>JARHVA010001207.1:1645000-1957500 GCA_037957365.1 Torreya grandis
CTCCTGAAAGAATAAAGCCTTGTACTTTTATTGTAGGCTTTGTGTGGAACACTTCCTTCGAAGTAATTTTGAATGCTATACTTGGCCAAAAGTTGAAAAGTGTAAACTTAGGCTCTTTTTGAACCTATTCTTGCAACTGTTCAACACCATGAAAACCTGCTTGGATCCCTCCACTTGTAATGTCGAGCCTGCTTCTAAGCCCCCTGATCCACTCGAGAATTGGGACCCTATTCATTTTCTCAAACCAGGCAAAAGCTTGGTATGTGGGCCAAATGGCCAATAGGAGCTATGGTCTTTTAGCTTAAATTTAATTATTTTTCAGTTCTCCCGATTTTATGCTCTGGTAATCAATATGAATGATGTTTTTTGTAATCTTGTACTTGGGTTTAAGTTAATCTTTTGCAGTTGGAAAAAAGTGTTGTATTTATTTGTGGTAAGGCAAACTAATTGATTGAAACCCTTTCAGATCCTTTCAGTATGCTTGATATATCAAGCTTGGAAAGAAGCCCATTTTTTAATGCCTTGTTGTCACCATTGTTGTTGCAATTGTTTGGCTTTATGCATATTTTGTTTTTTTAAGATCACAACCAAACTGGGTGTCAATGTGACACTAATTTTATTTTTTTTATTATCTAATGTTTTGGTTTTAATATTACAATGTATCTATGCTTAAGAATCCACAACATGTCTACCCCTACACCATTAACCCTGCATACACAAATTTTGGGGGGTTCGTACCAAGTGATGTGCATCATACCGTGCACACCGATGCACACATGAAACTTTGGTTATGTCACAATGAAGCCTTGTAAATATGGATTTACCATTTGAAGATGTTTGACGATAAAAAGTTATATAACCATTTCCATGAAGCACATGGAGCTTGTTAATTTGATAATATTTCTCTATGTAATAAAGTTTTTAGAAACTTCAACTTACAAATTTCTATACATTTTTAAATATAAGAATCTTTCCAATAAGCATACTTTACATTTACATACATTTAAATCTTTTTACAATTCTATAAAAATTTGGCTTATGATACCCTTGTTTTGATTTGACTATATTTATAAGATATAACTTTTTCCAACCATTTTTTTATATAACTAATATTATACCATTATTTATTTATATTAATATAAATATACTTTTCAATTTAAAAAACCATATAAATAATAAAACCAATATAAAACCTTTAAATATTGAAAAAATATTTCACAAACGTAATTTTCAATACAAAATAATAAAACAAAATGATTACAATAAATACCTGCAAGCAAGAAGGGCCCACATGTTTCCTTAACAAACAAACATGCGAGTAGTTGAGAACGAAGCCAATATGGAAACAAAACAATTAAAAATGCATATATATATATATATATATATATGGGAAACAAGTATTTCCGAGTTTTTTTAAGAAGTTTATAAATGAGGTTGTATTTTAATGCCATGTGGATGATGTAAAATATAATTTCACATTCCTATAACAAATACAAGCAAAAGCATTTGCAATTATATATTGTTTTGTATTATTAAAACTTAATAAATGGTTTTAAGGATGAAGTATAAATATGTCCCCTTAACATCCAAATCATCAATAGTTGATAGATAAATGAGTCACTTTTGAACTTTAAATTTAAAGTATATAATTTATGTTTTGGGTGGAGTAAAAAATTAATCTTGAGACAAAACAAAGGGCTAGTCCCTAAGGTAAGTTAGAATTTTCATAGATAGTCATGTGTTTGTATAGAAACTCTCCATTAATAATTTTTATGATGTTTAGAAATTAAAAAGATAAAAAATAAAATATATATGTAAGAATGATAAGTAAATAAGAGAAAATAAAATAGGGAGTTTATTTATATTTGACAAATACAAGGTTATTAAAATTGCAGAAAACTAAAAGGTTATGTAAAGAGGAATAAAATTATCTACATGTAATCTTTTTTCTTTTTAAGGGAGAGAATATTTCAATGTCGATGATGAACCAACCTCGAACACATCCATTAAATCCCTCTTAAGGTGTTCAACCTCCATAAGATGCTTTTTACATTTCATAGTGAGCCCTAAAATTAGGCTTGGTAATGAGACAATTTTTTGGGGCTAAAATAAAAGAATATGGAGAAGAAAGAAGAAGACCCTCATCCTTAAAAACAAAACTACATGCAAGCTCAACAACTGTAGGGGTTGCCTATTGAGAAGAAACCAAAGGATCATCAATTTGACAAGTTGTTGAGAGGGAAGATGGATGCTGAATAAAAAAGTTTCCATGATTGTGCCAAACAAAATCAACATTCAGGAGACCATCCTTTTTCCTCCGTCTCCTCTATGGAACAATCGATGGAACCAAAGAAGAGAAAACAGTCGCTTGGTGCCCGAGATGGTCACAACAAAAGCATCTCAAACATGACCTTCATAGTTAAGGAATTGAGTCCAAGTACTATGAGAAGAGTCCAACTTAACTGAATGATATAAATGCTTGGATAGATCTAATAGAACACAAACTCTCACAACCCTACTCTTCAAAGAATTCTTATCAATCTTAACAAAAGAGCCCACTAAATTACTAAGCAATTTGATATGGTCTAGATATCTCATGACAGGAGGAAGGCAAAATACCCTGAGCTACAAAGGGACAACCATGATTTTAGCTAATGGTAGTAGGATCAAAGAAAGGAGACAAAGGACAAAGGAAAATATAGGAATTGCCATAGAACCAAGGTCCCAAGGACCAAACAATATCTCTCTTAACAATGTTTTGGAAAGTAACAATGAAGAGTCCATGCCCAGGCAAGAAGAAAGAAGGTTTGACAAGAAAGCCCCAAACAGATTTAGCCCCTAGTTAAAAAGTTTTGCTAGAGACAAAGATGATCCCAAGCATTTAATAAACAAGGCCCTACTACCGATATCATCTTCCATGCCATGAATAGAAGAGTCAGGGATATTCAGAACATGGAGCTCGTCAGGGAAAAAGAACAAAAACATCACCTACAAAGAGAGTTTATTGTAGGATAGTGGGAAAAACTACGGAAGAACCAATGCCAAGAAGAAGCAAGGGAGAATCTTGCTCATATAGGAAGAGGCACCAAAGCTACAAGCAACAACCACCCCATATGAGGAGAAAAGGCCCACAAAGTTTCTAGAGATTAATTTTACAATTTTTAACCTGAAAAAATAAAAATATATAAACACTTATAATTTTTTAGTTGAAATCTTATTATTGCAAAAAGTGATACCTTATATACTTTATATTTGATATAAACAAAAAAATAAAAATGTTATGAGTTATTTACATTTACTTTAAATTTTAAATTTAACAATATTTTATAAAATAATACCTTAAAAAGTTAACAGTACTTTTATTTCCTTCTAATTACTATAAAAAAATTATTTTTGAAAGATCATTCTCTTTCTCAAAACTTAAAATTTCAAACTTTAATTATAAATAAATTTCATAACTTTAATTGTATTTATACCTCAATAAATAAAACCTTAATTGTAAAAAAATCTCAAAACTTTAATTATATTTATACCTTCAAAAAAAAAAAATAAAAAAAAAAATATATATATATATATCATTCACTCAAAATCAATAAAGCTGATAATTAAATTATAATTATTCACAAATTTTACGTACTCTTCTCATTTCCCTTGTTCCTATAAAAATTAATGGTACTTTTGTCATTTAGAGCATTTGAAAAGTTTGGGAGAAACTCAAACCCCATCTCATTTGAGTTGGGGAGGGTTTTAAAAATGGTCTTTCTCTTAATTTTTATCCCCTTTAATGGTCTCCTTGCCAGAATTTTCATAATGCTCCCTTTGCTTTAGTCTTTTGGATTAAAGGCTTAAGATTGTTCAAAAAAGGTGTGAAAAACATCGAGGATATTTTCTGGAAAATGAGCCATTCTTGCTTCCTTGGCAGTTGGTTCAAAATAAATTTAAATTAAATAATGCATATGTTGAGTCTATCACAAAGATTCAAGGCTCCATTCTTGATGAGTATCTTCATAAGATTGGAGTTAACTCCCTTACTCCCTGGTGGAAGGATTTGGATTGGCCTACGACCACTCCTTTTGATCATTATTCTCCTTGTATGGGGTATAATCTTTTAGCTTCCCAACATATCCAAGTTGAAACTCTCAATCATCGATGGACCTTCATTCCAACCATGTGGTTTGGTCTACCAAGTTTAACACCATGTGCGCTGATCCTATTGAGCCTACTAAAGTTCATTTTCTTTGGTGTATTCTTTATCAAGGTTTGCCTGTAGGTGACCGACTTAAACACATGGGGGTTTCAAATCCCATTTGCACAACATGTCGTCAACTTGAGATAATTAAGAATCTTTTTTGGTTATGTTCTCACGTTCAGACTGCATGGCAATGGATTCATACCCTCTTTCATTCATTCAAACCTGAGTTTTTTACGTGGAAGATGGATCTCTTGGGGAACTTCACCCTTTTTCATGCAAGATACAATATATTTTTGCAGATTTTTCATATCGATATTCTTTTTCAAATATGAAAAGCTAGAAATTATGCTTGTTTTAATCACGAAGAAATGGAACGTAGTTTTTTTGTTACTAACAAAGTTACTGTCATTTCCAATGTTACTCTCTAGATTCAAAGTTAAACTGACAAAGTTTGCCTGGAGCTTAATCACCTCTAGCATTTGTTTGATCACTAGGGGAATGCCACATGTGCGGTTAGTCGAGAGCCTCCAAAACTTCCATGTCTATAGTCACCTTCTCATGGGTGAGGGCGTGGTGTGTGTCAACAACATTCTAGGAATAGACACAAGAGCCTCTCTCTTCGTCAGTGATCCCCTCGCTGGTTATCTTTGTGATGTGATTGGTCTTGTGGCTCTACCAGAGGTGGAGGTGATGGAAGGAATTGGGGCCCTCTCTCGTCGGACAAATATTCACTGCTGGCTCTTGCTATTTCCTCTGATAGACACAATGAAGATAATCATAATCTTTAACAGAATGATGGTTGGGATTCCTTATATGTGGGTGAAGACCCCTTACTCAAGGGAGATGGGGTGAGACGCTGTAAGATCCGCCTCTTCTGACCTCCATGTTTGCTACTGAAGCATAATTATTATTTTTATTTCCTTATATTTTTATGTGCATCTTTTTGGTTGTTGCGTGCTATTCACAGTTTAATGTCATATTTTTTTGAGTAGTCATTATTGACTTTTTTGCTGAATTTGATCTCTCTCAACGATTTCTTACCTTGGTTTAACTATATTTGTAAGGTGTGACTTTTTCCATCCATTTTTCTAATGAGTAACATTTATTCCATTACTTATCTATATTAATATTAAAAAAACTCTTCCATAAAAACAATACAATATAAATAATAAAACTAATGTGAAAACTTTTAAATATTGTAAAAATATTTAAAAGGACAACTTAAAAAAAAATATAATAATAAAAAGAAAAAGGTGATTAATACCTCGGAGCAAGCAAGAAGGGCCCACATGTTTCCTTCCATATCAAAGCCAAATTGTTAGGAGAGAAAATCTAAAGTAGCGCGAGGATGAGATCAAAGGCATGCACATATATATATAAAATATGGAAACAAAACAATTAAAAATGCATATTATATATGGGAAACAAGTATGGGACGGTATACTTAACTACAAGTTTATAAAGGAGATAGTATTTTAATGCCATGTGGACGATGTAAAATAGAGTTGCACATTCCTATAACGAATACAAGCAAGAACATTTGTAATTATATAATTTTTTTTATTTATTAAAACTTAATAAATGGCTTTAAAGATGAGGTATATATATGTCTCTATCACATCCAAATCATCAATAGTTGATATATAAATAAGTTTTGAATTTTAATATTTTAATATATAATTTGTGTTTTTGGGTGGAGTTAAAAATTAGTTTCAAGACAAAACAAAGGGTTAGTCCCAAAAGTGAGAATATTTAGAAATAGTCATGTGTTTGTATAAATATTAGTAGTTTTTATTACTTTTGGAAAAAAAATATATATGAAAGAATTATAAGTAAATAAGAGAAAGTAAAAATAGGAAGCTTACTTACACTTTTGACAAATACCAAGTCATTGGAATTGTAGAAAACTAGAAGACCATGTGAAGAAGAATGAAATTATCTACTTGTAGAAGCAAGTCTTCTTCTTCTTTAGGAGACGATCCTTCAACGTTGATGATGAACCAACCTCAAACACACCCATCGAATCCATCTTAAGGTATTCAACCTCCATAAGATGCCTTTTGTGTTTCACACTAAGCCTTTAATTAGGGAATTCATTGGAGCTAAAACAAAATAAACTGGGGAAAAATGAAGAAGACCCCATCCTAAAAACAAAATTAGATGCAAGGTCAACAACCGCAGGGGCCACCTATTGAGAGGAAACCAAAGGATCAATAATTTGGCAAGCTATTGAGGGGGAAGATGGATGTCGAGTAAAAAAGTTTCCACGATTGTTCCAAACAAAATCAATATAGGGGGATCATCCTTTTTCCTCCATCTCCTCTATGGAACAACCAATGGAATCAGAGAAGAACAATCAGTCACTTGGTGCCCAAGATGGTTGCAAGAAAAGCATCTAGGACAAGACTTTCATAGTTAAGGAATTGAGTCCAAAAACCACGAGAAGAGTCCAACTTAACCGAATGACATAAAGACTTGGATAGATATAATAGAACACATACTCTCACAACCTTGACCACAAAAGAGACCACCAAATTAGTAAGCATTTTGATATGGTCTAGATATCTCATGACAGGAGGAAGGCGAAATAACCTGAGCTACAAAGGGACAACCATGATTTTAGCTAATGGTAGTAGGATCAAAGAAAGGAGACAAAGGACAAAGGAAAATATAGGAATTGCCATAGAACTAATGTCCCAAGGACCAAACAATGTCTCTATTGGCAATGTTTTGGAAACTAACAAGGAAGAGTCCATGTCCAAACAAGGAGAAAGAAGCTTCGACAAGAAAGCCCCAAATAGATTTAGCCCTTGGTTAAATTTTTTTGCTAGAGACAAAGATGATCCCAAACATTTACTAAACAAGGTCCTACTACCGATATCATCTTCCATGCCCTGAATAGAAGAGTCAAGGATAATCAGAACATGGAGCTCCTAAGAAAAAAGAACAAGAACATCCCCTGGAAAGAGAGTTCCTTGTAAGATAGTGGAAAAAACTACGGAAGAACCAATGCCAAGAACAAGCAAGGGAGAAACTTGCTCATCTAGGAAAAGGCACCAAAGTTAGAAGCAACAACCACCCCATATGAGGAGAAAAGGGCCACAACACTTCTAGAGATTAATTTTACAAATTTTAACCTAAAAAAATAAAAAAATATAAACACTTAGTAATTTTCTAGTTGAAATCTTATTATCGCCAAAAGTGATACCTTATATACCTTATGTTTGATATAAACAAAAAAAAATAAAAAATAAAAAATTATAGGTTGTTTATATTTATTTTAAATTTAAATTTTAACAATATTTTATAAAATAACACCTTAAAATTTAAGAATACTTTTATTTTCTTCTAATAAAAATCATTCTCACATTTTAATGGTGATTCATAAAGAGTGGTCCAAAACATTGATAAACAAAATTCATATAATTTTTATAAAAACTCTTCAATCATTATAAACTATGAAAATATTCTCTTTCTCAATACTTAAAATTTCAAACTTTAATTATAAAGAAATCTCATAACTTTAATTGTATTTATGCCCTCAATAAATAAAACCTTAATTATAAAGAAATCTCATAACTTTAATTGTATTTATACCCTCAATTTAAAAAATATATATATAAACATTCACTCAAAATTACCATTAGAATATAGGGGTTTGTATGTATATCACATTAATATCAAGATTTGTTATAGTGAAATTTGCGTTATTAAAATTTGTGAATAATTATAATTCACAATGGTTTGAATTATGAAAACGTGTAATAATTTTTTTTATAATTATGATTATTTTCTTAATTTTAACTATTAAAGATGAAAATATAATTAAATATCGAAAGGATTGTACTTTCACTGGTGAGGATGATGGTTGTGGTTATTTATATCCATTTACCAAGGTATAAATCCTTCTAAACACTTACATAGAGAGTTATTTGGTTAATATAAGGTTCATACCTTAAGTGATTTTAATGACGTGGATGCCTTTTACTCATCCAATTTAGATGTATGCGTACTTAACATTATAAATCTACTATATATTTATTTTCGAAATATAACCGAAATATCGACATTTTATATAGTCCAATGATTCCATGTAATGCCTTCAGAATAGTAAAGAATTTGTACTCTTGAAAAAGAGATTACAATTTCAAAATATATATTCTTGAAAGGGAAGTTACAAGTTCAAAATCCTATAAAGATAAGATGTATTGTAATGCCTTTGGATTAGTGAAGAATATGCACTTTTCAAAGAAAGATTACAAGTTCAAAATCTTATAAAGTAAGATACGCATACCTCATTTTTTGAAGTACACCTACATAACAAAAATACGAGGTAGATTAGATATGTATGCTTTTATTTGATGTACAATTAAAAAGCACTTACGTAATAAAAAACAAAATGATCTTATATTTTTTAAAAAAAAGTTCACGTTTTTTTATGGTACTACTGCCATCTGAACTTATAACACCATTCTCCAAACCAAATAAACTAACCTATCAAACTACAAAATGATCTTATATATTATAAACTACCTTTTAAATCATTAAAAAAATAATAATAATAAAATAATCTAGTAAAATAGGGCTTCACATGGTAAATCTTAAAAAGAATAGGGCTTCACTTCGTGATATTAATTCTTAAGGTGTAAAATATAAGTAAGTTACATTTTAGTTCGGTGCAACTTCCATCCTCCTCACGTGCCCACGGATCTTTCACAGATTTTTTGTCAAGATCTGAAACAACACATTGTTTTTTAACATATAATCCAATTGTTTTCCATTTATTTTATTTGCCAAACATGTAACTAACTGAACTGTTGGACATTCCAACTTTGACCACAACGCCATTGCCACGAAATTTCCAAGACCTAAGGTTCTCGTTACTCAGCATTTCTTCCCCACAAAAACACGCAATCAAAACCCAGATATGTTGACTTTTAGATGGAACAGATCCTAATGGGCATTGCTGAGTCAACACGGACGACAAGACGCAGACAATTTCCATGCAATTCAATCTAATACGAGTCCTCCCGCCACTGTATGAATAGCCCTAGCATGGAGTTTTCTAATCTGCAAGACGAAGATGGCGAAGGGGACACTTCACACGCTCCACAGGTTGGTAGATTTCTTTTCCCTTCGTTTACAGCGAAGAGTCTAGGCGTTTTGCATAAAATTTCAGCAGAAAAATTGGTTTAGCTGATTTGATTTTGTGGTTTTGGACTGGAACCATCACCAACAAATATAGTATCATAAAAATGTTTGTGAAAGGAGTTGCGGTGAATTGGTAATGGTTCTAAATTGGCTACAATCATATGAAATGAACCGATTACACATGTAAGAATATATTTTCAGTTTGATCTCACTGCTATAATTGCCGGCCAACATGGTGCGAAGTTATGTTGTAGCAATTATGGATACATCGGTCATGCAATATGATCACCCATATTTGCAAGAATGGCCATGCAGTGTGATCACCAATGTTTGCAAATCTTAAGATGCAGTAAACCTGAATTGTCAATTTTCAAAATTTTCGATACAGAGGTTTTTCTGCAAGCCATTCTTTAACAACAATAATGGACTGTGGAAGTTTGAAACCTTTAATTTTAAAAATAGGGTCCAGACTTTTGGTACCGAGTTCCATCTGACTCCACTGAATTTGGATCTGTTTAAATATTCTGAGGTTAAAAACAAAATAATAGCCTGGAACTCACTAAAATTGAAATTAACAGGATGGTTAACATAGTTACAACTTGATTGCTCTAAAGGTAAGGTGGAGCACTTACTGTCACAATGGTCTAGGTTAAAACTTGGCAGGGTGGAGACTTTAGAGGAGGCATGAATTGGCAGTGATGTAAAGGAAAGCTGTTTCCCAATTAAGGAAAAACATATATCCACAATTTAAATTTGTCTATCTATTTGTGAAAGCCCATAGGTATGATAGTATGGAGTACAAGAGTACACAGAAAAGGAGTAACCAACCAACCCATCAGGATAAAACTTTGCACCATGTAGCCGGCCAATTTTCCAATCTGCCTTTGAACTGTTGTAAGATATGGACCAGCTAGGACTTAGACCTTGGGCCTTCCATCGACACTCCACCTCTGAGCCACCAGCCCACAACCGTTTTGGACTCTGCTAAAGTGTGGATTGAACCTCCAACACAAATCACATGGTGACGTTTCACAACCTAAAAGTAAAAACAGTGTTTAGGATGGAACTTTGTACCATTTAGCCGGCCAATTATCCACTTTGCCTTTAAACTGCATAGTTATGACTCATGTGTCCTGCAATCGATAAAAAACTGAAATAGGAGACAGATGATGCTGCTGATCCTGCATGTTGCAGTGGAGGATCTTGTTGTTCTGACAAGGATATTTAAAATAAGCAGCCTCCACTGGTTAAAACATGATGTTAAAAAAAATCGGTGCAAGCAAATGGTTTTGGAGAAAAAAGGCGAAGAAAATTTGACACGACTTTTTCTAAAATTATACCATATTTGAAAAAGAGATAACAGAAAACAATGCCCGCGGAGAAGCGAGCTGCCATGGAGATGCCACCATAGAGACGCCACCATGGAGAAGAGGGCAACAGAATGAGAAATCTGAAAATCAGAGGGTAGAGTTTGGAACCGGTCAATGTGCACCATACTGAGAGAAAAATTGGGACAATAATAACAGACTACTCCTTCAAAATATTTCAATGGTGTTTCAGTTTTTGCCTTGGGACTCAAGGAAAATGTGTTGCTAGATGCATGGAGTGAAAAAATAACTGTATAATGACAAGGACAGTGGCTGGGAGTTGGGTTTTGAAAATTTGAGAAGCCTAATTTTAGTTCTGTTTCTTGAATCAATATGTCTTATCTCGTCTTTTGAATAGAGGAGTGGGATCCAAATATCAAATCTATCAGGCAGATTCTGAATTGGTCTCTTTTGTTAAAACTGAAAGCAAACCTTAAATGAAAAGAGTTACTTAAAAAAAGTCATTGAAGATTGATCTGGGAGTAAGAACAGTGCTTAAGAAATAATTGTTAACCATAAGGTCACTAGATTTACCAGGAAAATTGGCACTATAATATTCTCAAACAAAAGTTATAATGTATACTTAAAAAAAAAGAAAAACATTTAGCCCAAGAACATAATTATTCTGTGATACATGAAAGATTACATGCCTATGTTCAAAAATCATAGATTCCATCAGCATTCAAACTTACCAAAAAAGAATTTGTTCTAAATCCCATGTAATTTGGATTTTTTCGCTTGGTTTTTATGTGAATATTTCTGGCTGTTTTAGATCCGGGAGAATCCTAGTTGGTGTTTCCTGCCTGATATTGATAGTTTTGGATGCTGGAAGCATTTCCAGCAAGTAGGAATCATTCGTGCATGGAATTTTTCATTCAGTGATGATTCTATGTTTCCAATTTTTAGGGTGCTTTAGAAGCAGTGATGACACCCTTCGCAGGTGATTACGGTGACATTGGCAATGCCAAACAGTACAAACTATATTGCTCCTACATGCTGGATATCAGCCTTACTTTAGTTGAGTACTTACTAGTTGTATTGTGATTGTTACAAACAATACGACTATCCTAATAACCTAATGATATTGATGGGATCAATTGGGCTCCTTTGATTTGCTTCATTTCGAGCTTGGTTTGGTTGATATTGGAGCTAGGAACTATCTTGTCATTCTCCTTTCATTTCTATGCAGGTTGCTCTTTTTCGACATTGAGTTCTTGATAATTGCCTCTTTTGGCTGTTAGTGAAGTCTGGACAAGAAGTGGGAGAATGATTTAATTTTATGTTAATTTTAATATTAGGAAACTATTTTACATCTATCAAAAGATTTTACATTTAATTCCGATTAAAAAATTGGTGCCATAGTGGCACAACCAAGTCATCAAAGCCAACTAAACTTGAGTAGGAGGATAGTAACGACATGGATGAAACTTACAAAATTCAGAGATTAATCATTGCTAAAAATCTAGATTGAAAATCGCAAAAACTATTAAACAAAAAGGTCAAGACTTGGGAACCCACACATGTAATGACATTGTAAGAAATGATTGAGGTGGGATGTTGAGGGATTATATTCTTGATTATTTGATGCAGACGGGAATGAGGGGTCCAAGTGAATGGCTGCCTTACTCCCCATCCGGGACTTACACTCATTCTCTTATGGACACACACAGAGACACAAGAACTCAGAATGGAAACCAAAACACTCTCTTTATTGAAGAAACTTATATTATTACAAAGATTCATCCATACGCATACCCTTCCTCATACTGACTATGAAGAAGACATTAAATTCAGTCTCATGGACTCGCTTTCATGAACATACATCACATTTGCAGGCCCTTGGTTCTACTTAGTGTCTCTTTCAGCTCTGCTCTCTTGGAGTTGGAACTCTCGCTTCCAACAACTTGTCTCTACAACTGAGTCCCAACCCTTGTTCCAAAACTGATTCAAATCTTGTGTGGCTGACATTGACATCTTGCAAGCCTCTTCGAGCTCCCTCTGTCATGAAAAATGGTGCACACATCATGATTTTCAGTTCTGGTTAGTTATTTTACCCATGCCTCCACTGTAGGGGAAATCTCCAACTACTGCAAACCGGTTGTTACATAACCATTGGTTAATGCAGACCAGCGGTTTCAAAACCGCCACTTGTATTAAGCATTGATTTTGTCACCATTTCAAAAAGGGGTCATTTGATATCTAGGAGATGACTAAAATTGTGCCTTCATCACTTTTCTGCCATGCTGAACTCTTGACAATGTTCTCTCGATTGTTGTCGATCTTCTTCCATGCGCTCAACATTGTTGTCATAGGCAACAAGCTGAATAACATAAACGCATGCGCAAAAGCACACACAAGAACCCAAACACATGTTTTTGGTTGATGCAAGATTCTTCATGAACCCAAATGCTTCTACAACAAACACCCAAGGTAAATGAAATTATCCATGAGCTTCTTCTTATGAACCTTCCATGAGCTCTTCAATGGTTTTTCCATACTTGGAAACTTCGGATGCACTCATGCAAGTTTCATCTTCAGCTGCTTTGTTCTTCCAATTAATTAGATACTCTTTGAACTCACTACTTGGTCCTTTTGCTGACCCATGTATCTAATAGTGCCTCAACTTCTTCCCTTGCCTTTTCATGCAATTGTTGTCTCCACTCCACACTTGAATAATTGGAACTTGCTCCTTCATCACTCTCTTGTCCCTCATAGTAAGGGTACAAATCCTCTACATTGAAGATAGGTGATCTGTCAACTCCATCCGGTAGCTCTATCTCATATGCATTCACTAAGAATCCCCTCAAAACTCTGCAAGGCCCAAGAACCCAAACCCATGTTTTTGGTTGATGCAAAATTGTTCGTGAACACATGTGCTCGTACATCATTATCAACTTTCTTTCTCTACCTCAAGTCAGTAATATCACTCGAAGGTGTAGATAATTATTATGAACATAGTCAATAAAATTGTAATAAAGCTATAAAATTGATAAGTTTATAAGAGAGTTATCTTATGGGAAGCTCATTGGATAGAGAGAGAAAGCAAGAGCAGCACGAGTTGAGGTGGGGGAAAATGCCTGTGACCTTCTTACCTCATTGGGAGGGATCTTCCATGGGAGCCTCCCAAATGAACTTGGCCATGGGGGTAGCAAAGGAAGACCTTGACCTAGAAATCAAGAACATGGATCTCATACCCAAAGTCTATTCACCCTCTCAAAGAGCACTGTTGGAAAGGTCATTGGTTTTTGGGCTTCTACAAAAACCCTATGCAATTAGATCAAAACAAAATGGTAGATGGAGGGCTTGAATATCATATTTTTAGTGAAGAATTTTTTCACAAGGACATTCAAATCTGTAGAAGAAATGGATTTGATATTCATGGGAGGTCAGTGGTTCTTTTGCAATCTAGGGTTTTTTAATCAAAACTTGGACTCTCCTATTCAACCCAACCAAGGAATTAATTGGGAATATGCTAGTTTGGTTGTTGTTGAACGTTGTGCAACCTTGCACATTGAAAGACATTGGGAGAAAATAAGATGAATTTGCATGTATTGCCAAGACCACTTAACACAGGGCGCTTTCTACATATGCCAAGATATGTGTGAAAATGAATCTCTTTCATCTGTTGCCCAAGGAAATCAATCTTAGAACTTCACATGGCCCCTAGAAGTAGCCTTTGGACTTCAAATGCTTGCCATTTTGACATTATGGGTGGCATGAGCAAGGTCATCTAGGAGGGGAATGCCCTAAGGGTCTAAAGGAAAAGGTTTAATCTAGATAGGAATGGTATCTGGTATATATCAAAGGGAATAGAGCTCCTAAGCCTAGATAAAAAAAATTTAACAACCAAAATCTCTTTTAGAGGAAATGAAGAAATTGCTAAAGGTTTTGTTCCATGTCAATATTTTTTTCCCAAGACAATATTGTAATTAATGTCACTCCCAAAACAAAAGGAAACCTTCTTAGTCTAGGTTCGAACCCTTGCAACAAAAAATTGAAAATGGGCTCTCATTTGAAGCCAAGAGACTCCAAAATAAATCCCATGTGGCAATCAAGCAAGAACTCAACTGCAACTTACAAACATCTTAAGAGAGTAGAGGGTGAGAGGCCCTCCAAAGGGAAAATGAAGTGCTTCTCCAAGAATGTTGGAGCCCTAAATGCCCCTAACAAATAACGACTATGAAGATGACAATTGCAATCAAGAAGATATGATATTGCTTATATCCTAGAGACAAAATTATGGGATTCTAAAATAGAGACAATCCCGAGTTCCCAATCGTGACATAGGAATGGAATCTCACTACGAGCAGGGGATTTAGTGACATTGTGAAATCCCTGTAAATATCAAATGCTCAACAATATCAAAAGGACAGAACCAAATTTATTTCATGGTCCACTAATGGAAGGAGAAGCTCTCATCCATCATGATCAATGTCTATGCACCCGTAAAGATGTTGGGAAGAACTATTGCAAGTAATTGCTTTTGGCCTAGAATGGTTCATTTTGGGAGGGGAGATTATTATTCAGTTCTCTCAATGGAAGAAAAAAGAGGTGGCCAAACAAGCGATATAAAATCTCAAAAGGAATTTTCAAGGGTGTTCACCTCTAATTTTCTATGGAACTTCAAACCAAAGAATGGGAAACTTTCATGGAACAAATGAAGCATTGGATTTAATAACATTTTTGAAAGATTGCATACGTGTATTTTCTCCCCAAATTGGCTGGAGCAGGAGTAGGTTATGAAATCCAAACTTCTGAAGGTCTTAGGCTCAGTCCATGCCCCTATATTACTAACAATCAAAATATTCAAAAGCTTCCAAGGGACACTTCTTTAAATTTGAAATGATGTGGCTAAGGGATGAGAGATTTGAAGACTTAATGGAGTGGTGGAAGGACTGCCCCAAAGTTACAAGGTCTAAAATGTTTAAAGTGGCCAAGAAGCTCAAACATATTAAGGAAGAGGGATTCCATGATGAAATATCAATGGATGAAAAAAGGAAACTATCTCACCTAGAAGAAGTGATCCAAGAGGATCTGGGTCACTAGATCTTGCCACAGTTCATTGTTGTTGTATGTCTAGCCTTGCAGTAACATCCACATCACCGGTAGTTGGTTCCTCACCTATGTGTCAATTTGTAAGATCGAATTCCACTTCTATGTTACCGCACAACTCCTGCAGTGTTAGCGCTATGGACCTTAGTGCTTCAGTAATGATATTTAGTGATGTCACCGCATTCTTTTGTGATGAAGTTACCAATTGTTGTAACAATTCAACTAACACTTCACCTTCCCCCATTGTATAATAATGTACGCTTCCATTCTTTGTAGGACAAAGACATCAGCAAGACTGAAGTAGGAAGTACATAAACACTAGACGTCTGATCTCTTAGATATTGTATAGAATTTAGCATAATACAAATTTACTATTACAATTCTACATTGGTTTTCATCTTCTTCTTTGCTTTCCTCATTCTTTAAAGCATTGCACCTTCATATCCTCTATCATTGATAATTCGCTTACATTCATAACTTCTTAAATCTGTTTAAGTAGGTTGTCCATCGAGTCTCCTCCTAGGCCTTGAATCAGTGGTATTAGAGCATACACACTTCATATCATTTTCGAATTGTATCGTGGTGTATCTGAACTTTGTCTCTGTTTGTATGCCTACTCATATGAGGTTTGAGTATAGGAAGCTAGGGCACAAGACTCGTAACCCTTCTTCGTACCTTCCTTCACATCCTTAAATGGGAGACAAATCTTCGACGACACCTACCTCATAATTGTTCTAGAAGATGACAAAGGATGCATTGCAAAGACAACGAGAAGATTTGTAAGAATGTCATGCATGTGAACGAGCAAGTAACGTTGATCATTTCTCATTACTTCTCAAGCAATAGACTCCTTCCAACACCTCTCATTCTTGTCGGCTGTTTGACAGTCAAACGCCATACAAGGTAAAAGTCACTCTAGACTTCCCTATGTTTGAAGACAAAATAGATGCACATGCATTAGATAATTGGCTTAACCTTATATGTTCATGTTATGTGGTTAATCAATTCTCTGACCAAGAAAAGATTACATTCGCTATTCTGAAAGTTTATTTATCAGTAAAGAAATGGTGGGAAAACTGTTGCACTTCACAT
Source organism: Torreya grandis (assembly GCA_037957365.1). Classification (NCBI taxonomy): domain Eukaryota; kingdom Viridiplantae; phylum Streptophyta; class Pinopsida; order Cupressales; family Taxaceae; genus Torreya; species Torreya grandis. Next base: position 1,661,855 of record JARHVA010001207.1, read on the forward strand.
GAAAATTATGAAGATGAAGTTAACTTACATTTGTAGACATATGAAATGGTTTTGTAGAAGCATTCAAAGAAATCTATTACCATGTTGGTAACTATGATGACTAGTACATCAAGTTCTTTTAGTTGCGCCAAGGCAAAGAACAATTTGTGCGGCGATACATAGATACCTTTCATACTTTGGTGTCCAAACTAGGGATTCAATACTCACAACAAAACCTTGTTTTGAAATATATGTTAGGCTTGAGACCACATATCCAGTCAAATATGGATTTCTTATAGATCTTTTAATCAGAGTCAGATTTGCTTGGTTTGAAGTAAAGGCGAAGGCCAAGATTAAGACAAAAGAGTCTAAGTCTTAGACCAAGCAATAGTTTAAATCTTCCAAGCATAATTCCAAATTAGGGAATAACTCCAAGCACCCTCCACAGAAGAAGCATCAATCGTCAAATAACTAGAACAAGCAGTCTAAGGCTGGCAAGTGGTGTTCAGTTCATAACTCCAGCAGTCATTCCAATGAAAAATGTTGTGCTAGGAAGACTCTTCTTGCAAAACTTGAAGCAACAAGTACAAACACTACATCATTGGAGAAAGGTAAGCAGATCATGGAATCTGAACCTAGTGCCATGGTGGGTTTTGCAAACATCTCTACTACCCTTGCGGAAACATAGGAAAGAAAAAGATTGTTCCATTATCAAATGTGGATCAATGCTCAACCAGTACACTTCATTGTTGACAATGGAAGTCAAAAGACCCTGATTTACCTTGAAGCAGTTCACAGATTGAACTTGCCACTAATGCCTCACCCACAACCAAAATCAATTGGATGGTTTAGTTTGAGATCCGAGAAATGCATCATTCAGTAGTGTTAATTGGTGTACAACATCAAGCCTTTTCAAGATATAATCCTTTGCGATGTCGCTCCATTAGAGGTATGTGATGTTTTACTTGGTTCGCCATATCTTTATCATTGACATGTAGTCTATGAGGCAAATCCCCGAAATGTTGTCATAGATGTTGATGATAAGAGATACCGCATACTGGAAGTAGTCCCCAAGCTGTCACTCATTAGTGCCAAGCAGTGTAAGAAGATAGTCACATCTAGTAAGAAGTTTGTGCTTTTGATGGTAAGATCTGAACATAAGAAATTCTTTGCAGCACCTATCCGGACTATAGTTCCTCCAACAGTAGCAGCAAAAACCTCAGAGTTGAACCACAAGTTGGAAGAATACAAGGATATTGTTCAATCACCAAAGGAAGTGCCTACACATTGTGTGGTGAAACACACTATTGATTTGATACCTGGACTACCTCTACCTAATGCTTCTTCATATTATAGATCATTTATGGAGAATGAAGAAATGAAGCGACATATCCATGAACTCGTGGACAAAGGGCATATTAGGTCCATGTCATCGCCTTGCGACAACCCAATTGTGCTTGCTCCAAATAAAGACAACACATGGAGGTTGTGGATCGATTACAGAGCTCTCAACAAGATCATAGTGAAGAATTGCTATCCTCTTCCAAGGATTGAGGACTTGTTGGACCAGCGCCACGGTGCAAAATGCTTCACCAAAATCGATTTTAAGTTTGGGTATCATCAGATTCTTGTTGAACCTACAAATGTATGGAAGACAACCTTCAAGGTCAAAGAAGGTTTGTTTGAATGGTTAGTCATGCCCTTCGGTTTGACCAACGCACCAACTACATTCATGAGGATGATGAATAACATTCTTAGGGCATTCACTACTTCATTTGTAGTCTGCGTTGATGACAACCTAATCTTTAGCAAAATATGGGATGAACATCTACTCCATATAGAGCAAGTGTTTGACGCTTTGTCGGAAACACAAGCTATATGTAAACATGGAGAAATGTTCATTTGCTATGCGGGAGATACAATATTTGGGATACGTAGTAGATGCTCAAGGAGTGCATGTGGACTCGACTAAGATCAAGTCATCTAGGAATGGCCACAACCAAAAAATCTCATAGAGCTTCGCAGCTTCTTGGGATTAGCAAATTTCTATAGGAGATTTGTACTAGGGTTTTCTCATGTGACTTGGCCCTTGAACCAATTACCAAAGTTGGCGCTAAAGCAAAGTTCATTTGGACAGCCGCATAATAGAAAACATTCAAAGAATTAAAATACAGACTCTGTTCCGTACTAGTACTTGTTGGTGACCTAGATTGCACCCTAGTTGAGCAAATGATTGTTCAGGTCCTCTACTCAAATCTAGTCCAACATGGGAATGACCCTAGGTTGTGGGTTACCTAATCTTGGGTCAAAGCTCTAGGATTTTTAATGAGGCTAGCTCCTTTGATGTATCACTTAGCTCATTTCCACTAAAACCTACTAATTGCTGGTTTGAAAAGGGAGAGAAAGATAACTAAAAGGGAAATCTAAGCTAATATTGGTGATGCACCTAAATTGATTATTCATCCACTCTATTTGAACTTTTAAAAACTTTAATGAGACAAGCAAAAGGCTGAATCTACAACTCCAAATGTTTGTTATGCATTAATATTTCATGCAGAGGTTCACTAAGTGATCAAAACCTGAGGGAAGTGATGGAAAGCCTGATTCAAGGCACTAAATAGTCAATGTATCCACTTGCTAGCTTCAATCAAATGACATTAAACATTAAACATGCCCTGCATAACAAGATGAACTGTTAGCTAGGTGAGATCAAGACGTGACAAGAGATAAATTTCTACCACATATGCAAATCAAATTAATATTAACACACTATACTAGAATAATGAAATCTGAAACAATCATCTATTTTTCTCAAGAGGTTACAAAGATCAATCTTAACAGAGTCTAGTCATGCCCAAGAGAGGGATCTCTTTCAAGGCTTAGAAGCCTATATTTATAGCAGAAAGGGATGAGAGAGATGGGGATCAATGCGTAGAAGGATGGAGAAGGGAGCATTATGACCAAGATTTTTCGTCATTGATGCCGTTAGAAAAGATCATAATGCCTAAGATTACTTCTGGAAGGCGGCCACAACAACTGTATCAGTCTTTTTCAATCTATTTTTGCCCTGCATTGATGCTCCTTACGGTTACAACGGTGGGATCAAGTTGTTTTCAAGCTAATTCCGACGTCGATACAATTATAACAGCTAGATCAATCTGTTATGATCTTGTTTTGGCGTTGATTGCTCCTTATTGGTTAGTCTTTGGCATGTAAGAATGGAGAAAAGGGTCATAATCATGCTGCTGGCTTTGGTGACGAACCCGTCGAAACTGACATGTCTGCCTCCATGGCCTCCCTTTGAAATATTTACTTTGGTTCGACCTCGATTGTATTTGATCTCTATTTAAAGTGTCAAGGCTTCGACTTTTGATATTGGCCCTTGATCTTGATCTGGGTTTATAAAATTGTGCCACCTGGGAGTTTTTCATTCGTTCTCAGGATTATGCTGTCAGCTTTGACCTTACGTGCACCGTTGATCTTCCTTTGTACGGCTCGAATGCGTGCCATTTATTTACCTAATAGTTGCGCGGTCATGACACTTGGTAGCTTCTCATTTGTTCTCGAGATCCGCTGACTAGTCAACCTTTCACTTGTTGATTTGCTTTGGTACAATGGATCGTGCACCATTGATCAACTTGGACCCACTGGCTTTGTTAGTTGCCACGCACTGTTAGATCTTCATATGGGCATCCAAGATTTTGCCACTTGTTAGCCGCACGTTCATCCTGGGTCCACTGACCTTTTGACTTGATGCTCACCGTTAGATCTTAGGTGCACGATCAAATGTGCTCCGTTAGATCTTTCGAACCCATCGACATCGCTGATTGCTAGCTCGTCGTCGGATCTTGACTCGAGCTTCTGCGATTTGGACACTTGTTAGCTTCGCGTTCAACCTTGGAACATTTGAATTTAAACGGCTATTTCACGAGGCCCAAATTTGACGTTTGCGTGCATGTTCCATTCTGCAAGTTCAAATTTGGAAGGTTATATCTTGAGATAGACAACTTATCAAGATACAAAATTTGTAGACGATGTTTATGGGACCAAAATCATCATGTCCATGCAATTTTTCAAACCTGGTCGATCTCCAAAGTACATTTATGAGATGCACAACTGGATTGACCTATTCATTTCTGCAAGACGTTTGAGATGTCTGGCTCTTCAAATCTTGTTTTTGCCATCTTTTGATCATTTATGGGTCAAGAACTCTGCTCAGCTTCTCTGTCCAGGCAGAAGCTGGTATATGGGCCAAAATTGGTCAACAGTGCTTGCATTACCAGATCTTCAACAACCATTTGACCTTGAGATAGATGCCTTTGATTTCTCATCTTAGAGTAGTCCTCACTCAATATTATCATCTGGTTGCTTACCATAGAAAAATATTCACTGCACTGGTAAGAAACTACCCAACCTATGATCACAAGCTTTATGCCATTGTTCAAGCATATAAGCATTGGAAGCATTATATCTTTGGGCAAGGAGACCGTGATCCACACTGATCACAAGTTGCTTCAGTCTTGCAGACTCATAACAAGTTGCAACAAGAGTGGCATAAAAAAATGGTCTTCTTATCTTCAACAATTCCATCTGAACATCAAACATAAGAAGGGAAGTGCCAATCAAGTCACATACTGTTTGAGTCATCTGCCAGTTCAAGCTCTCCTTTTTGTACTTGATGCATGTTGACATGAAGTTAGCGCATGGTCAAAATTGTATCCATTTGACATGGATTTTGCAAATATCTATCAAAACTTGCTTTGTGGTAATTCAATTCCAGATTTCTGCTTGTAGGATGGACTTCTATATCACCTTGGGTGCTTGTGTGTTCTGCATGATGCAAAGAGATAGAAACTAATATGGGAGGCTCATTTTAGCAAAGTTGTAGGTAATTTGGAAGTTGAAAAGACTCTTGCGGTGTTGTGGAAGTACTTCTTCTGGCCACATCTCAGGTCTGATGTATCCAAATATATCAAGTCTTGTACCGCATATGCAATTACCAAGCCGGTTAACAAGAAGCAAGGTTTATAAACACCTCTGCTGGTACCAATGAGACCGTGGGAATATGTTTCCATGGATTTTCTCTCAAGCTACCCTACTACCAAGCACAATAATGATTATGTTTATGTAGTAGTTGATAGATTCTCAAAGATGGCAATTCTCATACCCTGTAAGAAAGTAGTATCAACTCTGGAAACAACTCAACTATACTTTCAGCATGTTTAGATCCACTTTGGAATCCTAGAAACTATCCTATCTGATAGGGATACAAGATTCTTGAGCCATTTCTAGAAAGCGCTTTGGTCTATGCTAGACATAAAATTGAACAAATCTACTGCCTTTCATCCACAAATTGATGGACAAATGGAAGTGGTAAATAAGATGAAAGTGCACCTTAGTGTACAATTCAAAGAATCAACGCACTTGGGATGAAAGCTTGCTTTTTATTCAACATAGCTATAACAAAGCTCTGCACAGATCTACCACACATAGCCCTTGTCAGGACTATTTGGGTTTCCAACCTCTGGCATCCATCGACGTAGCTTATCCTATTCTTCCATCAAGAGTAGCAACTCCTTCCGCTCAAAAAGAAGTTGCAAAGTTGTTCAATTCATTGAGCACACCCAACAATTAAACAAGTGCAAATAATTTTGCACAAGGTAATGGTTAATACAAGTAGTGCCATGACAAGCATTGGACATCGCACACCTTCCAGGTTGGTGATCGAGTCTGACTACACTTGTAGAAGGAAAAATTGATAGGACCTTAGCACAAGTTTCATCCACTTTGGTACAAGCCTTATACCATCACCAAGCAAGTAGGAGAGAACGCTTTTGAGCTTAATCTTCCATCTTACCTTGGGTTGCATCGAGTCTTCAACACAAAATTCTTATGCCACTACTTTCCACCCTTGTTGGATACTTCAGATACTACAGAGATTCTTCAACATACAAAGATCAATCCAAATTGTAGCAGCCCAATATAATCGAATAAAGTCATTGACCCTTGGGTCAAACAAACACGTCGACAAGAGATCCCTTTCTTCTAGATCGTCAAAGTAGGTCAAGTGCTTTCTCAGGGAAAATGGTTTATAGAAGTGCATGTTGCCAATTTGTTTCTACATCTCTTATCACAACTGCATGCAATGGGGACCATTGCTCTTCAAGAAGGGGTGACTGATCTAGGAGGATCTGGGTCACTAGATTTTATCATAGTTCACTGCTATTGTATGTCCAGCCTTGTGTTAACGTCTACAACATCGGCAATAGGTTTTTCACCTACTTGCCAATTTGTACAATCAAATTTCACTTTTGCGTTACCACATAACTCTTGCAGTGTCATCATTGTGGACCTCAACGCGTCATTGACTACGTCACCACATTCTTTGGTTATGAAGTAGTTGTTACCAACTGTTGTAACAGTTTAATCGACACTTCATATTCCTCCATTGTATAATAAAGTACACGTCCATTCTTTGTAGGACAAAGACATAAACAAGAATGAAGTAGGAAGTACACAGACACTAGATACTTGAGCTCTCAAATATTGCATAGAACTTAGCATAATAAAAATTTACTATTACAGTTATGCATTGGTTGTCATCTTCTTCTTTGCTTTACTTGTTCTTTAACGCATTGCACCTTCATATCCTCTATCATTGATAATTCACTTCTGTTCATAACCCTCTTTAATCCATTTAAGTAAGTTGTTCACTAGGTCTCCTCCTGGGCCTTGGATCAAGAAGTCTATGCTAGGAAGGAGGTATTTTGGAAGCAAAATTATAGAGAATACTGGCTCTAGGAAATGGTTTGGAACTCTAGGTTCTTCATGATTCATCAATCCATGTTAGCAAGAAGGCATTCCGATTGAATTCACAAATTAAACATTGGAGACGGCTGACAACTCTCACTACTTGAGGAAATTTGGGAGGAGGCAATATCTCACTTTCAATCATTGCTCTTACAAGACCCCATCAACTAGATAGATGTTGGATAAGATCCCATCTCTTATTTCAAAATACCAGAATAAAACCTTTCTAGCACCTTTCTCAGGGAAGGAAATCAAATCGGCTGTTTGTAAAATGGAAAGAGAGAAAGTACTTGGTATAGATGGCTTCTCCCCAAGATTTTTTCAAGCCTTTTAGGAAATGGTGGATCATGATAGACTAGCAGCTGCAAATGAATCTAGGAAATAAAAGAACGATCCTCATAGACCTCACCTACAATTACATTACATTAATTCGAAAGAAAGAGGAGGCACAAACCTTTGATGAATTTAGATCTATTACACTTTGTATTGTAGTTTATAAAGAATTGTAGAAAGATTGAAGGGATTGCTCTCATCCATAATTTTTGCAAATCAAAGAGGCTTTGTAAAAGGAAAATGGATAATTGATGAATCCCTAACGGTCCATGATGTTATTCACTCAATACAAACTGAGAGAGGCAAAGGAACATTAGATATCCAAATTTTGTGCTAGTGTCCTTTGGGATTTATTGATGAAATAATGGCAAGGTTTGGATTTTCATTTGACCGGTGCAAATGGATATACCTTCATTTTGACTCATCATTACTTAGTACTAGATATTGGCAGCCCTTTTTTTCAAAGCAACACAAGGGGTGAGATAGGGCAATTTGATTTCTCCTTAACTCTTCGTAATCATGGCTGACGCTTTGGGACGATCTTTGGCCGTGGCCAAGCAAGAGTGGAGATTGAAGGGATTGTTCATCACCATGATGGATTTGTGAATAACACTATTCTCATGGGGATGACCAAAACGGAAGAAGCTAGGGACTTCAATTGGATACACAATTTCTATTGTGAAATCTTAGGTCAATTCATCAACAAAAAAAAGTTGAAGGTCTTCTTCCTAGATGTAAAACCAAGACTCCAACAATGCATGACATATTGGAATTTGAGATTAAGACACTCTCCAACAAATTTTTGGGAAGCTTGTTGTTTGGAGGAAGATGTTGTGGATCCTTGGAAGGACTTACTAAAGAGGTTTCAAGGAAGAATAACCTTATGGAAAGGTAAGTTGATGTCCCTTGCTGGGAGAATACAACTCATAAAATCAATATTATATGTGCTCCCAATCTACTTCTCCATCTTGAAAACCCTGATTGTTGTCCTATCGAAATTCAGAAAAACTACAAAGAAATTTTTGTGGCAAGGGGTATTGAAAGAGAAAAGAATTTTCCTTCTGATATGGAACAAGGTCTGCTTCTCAAAAGAATTCAATGGTGCAGGTATAAGGGATTTGAAGGCCTTGAACCAAGCCCTTAGAGAAAAGTTAGTGTGGAGAATTTTATACAGCATCACAACATTGTTAAAAAAGAAATATCTAGATGAAATGGGCCCTACCTGTATCTTTGCCTCCAAGGATATGGTCAAAGGGTCTCACATATGTAATTTTATAAACAAGTGCATGCCTCTAAAAACTCAATTAATAGCTAGGAAGTGGGATTGGGACATCTATCAATTATTTGGAATAATTCGTGGATTGGAGGGAGACCCCTATGAACCATTTGAGGTTTGGAAGAAGCCTGTCTCCATCTGAGAAGGCTTTTTGGGTGAAAAAGCTAGATACTACTGGAGAATTGAAGTGGAGTTGGGAGATTAGAATCTCCCTTGGAAGGGGGTCCAAGATATCCAAGACATCCCTGGGGACCCAAGGAACCTCTATGTAAATTTCATATCAAACTTCCATATCCCCTTTTAAAAAGATTGAGATACTTTGAGATGGAAAGGCAATAATCATTTGGCTATTTTGTTAGAGTTGGCTATGAATGAGTGAAAATGAGACGGGGGAGCACAATGGCCTTCGAAACTAATTTGGTGTAGTCAAGGACATCTGAAATTTAATGAATTTGTGTGGCTTGGAGCACAGAACAAAATTCTCACTCAAGGGAGATTCAGGAAAGAGGGTCTACAAGGTTGATTGTGGTGCATGTCGGGTCTACAAAAAGAATATGATGCCAACCATCTACTGTTCCCTTGTGAATTTACTATGAAGGCATGGTCTTGGTCTTGCAAAAATTAAACTGGAAATGGGCATGGCTAGAAAACGTTAAAACCCTTCTCATCTCATGGCAAACTCTGTGTTTCCAAGGAGCTTTTAAAGTCTTTTGGAGAGTTGTTCTGACAAGGTTGTGTGGGAAATTTGGAAGGAAAGAATCTGAAAAATATTTCAAAATAATCTGATATTCTTAGGGTGATAGCTTAAGCTGTAACTGGGTAATTTCAGGTTTTGCAAATATTAAATTAAAATTAAAGACAATTTATCACACATGGATTCCACCTTCCTTAAAATTGGAATCTTATCTTGCGTCCCCCCCAGTGGGTTTTGCAGAGTTAGGCTCGATAAGAACTTATTAAAATGGGTACCCTTGGAAGAGGAAGTTGGGAGCTTAATTTCGATGGAGCTTCCAAAGGAAATCAGGGCATGGTTGGGGCTGGTGGTCTTATTGGAGATGGAGAAGGCAATCCGGTTGTCCTAGTCAGAATGTATTTGTAATTTTAAGCAAGGCAAATTGCAAGAAAGAAGAGAGTTTTTGAATTTTATGGGCGTCTTAAATTTTTTCCTGTGTTTATGTGCAGAAATTCAGATTGGATTTTTTTTTTCTATTAAAATCAGTCAAGGCATGTGCAGGGTGTTCGGGAAAGTTTCGGCAAGTGTAACAGCCCAGGTGGTCCAATTGATCCTGTAATGACAACAAAAACCCCTTCTTTAGTGGCAGCTACACCTCCAGGGATGTCTTCCTCTTCCCGTCCTCCATCTCATTCTACATGATCTTGTATGTTTTGTTGGAAGGTACTCTGACTTGTCTAAAAAGGGGGTTGGGGGATAATGTATTCTGTCATGTTATCATTAAGTATTGTTATCAATGTAAGAATAAAATAATTTTTTGTAGCCACTAGTCGACTTAGTTGTGCTATTAATTATTTATTGTTGGCTTAGGTAGTTAGATAATCACTTTATGGTCATGTATTGTTGGGTTTGATGGTTATGTCTTAGTTGACTATAGGTTGGTCTCGTTTATAGTAAGTTGCATGCCAGGGTAAGGGCGCTGATATGATAAGTCCTCCTTGTGTGTAACATTGTACTTTACACTACCTTGTGCAATAAAGCTATTGTTCTCATATTAACCTGTGTTACATTCAGGGTATGTGATTCTATGCTGCACTTGTGTTAGTTGGTAGTGGAGAATTTTGCTATAAACAGGAGCAAACAACGAGGCAGAGGAAATGTGTATAGTCCAATGCTTGAAAGTATCTTTTAGTATAGGCATAGCAGAATTTATGGTAGGAGACTCCTTGATGGCCATAAGAGCCATGAAGAACGAATCTACTCCAAATTGGAAATTGAATGGCATTTTGAGGGAGGCATCTAGTCTGGCTAAGAAATCTAGGACTATCTCATTTCTTTGTTGTTTTTAGGAGGCCAATGAGTAGATGGATCTCTTGGCTAATTTAAAAATGATCCAGGCTCCACTCTAGCTTATTCACAACCAAGAAATGGCCACATCGGATAGTCTTGAAGATCTAATATTCAGGGATATCATGTCGCTAGGGTTCCTAGGCCCATCCAAGGGGGCCCTTCACATTCATAACCAACTTTCAAACTTAGGGGAGAATATAGGAAAATAAAATTAATTTTTAGTTTATCGAAACATTGGACATTTTGAAGAAACAAAAATCTGAGATTAAAAGGTGATTGGCGGAGGTGGCTGTAGTTAATGTGGTAAGGTGGTGGAATCATGGCTCCTCGAGATTGGAGCACACAATCAATAGGGTGGAATGTTTGCTGGAATGAATAAGGCGGCAAATTCCCTCTCTATAGGATTTGTATTCCATGCCAAGTTCTTTTCTTTCATTCCTCTTCCCTCCAACTCTATGCTCAATTTGTGTTCCCCCTCGGCTTTGGTTCTCTCTTGGCCTTGACTTTGGGTCTTCCTTGCTCAATTTATCATGGTACCAAGGGGGAAAATGGCTTAGGGTGGTTTGCAAACAACACGAGGAATTCGTAGAGGTGGCCTGTTCTCAGGGAAGGATTTTACTGGCCAAATACCAAATAACCATAAAGAAAGAATTTATAGTTATGATAACAAACAACGATCTTAGACTCATCTTCAATTCCTCTCCCCCTTTTGCTATCAATTTTATAAGAGGATTCTAAGGAGATAATGTGATTAATCCTATTGAAGGAGTGGTCTTGGCTGCTGGTGAGGTTATGAAGAAATTAAAAGATAGTCTAGAGGTAGGACTTTTGAAAGCATTGGTAAGAGTTTATTAAATTTTCAGTGAAGAACAAAATAAAGGGTTTTGTGAGAGCCTAGGTTATTCATATGTGATGGAAGAAATGGTAGCCTTTTTGAGTAACAATGTTAAATCATTAACCAAGGGATTGGGAGATGCAATTTTTGCTCAAACAAGGATGGAGGATGATGTCATGGTGCCAACACCTACCTTTTACTGTTCTTATGAAAAGTGTACTCAAGAGTGAAGAGGAATGGCAAAGGTGGTGGGTTGAGTCTTGTAAATGTGGTTGGTGGAGTAGGATTTGATATTTCAGGTGGTATTGTGGGTGAAAAGCTTTGAGCATCATTGGTAGTACTTGTAAGAGTACCGTTGCTGTTAAGGACCCAAATGTTGTTGGCTTGAGGCCGAGTATTAGTGGAATCCCGAGCTTAGTAGGTGGTAATGGTGAGTAGTGGTTTTTGAACTTGGTTTTAGTCCTGGTCTGTTGTTGGTTTTGATGTTGTTTCTATGGCTTTTGATATATTTTCTAATGATTTAGGTGATGGGGCCTACAACATTGAGAAGAGGCACATGAGAGTAATGGTGTTAAGGGTCCAACTGTTTTTGGATTGAGGCTAGTACTAGTAGAATGGTTAGTTCTATTGGTGGTGGTGGTCCTCGTAGTGATATTGGATTACTGGGATCTGAAAGTGGTGTTTTTATTGGTGGCACCATTAGTTTTTGTGGAGTTATTGTGGCATTCAATATGCCATCTAAGTTAGGTGATGGGACTAACAATATTGAGAAGAGGCATGAGTAAGGTCAAACCAGTTGAAGGGCAGCTAAAAATGGGGGGAAAGAGTTTTGGATGAGAAGGGAGCTGCCTTATTGCCTCAAAGGACAGATTCCGTGTTGGCTGGTCATTCTTTTTCTCAAGCTCTTTTGGTGGGTAACTATGGTGGCTATTTTGAACCTTCTTTGCTTGGAGATTTGTCGAGAGGAAAATATCTTTTTCTCATGACGATATCACAAAACTGTAGGCAACAACCAAGGATATGCTTCGAAATCCTCATTAATTTCCAAGTAGTCTTTTGTGCACATGTATACAAAGGGTGAAGGAATTAATGAGCATACAACCATTTTGACCCAGTTGGTGATGAGGATGGCTTGGAGTATTAAAATTTCAAACAAGGGACCATAATTGTACTCATGGCCAAAGACTTTGCTTAGTCCTTTTTTGATTTTCACTTCTATGGTTAATTTTCAGCTTGCTTGGTCTAGAATCTAGAGTATAGGAGTCCTAGATTAGTTTTTGACATTTTCTAGTTAGTCTTGGACTTTAAAATTCAAATTCCCCAAAAGGCTAAGTCTAGATAAGTATTGCAGCATATCTAAAAGGTTGCCTCGACATTTTGATGAATTGTGTATAAGCATTTTAAAATTTTAATGTGGCTTCTGTTTGGTAATTAAGGCCCATGGCGTTGGTTTTTGATCTTTATAGCTGGCAAGTGACCCCATAAAACCCCTATTGATCTATCAAAATAAGAGAGTTGTCTTATTCAATGTTGTACGATGAGTTGTTAATTTTACATTTGGGTACTTGGCAGTGGGCGTTGCCAACCATCATACCTACTCTTTGGATGAGTATACCTATGGATTGTATGTGATGGATTGGGCCCCATTGTTCTAAATCATTAACCCTGACTCTTGGAGAATGTTCATCATGATTTGATAATAGAAAAGTCTATTTTTCAATTTTGTGTTTCCATATGTATTGCGATGATTCTATGTGCAATGTATTCCATTGTGTTCTATTGAGTTGTTGTCATTGTTGAGTATAGTTTCCCTTCTACATTTCTGGCACCGTTTTTGATTACGTATGCTGCCATTGTGTTTTTGATTCACTAGTTTGTTGACATCCTTGCCCATCCATGGTCATCCATCTTCATTGTCATTGACGTTGACACAATGTAGGGTGCTTGGACCACATTCTTAAGATTGTAAGCATGGATCATGCTTGAATGTACCCCATAATTGTCACACAACGCAACCTCACCACCTGTCTACTAGAGTTATTGGTTGCCTCAATGCGGTGGGTGGATTTGAACTTACATTGAGCTCTTACAACTATTCCCCATTACCATTATACCGCAACTCTTTAGACATTTATATTTCAAACTGATATTGGCTTCAAAATGTGTAATTCAATGCACTATGTACATGCTTATGATTAATCATATTCGTTATGCAAAAATCTCTCTATTTTTTCATTTTTTTTTTTAATTTCATGGTGGTCCCCTCTACCTTAACCTGCATCCCTTTGCCATTCTGTGGGGGGTCCCTCTAGGTGTCCTCAAAACTTTTTTCCTCATCCAGGTTATTTGTCCCCTGTTATCCCTGCCCCCAAAGTTGGGGAAGCATAGAAGTTCAAATTGCTTTAAAAAAAACAAAAAAAACAATTATATTATAGAGAAATCAAAGTGTACATATTCTAGTATGCCAGGCCTGAAAGCTATTAGTCCAAGCCTCGGCAGTATACAAAAAAGGATACATATTAGCATTCATTAGTACGAATCAGAATCTAGAAGCTTTCTCAAATCCCCTTGCATCTTGGTCGATCACCTCAAAGGAGGCAGACCATAACAACTAAGGTTGTGATTGTCAAGAGCCCAACTGGCCAACCCATCTACTACTTTATTGCTTTCTTTGGGAACGTGGCTGAATTGGACCTCCTGGAACTTGTCCTGCAACCTGTGAATTTTCCCCAACTCTCTTGCTATTTGCCAATTTTTGCTATGAACTCCCTCAGGATCAGATAACAAACTAACGATTACCGATTCAATTTGAAATTTTTTCCACCTAATTTTCAAAGCCTCTTGCATCCCTTTGTAAATTGCTTTGAAGTTCAGATTGCTTTTGTCATTATTAAGTCTGCCATCAATTTTATTTGTTTTGTAAACTTACCTACGTAGATTGATGTTTTTATTCGGTGGCAGCTATAGATTTCTTGTCTGTCATAATTGATTCATGACTAAGGAGGAAATTTTATAGAAACCAGTTGATACTTGACATAAAAAATGTCATTTTACGAAACTTATTGAAATTATTGGAGAATAAGTATTAGAAAAATGATTTCTTTAGCCTTGTTGGAAAAACTTAATAGATTGCCCCCTATGTTGGAAGGGAGGGCTTTTGGGTCTTAATGGACAAGGCACCATGACAATGAAAATTTGAGCACAATTCAACTAGAATATCTCTTGTTTGGGGACACAGGTATATGGAAGCCATTAATAATGCTTGCGTCTAACCTTCTTCTGGGGAATTTTTTTGCGTTTAAAGTTTATCTCTCTGCACGAGTCTCAGCTAGGATATTGGTAGTTGAGATCATTATGTAATCTTCCTGGTTTAATGCGATATAAGATGCATACTCTGCAAAAAAAATATCTAAATCTTTATCATCTTTTTCAGTTGAGTAATAGTTTATATTAATAAAGAGACATTAAATAAATAGATATCAGGAACGATGCGAAGGAAAATGAAACATGTTTCTAAGGATTTACACAAGTTAATGGATGGTGTAGTGTTTCACTTAACTAAGCTTGTTTTATCTGTCTTCTGTATCAATGCTGGGTCAATTGACATTAATGTTGATACCTTGTTCTAGAGAACCATTTAAAAGAATCTTTTATGATGTCCAGCTTCATCTAATTGAAACATTGGCCTCATATTGGTAGGAAGTACTAGTAATAGGCATAAAATCATCCATTGTGGTTCTATATTTGCTTGAAGAAAATATTTAGCTAATCTCATGCATCTAACCAAAAGATCCTTTCTTCTTCAAAGTTTTTGAAGTTCCTGCTCATTGAGTCCAATACATTATATAAGTGTCTGAAGCTGACTGCTCAGAAAGATGTTTAGAATAAGTTTCACAAGTAACTCCTGTTACAATTGGAAACATGCTTGAGGATAAGTTTCACAA
Source organism: Torreya grandis (assembly GCA_037957365.1). Classification (NCBI taxonomy): domain Eukaryota; kingdom Viridiplantae; phylum Streptophyta; class Pinopsida; order Cupressales; family Taxaceae; genus Torreya; species Torreya grandis. The sequence continues at coordinate 1,677,055 of JARHVA010001207.1, forward strand.
GTAACTCCTGTTACGATTGGAAACATGATTGAGGCAAACTATTTTCTCTTGAATATTACATAAAAATTGCCAAAGATTTTTATTGTTTGTATTAAATGTAAAGGATAAAATAAATAAATCTAAGGGACAAAAGATGAATCAACGCATGTCCTACATTTTATTATGATCTCCATATATATATAACACATCAAATACAGCTCCTGCAAGGCTGCAACAACTCGGGAGTAACCAACCGATAACCACCCACTAACAATAAATAATTAATAAGTTGGTAAGTCTATAGTTTAGATTTAGAAATAAAAAAAGGACTTAGGATTAGTAAAATAATATAAATATTCTAATTGTTTGTTGTTGATTGTCGCAAAAACTAGCTGCATTGAATTTCAAAGTTGAACTATAATGATACTTACAGATGGTGGTTTTTAGTCTACATACATATTTTGGACAGATGGCAAGAAGTGACAATCTGACAGTATGTTACCTTTGGTTTAAATTGAAGGCCTGTGAACTATGTTGAGGCAGGCATCATTTACATTGTTTTTTTTGGTTTGGTAAATGCTTTTGACCGGAGCTATGAATCGAATGGACCACATTTGGGGGACCAATTCCTACTGGGACACAAACCGGGTGCCTAGTTCCCCACAATCCAACACATACGGCCACAGCTGGCCTCGAATCCAACTCATATGGCCACGACCAGCCTCAGATGCCTAGCGATATTTGAACCCAGGTGGGGCTGTGCACAACCAGCCGACTTAACCAATCCACCAAGATCTCATCGGCATCATTTACATTGTATTACTCATAGTTGCTCATGAAAAATTATGCAGCAATGTTATTTTTATACAGCAAAGCAATCATGTATAGATAAATATCATGAATTTTTGGAATCTCTTTGTGAGGATCAATCAAGATTTCTCGTTCTCACTCTGCTTTTATGTTGCAGGTGTAAACATTGATTTTTGTTGGCAGGTGGTGTTCTGGGGTCTATTATTCTGTAAAGTATCTAGGACATGGGGAATGAATCTGTGGGACTGATAATAGGAATATCCTTGGGCGTGATCATTGGAGTGCTGTTAGCCTCTGGCACCCTCTTCTTTATCAGGTTTCGGAAGAAACATATCCAAGTCGATCGCAGCAGTAGTGATCAAAGAGGTGTATCTATCCCCATTCGTATCAATGGCGTTGATTCAAGTATTATGCTATCAGATTCCACTGTTGGTCATGAGTCACCTCCAGCAGCTAGACACAACGGTCTTTCCTCATGGTGGGAAGGACACAATAGGAACATTGTAGCATCAGCTTCTGGGATTCTAAGATATTCATACAAGTATATTCTTATTCCTTTGTGTGTTTGTGTGTGTGTGTGTTGGCTGGTATTTGTAGGATCATGTGTGCGCTATATATGAAGTGAATTCAGTTTTGAATTGTTTAAACTTACCTAGAAAATATTCATTTCGCATTTATGCATACAGTGTTTCAAATGGTTCAGTAGGTCATTAAAGGTAACAAAATACAATTACCTCGTTCAAGCTTGGTGAGGGTCAAATTATTGTTTAGATTGCGAACTTAAATAAATGAATTTCTAAAAAACATGATTCTAATAGATGGTTTATAATCATGCCTTACATCAATACATAAACTGTCTACTCGACTAATTGTCCAGCTAAACCGTTAAGGCTTTATCGCAGTTTCTACGCCATCAGATTTAATACCAATTCTAAACCTCCACACAGTGAAATCTCATTGCTAATTGGTTTAGCATACCTTGGTCTCCCATAAATTCTTAATAAATATTTAGCAGCAATTTGTTGTCTAAACTTTTACAAGGTTGAAATGTATTTCATGCTTATGATGTTTTTATTAAAAAAATGGAGTTGTCACTCCTTTGAAGATTTTGGACACATTTCCTGAGAACAAGATATATCTAGGATCCACTATACTTCTAAGTATCTTGCAAGTTCCACCAGGGGATTCCATATATAAAGGTGAACCTTGTGTGTGTGTGTGCATGGGTTCCGATGACTTCATAACATGAAAAGTGCATGCACATATTATTTATGTTATGTAACTTGTTCCAAGATATTGATGCTGTAAAGAAATGCTTTATCGGATAGAAGCTTCTATAAAGCTTTGATACATTTCTAGCATCTTTTGAATTGATTTAATTACAGAGTGTGAGAACCCCTTTATCAGACCAATAAGTGGCGTGTGAGTGTCTCTAGGAGGCCTTGCTCAAAGTGCCAAGTAAACAAAGTTCACAGGTAACATCCTAATAGTACCGTTTAACAAAATTGAGCACATACAGGAATGTCTAAATGACTGCATTTGAAATATTAGAAGAGCTTGGGAAATATCCAACTTATATGCATAGTAGAATATGTTCCTTGTTCATTTTGGTTGAATGTCATATATATCTTCATAGAAAATATGTGTGATTCTTTATCATTTGTCTAGGTCAAGTTGGCCAATTGAATAAAGAACTTGGGAGTGCTTTTATATTTCTGGGCAAGACTTATTGAAGAGAGTGATCTCCCCAAGCAGGGAGAGATGTTCAATGAGAAGACACAAGGCTACACTTGGTTGCTGTTAGGTCACATAAATCTTGAATTCGTGGAAAAATGTAAATTTAATGAGTTAACTCTTGTTATGCTTTTGAGTACCCTCACAAAAGTATTGACCCTTTTTGAGTGTTTAATATAAAGCATTGAAATGTGAGAACTCAGAAGACCATAACGATTATCTGAAGTTGATAAAGGTTGATTGAAGTTTTCAACTGCTCCACTGTGGGCTCTGTTCCTAGAAGGTCCTGCAAATGCATCGACCTCTCTTGGATATACACATTTGATTGGTGAAACTGAAATTTAATTTAGTACAAGGACTGTATAAGAGTATTTCATCCTGTTAGAAGTAACTTGGCTTGCTTTAAGAAAGACATTTATCATTTACCCTCCCAAAAATGCCAAACTAGAAATCCTTAATAATTACAGCCAGGGAGAAGGTAACTTCAGTTCCGTTTTCAAATACTCAAGTGGGTAATTTGACCATTAAACTATCTGGAATTGCTCAGTTCCTTGAATTAGTAACATAGAAGGAAAATCTCATTGGGTTATTTCAAAATTCAACCCAAACTTTATATTTTATTTTGTCATTGGCACCATATAATTGTACAAGATGAAATGCTAAGCGTTTCAAGTGGTTATCTTTGATGGAGAATATATTTCTTATTGTAGTTTTATTTTATGAACCAGGTCGTGAATATTCCTCGAGATAGAAAGCAGCATAACCAAAGGATTAAAAATTTAAAATAGAGCTTACACTAGCACATACCATGACTCCTAAAGTAATAAATCTAAACCTAAGTCTCAAAGCCTCTCCAATGATCTTTAATGCTTGTATCGGTTACCATGTAATTCCAAAACACTTAAGAAAAGGTCATCGTTAGATTGGTCTTGTTTCGTAGCTGTATTTTGTTTTTCTATCTGATACTCTTGCTTTAGCTTAGAGATGTAAAACAGACTCCCTTGGTGTTTTGTTTTATGATGTAGTCCCCATTCCCATCAACGTTTTTTGTTCATCTTAACCATTGATATAAGTTCTCCTTTCTTTTTCCTTCCAGCCCATCTCTTGTGTTGTCCTATCCTGTATGGTTGTTTATATTGAAAACTATTTTTGTTATTTCTTGTTGGTAGAGATTATACTTCTAGATTTCACTTTCACCCGATGCATTTCAGAAACTGATATTCTGTAGTTTTACACGACTTACCTTATGTAGGTCATGATATCTTTTAACTTTTAAGTGACGAAGTTGCATTTGACAGTAATCCTTTATTTGAAATCCTACAGTAGATGTAATGCCTTACGGAGAACGGATGCTTACTATGCTAAAGCAGATATATTGGTGTTCAAATTGTGGTACTGAATTAAAATAGCTGTGAAATTTCAAAGGATTCAAATTCAGGGAATTATAGAAGATACTGAAGGGCACTTCACTTTTCTTTATTTTGGTGGTAATTTACGGTTTGTTTTAAAAATTTCAAATGCATTCTCACTACTGATCCTTCAAAGCATGGGTTCACCCCTTGTGTGTGCGTGTGTGCATGCTTTTGCACACATGTTGATGCATGCAACTATTAAAAGCTGTGATAATATTCCACACTTATATGATTACTGAAACCATCTCTTCTTCAATAGAACCATTCCATAACATATTAATGCCTTTATCATCATCATTCTGACATGGTTAGAATCACACTTTATTTTTCATTGATATTCACACTTTTATTTTGTATTTATATTCCCACTAGCAGTCAGTTCTACAATGTTTTCCTTGTGCGTCTTGCTGAACTTATAACTGTCACAGGTAGATGCCTACTGGAATGTGTAAGAGAATCAGATCAGAACGGTTTTTTCCTCTCTTCAAGTGCTATAATTTTTGCTTTAACCAATGCCTAATGGCAAGCCGACCATATTCAATGGAGCCTCTGTATGAGGGGCTGGTAAGACAGAAGGAGCTTGTGATTCCAATTGAATAGATCCATGTTTACCATTTTTTTTTCATTCTAAACACACTTCATTTAATCAACATGGACAAGCTTAGCTTCTTAGAAAATCCATTTTGTGCCAGCTTATTGTTTGTCTCTAGTTCCTTGCCTTTCTTTTGCAAAGGTTACTATCAGTCAGTACCAAGCTAAAAGACTGCTACTTTGATCTTGCCATGACATCTTGAGGATTGCCCATATATGATTTTACATATATCTAGGAACTCGGGTTTTAATAGCTTTTTGGGACTGTGAGATAAGAGGACGTAAGAAAGCAGTTAAGTAGAGTCAGTCTTTGAAAGAAGTGATTAATTGATTGAGGCATGTATTTGTGTTTGTTGGATAGTGTGGGATTTTATGCTGTTACATTCATGCCATTTGTTGGAAATGAAAAGAATAAATAGTTTAGTTAGTTTTCTGAAAATATAGCTTTCCCGTTCCCTGAGATGCATGGGAAAATAATGACAATTGCAGAGACTATAAAGGAAATGCTTTCGTTGTAGCTAGTAATTTCTATCCCAATATCACACTTGAATTTCCATAATCATTTTTGAACATGCATTTTCAGGGATCTCCAGAAGGCAACACAAAATTTTACAATTGTTATAGGACATGGGGCCTTTGGCCCAGTTTACAAAGCTACAATGCCATCTGGTGAAACAGTAGCTGTGAAATCTCTTTCTACAGATTCAAAACAAGGGGAGCAGGAGTTCCAGACAGAGGTAATGACGTATTGAGTGAATTGATGGAAACCTACTGAAGTATCATGCTTTTTTACTTGTACACTCGACATTGATTTTGAGTACTGAGGTCACTAATGATAGTTGTTCTCCTAGGATGATTCTATCTTTTCAGTTACATGTTATATTTGTTTCATGGAATATTTTTGTGAGAAAAAATTGCATTGTAATTAGTCTTTTTGATTGAGATATTAGAAAATGTGCTAGTTGATTTTGATTAGAAATACAATTGATCTATTTTTATGTTACTATAGTAAAAAAATGATGTGTCATAACAACAAATAGTGGCTTGCCTTTTGGGCAATAATCATCAAGTCGATATTATCATAGCAGTAGATGGATGTTACTTCGGCAGGAAGTCTTCATTTCCTAGTTAAACTATGTCTATTAAATCAAACTGCCCCTGAATATGCAGCCGATAAACAAGATGGTCCAGCCAAGAGAGTGCAACATCATGGAACATAAGAAGGGAATTTACATTATGAACCTCCTTGCTTGTACTTGCAATAAACATTGTGGTAACAATAAGCATGAGCATATAAACACATCTAAATGTATGTAATTATGTGACTAGCTAGCTATAGGTAAAATGCATGCATATGAAATTCCATCAGGCCTGCAAGGAATCCTGTGGAATTTGACCACAAAAAACCTATCACTTATAAATATTTCTTAGTATCATGGATTTTAACATCACTGGTGATACACATTTTTATTGGACACTCATCTGTTCTATGCTTTTCTGGTTTATGCTTATCTTCCTTCATCATCTTATTGAATATTCTTGTCATTATCTAGAATCCTAAAAGATCTTCATTATCTTCCGGCAGGTTCTTTGCTTGCAATTTTTTTGGTTGCTCGATATTGAGCAGTCAGTTGTTGTTTGTATAAAATATGGTACAATCGCCAAACTCTCCTTAAAGGAGTTGTTTAATCCATTTACAAAGTATTGTTGCTTCCATACATCATCAATTGGCTTGCCCAACATTTGATTTAGGGTCAATATTCTTCTATTGTAATCCTTTATTGAGTCGCCCTCTCTTACTTTAGGCTAGCCAACACATTATAAAGCTAGGCATGAGTATGCCAATTCTTGAATTACTTATAGATTTCAGTTTTGATTATTTCCCTTGTTTTCTTCTTCTTTGACTTCAATAATTTTACCACTTAATAGCATATACTTATAAGGTGCCAGGCATAGTAGCAAAACACTTAATATGACAATGCCACAACATGACAAAAGCGTAACTCTTCTTCAATTTGATGTTTTATAACGGGAAAATCATGGAAAAATGTGACAAATTAAAAAAATGATATTATATATATATATATATATATATATATATCCCAAAAAAAATGATTTTGTTATTTCATGCCTAATATTGTTCATAGACACCAAAATAAACATATACCGTGTATTAAATATGAAAATAATAATATCTATGTTAAAAATGTGTATAAACGGATCAATACCATCAAACACAAATACCAAAATGTTATAAATATTTATGCAATTTTCAAATATTAATGCTAGAGTACCAAATGAATGGAAGTACACAACAAAAACATTAGATTTCGAGGGTGCAAAATCTGAAGTTGAAGCTTTTGCATCTTGGTTCTTAGGGAATCACTCTCATTCTTCTAATGCCTCATCCAAGATGGCCAAATCCTCATCTGAAAACATTGGTTCACATTCTATAGCAATCCATTCTGAATTAGGATCAACTTCATCCAGGTCAATTGGTTGATCCTCATCAAGGTTACGTGATATTATATGTTTTCATTAGAATAGAATAAACTTTGATGTTCAAGTTCAAGAAATCTCAAAATATTCAAATAAAATATATTTAAAACTTGTGTCTAAGTTATAACTTCTATCGTCACAATTTATTAATATGAAGCTGAAGGTTGTGGTGCATGGATACCTAGATCATTCATCTGCTTTTGGCTCAACCAGTCACGTTTCATGGAGTGCATACGTTCAAACAAACTCCAAGAATGCTCACAAGTGGAAAAACCACAGTGTTGATTTAAAACTCAAACAGCTGTCTAAAGATCAAGATCATCATCGCCAAAGAAATCCCATCATTGACCTAACATATTTATATTTTCAAAATGCATTATGCATTATAATTTATTTTATAACACACTTTACAAATTTAATTCAAATTTGAATTCAAAGAATAAATGAAAAACCGATTGGAAATTAGTATTTGGCATCAATGCCTTTCTTGCCTCAATTGTACTCTGAGTGGAAAAATATCCTTTCTCCTGCTGTTACAATTTCAAGTGATTATTAATTTGTACTTGCAATAGAAGATCAGGGAAGAATCTCTTAGTGCATGAAAATAACCCTTTTTCATCTCTGCATCTTCTTTGAAATTTTCATCACAGAAATGGATGTATTTAAATAGTATCCAATAACATGCAATTACTTATCATCAGTGATATCTGACAGTGGCATGTACTTATCGTCATCATGCCTATGTGTGGATCTTATTGTATCATGCACCCTATCCATGGTCTTGTAAAGAAATTCCATGGGTTTTTTTTCCTCATCGACCATCCTTAACACTTGGACTGGTGGCTCTAGAATTGCATGACCTATCTGCATTTGTCGAAAGGGTCTCATAAAAATTAGGGAATGAAACTTTTATTTCATCCAAGTGAGTGTAAACTGATTCTATCCTCTCAGCAATGAATCTTCTTTTTAGGTTCATCTTTTGTGAACAAATGTTATATACAAGGCAAGAAAATGGGGGGGAAATCTGGTCAGGTCTGGGTGAACCCGATCTTTGCCCTTTGGAGAAGGCTTTATCATGTTGAGGATTCTAATGCGATTGTAAATATATTTTTTGATATTTCTGCCCTTCTCTATAGCAAATTTAACCCATGGAATTTTGCCAATATATTCTTGGATTAAATAGATGCAATGGATAGTGCATAGGCTCTAAAATAAGGTAAGGAACCTCTTTATCAGAAGCTTGCCCACATCCACACAATTTGCAGCATTGTTTTTAATAAACTGCTTGGCATTTTTCAGCCCAATCTTGGTCACAAATTCCTCAAATATGCCAAAAAATGTGTGAGCTGATTTTATTTGGTCTAAGGCATCAACGGATTTGAGGAAGACTGCTTTTGTACAAAGACACAAAAAAGTTAATCAAAATTTGGGTCCTCCTCTCTGTCCACCTATTGAAGATCGTAGTACAACTTGTTTTTTTCCCATTCTCAGGGATCAGAAAGAACATCATACACATCTTTGACTGCATCTTTCAACCACGAGGAATTCATACGAAGGTGCTTTAAAGCCACGACTAGCAATGGTAACCACATCAACAATAGCCTGCCAATAAGGGAACCTTGCAACATGGAATGGAATGCTAGAATAATACAAAAAATTGGCTAGTGCCTTTCTAGTCTGTGTGTGAACATTTTGTTCTAGATAGTACTCTCCAAGGTTCTCTAAGCTCTCGGTGTAGTATAGAAAGCCAAATTGGCTATTGCCTTTCCAGCCAGCACATGAGCATTTTTTTTCTAGATACTTCGAGGTTCTTTGAGCTCTTTCTGTAGTATGGGGTGCAAAAAAGGTATTGGCATTGCCCCAAACAGTATTATGTCTTTTGTGAGGAAAATGAACTGTATCTATATGGGGAGACATTCGTGGCAAAAGATTGACTGCAGTTCTTCCTCTTCCTCCTCTAGAAGTCTAGTTCTAGAAGAGGACCTTGTGGCAGGGTGGGTGAATGATCCTATTGTAGCAGCAGCCCTATCCTTTTTCATTTTAATTTATGCAAAGGCCTCAAGAGCAACTAATGTCTGATGAGTTACATTAATTGAGACATTTATTTTTACGAAGCCCATCATACTTTGGCAGTTTTGTCAAACACCATTTGAATCTATTTACGCTTCCAACCAACTCATCCCCACAAAATTAGCATTTCAGCTTGTTTGAATTGAGTATGGGTTTGCAATAGGGCTGTCCAAGTCCCCTAACATGTGGTATTGTTAGCCAAAGTCTTGAAACCTAGAAAAATAGTGAATCCTAGGGTTAGTTTAAAAGGCCTTATTTACTTTTAGAATTTATGTAAAAAACAGGGCTGGGCCTAAACTAATAGGACATGGACAACAACCTAGCAATTTAGGGACAGCCCTTTGCTTTTTACAAAAGCCTTGGTTAGGGTTTAAAAATTTAAAAGTTCAAACTAAATAAGTAAATCTAGATTCTAGGCTCTAGTCTTACCTATAACATCTAGGTTCACATGGTTTATGTAAAATAAAAAGAGGATTAGGGTTTAGACTTTAGAGTGTAAACCCTAAATATTTTTACATTTTACGCAAATCCTTTAGGGTCTAAAGTTAACTAAACTTTAAACTTTAAAATCCAATAAAAATTTACCTAGTTTTTTCTGATCGCTGAATTTGAAAGACGGAATCATTGATATACTTGGAAAACCAAAAATCAACATGCCTAGTGGAGGTGGGCGTGTTCTACTTAATTTAACAAGTTATTGGAGTCATTGTTTGCATGTGCTCTGAATCTTCTATATGCTTGTGCTTTGAATCTTAAGTATGCCTGTGCTTTGAATTTTTTGAGTGATAGAATGATTAAATGAGGCAATTTTTTTGACAAAAATGGTGAGTGTTTCTGTTTACTTGAGTATTAAAATAACCGTGCTTGAAAAAATCACATTCTTTTGATTACATGGCGTGGTTTTTTTATTTACCCGTAGACATGACCGGGTAGTACACGGGTTTGATTGTCGTGTCATTTGGTGATTCAAACTGACATGGAAGATTCCCTAGGAACGGTTAAATTGTGACCACTCATGGGCAATCGCCGATTTTGGCCACTAATTGCTAGGAGATTACTCCAACCTAGCTTTCTCATTTGGTATATTATTGGCCTTGCAATAATATTCCCAATTTGGGCAGTGAGTAGTGGGGTCTTCGTTCATCACCCTTGAACCTTAACTAACTTGAAAACAAAGGAGTAATTTTGCTCCATTGTCAATCTGTTTAATGATCTTTGATTTACTTTAAACTTTTGCCTTGTGTGTTACTTGTATGCAAAGTTAGGTTCTCTTTCTTTGTTTGGTATATATGATTGGCTCCATATACTTCCTTCCAAATCTTTGCCTGGTCTAATTGTTGGAGTGTATCCACATCAGCATCAGAAATTGGAATTTGACTAACATCAATGTTTTTATAGTGATTATTTTGCCACCAATGAGCTGATCTTCTTACTTTTAGAACTTTCTCTTGATGGGTTCTCTTCTGGCTTCCTGGCATGGAATCAATAGCTTGAAATTCCAAATCACTGCTTAGATAATTGAGCATAAACAGTATCTATGCTCAAGTTATAATTTCCTAACACAAATCTGCTCCAAGTGTTCTTTTAGCAGCCAAAAGACAGAATTCAGCATATAACTAAAGCAATGGACAAAAAACATATGACAGCAGAAATAAGCATATGCAAGCAACGATTTCATGGAGAATAAGAGTTACATATATACATTTTAAGGGCTGTCATTAAGAGCAACTTTAGGTTGAAACGCATTGGTGACACCATCCCAAAACTAACTTCGGATATTAGATTCATGAACTACAGCTTCAAGATAAATGTTTATCTTTGGCTTCAATACATGTTATAAAGTCTACGCTCATAAATATACAAAATGCATCAAGTGCCATAATGCTTCCTCGGCTGTATCTTACATCATGTATTGATGTTTGCCCTAGGGTTTACAAAGACAATTAAATGCTTTCGCTTGTTTTTTTGAGCATTGGGAACTAGTGGTAAACCATGGTAAAACTAAGATTATGATCTTCAATTCTTCCAATGGTGTTCTCTTCAAGTTTTAATATTTCTACAAATGTGAGCGCAAAACAAATCACAACTCTTACATCGGGGTTTAGTTTATAGGTCCAATTCTTAATCTTAAGTCTACACCTTAGTCATGAATTTGTAAGGGACACACTTCTCATTCTATTTCGGAGTGTTGGTGCTTTCTGATGCATTTCTAGGACGTCCATACAAAGATGCTACTCTTTGACATTATCATTAAACCCACTATTTTATGGGGGCATGAGATTTGGGTTTGAGCCTAGGGTCAATTGATTGGGTGCATACTGAGAGGGCTTTGACCATCTTAATCTCACATATGACTTTTTGTAAATAGATGGTTCCTTAGCGCATTGCAAAAGTTGAGGTTGTTGCCCAGCCTCTTCACTTGAAAGCATTTTAGGTTCATTTTCCTTCTCCATAGATTTAGGTCCATGGAAAATCTTGCCTTGGGCTATATGTGAATACCCATTGTTCTTCCAAATGGGTTTCTTATGTGACTCTTCCTGGACGATGACGATGTTGGTACTTGAAGACTAGTCTGCTTCTCTAGTCTATTGAAATTTCCATGGTTTGACTTCCTCTCATTTGATACTCTTCAAATGTCCCTCCTTTCTGCCTTGTGGCAAAAGTGGCAATTAATAAAGCAGTTAGGGAGAACGTATATCAATAGTATATTCTAGGAACATGGGTCTATCCCCCTCAGCCCTTCAACCTTAAGATGGATTTCTCATTTTAGGCATTTTTAATAGATTGTTGATGACACTATTTGTCTTGACTATATTTTCCATTGTAGTCATGGCCTCAGGATCCCTTTTGGTTAATTGAGAGTTTGCTCACCTGAGTCACGGATCGATACTAACCATCATATCTTGTAAAGTGATAGGTTTGTCCCCTCTGTTCTCGCTTAGAGGTGCAGATGAAGGAATACTTTTCACATGTCCTATCTACTACAAAATTTGAGGGAGATATTATTGCTTGTATATAGATTCATGGGGGTCACTCACTACCTATCTTTGCTATCCCAATGAGGGATACTTAGCTCTTTACCTGTGGAAAACAGTTACCTTTAGACGTCAAGCTTTGCAGAGGACTCCAAGGACTTTCAGATTATTGCTATTGTTAGAGGTGTTAAGCATCCTTTGGATGCCATAATTATTCATGCAGATGGAAATGGATAAGTATTCACGCAGATGGAAATGGATTAGCAAGACTATATGCCCTTCCTTGAGCAACTACCATGCCCCCACATCCTCCACCTTTTCTTGCACTAGATGTGGTGGGACTGCTGTTCTTCAGGGTAGGGGGCCAATTTCCAATCCTTCTCCATAGTCCAAGAGATCTGGATGGATATACATTACCATCTTCCTCTCTACTTTTGGAGGATTAGTGACCATGCATGTTAGGAGAATTTCTGGGAGACATTATTTTTGCTTCCCAAGATTGTTCAGAGGGGCGCACTTGGTTATGCCATTCTCTCGGACATTATCAGATCTTGTATTGGATATTTGGTGGTGATTGATGAGGATGTTGGTCCTTCATCTTCTTGGCATTTTGTTAAAGATTAGGGCCATCTCTTTTCTGTTGCCACGTATCCAATAACTTTATTCTCTTTTTCAATGGGTCCTTCGACATGGTTATTTGTATCATTGGATTCATGACATTTTTTCTGACATGTTTATGCCTTACCTGTTTTAAGTTCCCCTCCTTAGTTAGAATATTTTGTTATTGTGCATTTGGGTTGTGGCTTCCTTCCTTTTTGATACGTTGGTCTCATTTTGGCTCCCCTTGCTATTGTAACTGGCTGTACTTCTGAATTTCATTGACTTGTTTTGGTCATCCATAGACATTAGTATAATCTCATTCTTTCTTTCTTCTTTATTGTTGTATTTTATTTTTCCTCTATGAAATACACACAACTTCCAATGATAATGTGCAAGTCACAATCTATTATGGATCGGGCACGACTCCCTGGTTCAAAATGGGGTGTTTTTCATGAGTTTTATTGTGTTCAACCTCCTAGAACTGTCATTGACTCTCTTGTTTTCTGTGTTTATGATATAATCTGACAATTTTGATATGAAATATTTTCCTTCTTTTATTGCAGGTTTCCCTGCTAGGAAGGTTACATCATAGAAATCTTGTAAATTTGCTCGGATATTGTGTGGAGAAAGGTCATCGCATGCTGGTCTATGTGTACATGAGCAATGGCAGTCTTGCATACCATTTGTACAGTAAGCTTATCTATATTTTCCATTTGGTTCTCGTATTTTATGAAAATATAGATATGATTTTCCAGAAAAGGGTGTGCCGTGATGTTAATTTGGCTAGTATAAATAGTGCTGGAACATAGAAAATGGGGCTTCATAGAATTTCTGGGATTGTAACACAAGGAGACTAGCGTTTTGTATGCAATTGTCAAAATATGCATGTGGAAAAGTGATTTGTCTATCATCTGATATCAAAGTTTCTATAATGTATTCTAGTTTAAAAAAAAAAAAAAAAAAACTACAACTACAAATGGAGACATGAAGTTACTTTGGTTTTATGGGTTTTCAATACTTAGTATCAACATTACGCATATGAACTTAGCTTTTAATGGAAAAATTGTCTTTGTATGGTATGTTAATATGCATATTCCATTCGATTCTTGTATGTTGTGAAAATTTTGACATGACTACCCTAGTAGGGTATGCCACGATGTTGACATGGTTGGTACAAGTAATGCTAGACCATAGAAATTTGGCCTTCTGCAATCATCAAACAAGGGGTTTAACATTTTGTATGTAATTGTCAAAATATGCATGCTGAAAAATAACTTGCCCATTGTATGATATTGAAGGTTCTTTTAAGTTCTATGTATTTGACAAATTGTTGTTCAGTTCATTGATACTGTTAATGTACATTTAAATAGATTGCTTTAGGAATATCCTTATCAATCTTTCCATCGTGTTAGGATTGATGCAAAACCATCCAACCAATTTGATCCATAACATATCAATGGTTAGTCCCTTTTGGCATTATTCAAATGGAAAAAAAAGAAGAGAACTCTTCCTGTGGTCAAATTTCAGTTACAAATGTGGGAATATGGAAGGCCAAATGGCACATGTAACTCCATAAATGTAGCTTATAAGAGGTTTGCTGATAGCTGAGTGTGGGTTTGGTCCATAACCGAATTGCTGAGTGTAGCAAGAAATCAGAAAAGAGTTGAGAGGGAGAGAGAACTGATATTGTGCAATCTACCCTTGTAAGCAATCTTTGTAGAGTAATCAGTGGTGTCCATTTAAATGCTAGAGTTTATTCCGGGCATTGAGCTTGTTGAGGGCAATTGAGCCTCCTTGTGATTGTCTTAATTTATATTTCCTTTTATTTCCCAGTTCCATATTTCCTTTATATTGTTTACTTCTATTTACACATGAATATAGTAATTATGATGTATGGAGCATTGGAAGCCATTACTTGTTGCAAGTAGTTTTAATTATTCTGAATAAGATATGTGCTGGAGAATTGTCCATTGGAATGTCCATGGAAATTACAAATCTTATTGGTATTAGAGCAGGTTGTCCTTTGGCTTATAAGTGGTATATTGTAGGTTTATGCTTACTAAGAAGAAAAAGAATGGGAAAGTGGTTTTTTTTCTGGAGAGCTTGAAGTTGGGATCAGGTTGTTTTTTAAGGATTGGAAAAATATATATGATGTAGAAGGGTAGGCGAATCCTCAAGCCATTGTCAAACATAACATAGGCGAATAGTTATCAATTTCTGATAGAAAGCATATGACTTTGACGAATGTTTGATATTTAAGAAATTACATGAAGTGAAAAATATAATGTTTTGAGGCGAATATTATTTGCAGTACAAGCCATCCGTCATTCCTACCATTATTCCAACTTATTTAGGGTGTTTATCCATTTACCTCCTATGATGCCTCCATGAAATCTTGAAATCCTGAAATATGGCTAAGTTTGAAACCCTAAAATCCTGAAATATGGCTAAGTCTGAAACCTTGAAACCTTGAAATATGACTAAGTCTGAATTCTAGTAGGACCCTCCAAAATCTAGAATTTGTATTATATTTCTTAGAGGTCGGGAACCTGTAATATCCTTATTCCACATCATGATTGAACAGGTATTGAAAACCTTTAGTCTATCTCCCCATAGATTAAAGGAACCATTTTTGGAAATTGTATTTTATTAGTTAATTATTAATTGTTGAAATAGTGATCTTTATCATAAGACAATTATTACTTAATTAATATAGTATTTGTTAAAAAGTGATTTTTACCACTAAAGTGCTTAAATGAATTAATTATTAATTTATTTGCTTTAAAGTAATTTTAATTACTATTTTAATTAAAGCAACTAATTAATATATTATCTGAAAAAGAGAATGTTGGCATGGGAGCTAAAGTAAGGAAAATAAAAGATGTTCTAAAAAGTGCAAGCAATGGCTTATGAGATATTTTATCTTCTTAAAGTGGTTCGGCCCCCTTTGAAAGATAAAAGTACAAGGTGAAGGCTACAATGGAGGACATGCTGAATTTTGGTAAAATTGTTCTTCATGCTTGAAAAAAACTATTGGGATGCATGCCCAATAGAGGTTCGCTACCATTGGTGATTGATCAATCTAAAAATGTGTCTCTTGACACCACCTTTTGCTAAGGAGATTTTGTTCTTGTCCTAAGGAGTGGGGCGAATTGCTTTGGAGAGTTTGTGTGGATTTTTGTGAGAGTTTTGTGGTTCTTTTCTTGCATGTTAAGCTTGCTAATTAATTATCTTATTTTTGCAAGTGGAGCGAACCACCTTGGAAGCTTGGATCTAGGGTTTGGAGGCCTCTTTTGGTCTATTTATTGCAAATTAAATATTCTGATATTATTTGCTAATTTTTTGCATGTTAGTGGAAAGAATTGGAGGAGTTCATGAAAGGTTTGAAGAAGAAAATTATATAATAATTTTTAGAATTATTATTTAATTATTTTTACAGGAAACTAGGGTTTTCAGAATTTCAGAGCAACTTTTGATGACCTTCTCATGGAAGGGAAATTTTGAAATTATTTTTATTTGACAGTCATTATTTTTATTAGTTTGAGCTTTTGTTTGCATCATAATTCCAAGATTGAGGGAGTTATGAATTTTTGAAGTTTTCAGCTATTCATAGGAAATAATATTTGTTGAAGATAGATTTTTGGCAATGGTTTGAAGTGAAAAAAATATTCAGAATAGCAACTATATTTTTGAAATTAAATCAGATTTTTCAGCTATCATAAAGTGGCATTTGAGCTTCAATAATTTGACAAAAAGGTACTGTTTTGTTCATTTAATTTTTTGATTATTTCTGCAAGTATCCAGTTAATTTTGAGACAAGTTATTGGCTGAAAATCATCTACAAAAATCTATTATTGTGGCATTTAGGGTTTGTAGGGCTTGACAAGGGTTTTTGAGCTTATTTTGCAAACTAGGGTTTGTTGATTTTATTTTCAAAATTTTGGGATTTAGGGAAAAATCCCTTTTGCATGAAATCGTCCCATTTGGGGACATTACAAAACCACTCTTAAACATCCTGAAGGTATAAATATAAAATAGAACTTAAATGTTTATTTTATATTTATATTGTTCGTACAAGCATTTGTTTTGCATTCATAGGCGAAAATATTAGCAAGATAAACTGCTATAACAATAATTTGTGGTGAAAAATACTGGATAACTTTACAAATGACATCGAATTAGGGCGAAAGTATCTATTTTCTGGGGATATATTATAAATTTTTACACTGTCATAATTTAGGCGAAACTTGAAAAACACCTTCTATGTTAACTATTCGCCCAACCCAAGTTTTGGTCCCTTAAAATTCGCCAAAGGGCGAAATTTTGTCCCTAAAAAATACCCTAGTTGGGACCAAGAAGTGAAAGGCTAATGATAGAGCTTCACTTATAAGCTTACAGCCATGGCGGATTTTAGTTTGGATCCCAATTGAGCCTGGTTCTTGAGATTGAATATCTCACCGATTCCATTGAGAAGTTGGTTGCAACCCTCACTAAAAATGGCAAGGTGAAGGTGGATTACCAAGAGGAATGGATGATGGCAATTGGACCTCGAAAGAAGAAGAGACTTTGGATTGGAAAACATCAAAACTATCATTCAATATGGAAGCTAATGTAGAAATACAGCCATATGTGGGTCAATGTGATGTTGAGAGGTCAATTGTTTGATAAAGCAGCTTGAGGTCTACTTCAGCTTACACAAAGTAAGTCAGAAGCAAAAGGTTAATTTTGCCAGCTTGAAGTTGTTTGGCTATGCCTTGATATGGTGGGAGAGCCATGTGAATGCCTAGCAGTTGAGCAATAATTTGAAGGTGACTAAATGGGAGAGATTCAAAGAGTTTATTAAATCACAGTTCTATCATATAAGCTATAAGGAAGAGCAGCTGATGAAGTGGCAATACTACCAACAAGAGGGAAGGACAGATTGTTCAAGACCATATCACCGAATTTTTGTAAGCAACTCAAATTGTCGAACATTTCTCCTGATGAATTGGGGGTGGTAGTTAAGTACATTGAAAGCTTACATAATCACATTCAAAGGCAATTGTAGCTCTTAGATGTAAAGAGTTAATAAGACACTGTGGGCAAGAAGAAGCGACAGAAACAAAAGGTCAAAAAACTAAAGAAGAGGCATCCTCAAGGGAAGACAAGTACATTGCAGCAGTTGGTTTTAAAGAGAAGCAGCATTCTGAGAAGTGTTCGAAGTTTAGGCTAGATTGAGGCTTAAAAGATAGGGGAGCAACAATCCAAAGCAAGATAATTGAAAAGCATTTCCGATGTAGCTGAAAACATGGCATGCTTTTCAATTAAAAGGACAATGGTAGTGGAAGAGCCCAGAATTGAAGTGGAGAGAAGGAAGCTCTTCAATATTCAAGATTCAAGTGAAGCACAAAAAGTTAAATACATTATTTGATTTCGGTTCACAAATTTATTTAGCAGTAAGGCATTAGTGCATAGACATGTATTAGAGACATATATATACCCTCACCCATATCCATTGAGTTGGTTGCATAAGGGTGCAAAACTTCAAGTCACTTGGCAGTGCAAAATTATGTTTGCAATTTCATATTGAGTTTGCTGATAAGGTTGAGTGTCAGGTAGTTGCATTGGATATTTTTAATGTTATGTTTGGTTGTCCTTATGTGTGGATGAGGGATGCCATCTGTATAAGAAGGAAGAACCGATGTCAGTTGTCCAAGGATAAACAGACATTCATAATCATTGCTCACAAATGCAAGAATGTTTCAGCTATAAAAGTGATAGTTGCATGCCAACATTAAGTGACTTCAAGCTCAAAGAAGGAAGAGGAAGAATTCATGGACGCTATGGCGAATGGCTTATGCCTTGTTCTTCTCCATAAATGAACTTTTGTGGGACTAAAAGACTCCCAAAAGGGGTAGGTGTGATCTGCAACGAATTAGTAGTCAGTCCCATTTGATATTATTCAAAAGAAAAAAACGAAAAAAAAACAAAACAACTCTTCATGTGCTCAAATTTCAGTTGCAACAATAGGACGTAATGAACCATCAGCCTTAACATTAGAAAATATTAAATTTTGTATAATTGAAAATGTGAGACAGTGCTGACTGCATGAAGAAATAGTATAAGAGGTGTTGACTGGTCAATGGGAGCAGTTCACTGCATCTAGAATAAGAGTGACCAGGTCATGCATGATGTCATACCTGACATGCATGCATAAGTCAAGTTATTTAGGATTTAATTAGAATTCAATTCCTAAAATCAAGGTCAGTTAGCATTTAGTTAAGAGTTCAGTTAGGATTCCGTGCATCAGCTAGCATTCAATTAGAATTCCATTCATCAGTTAGCATTCAGTTAGGATTCCATGCATTTAATTAAGTCAGCAGATTGAGGGTGATTGTTTAGTCAAGGAAAATAACTACCAGCAAACTTCCTTTTCTCTCCCCAAATCCTCATCCTCTATAAGAAAGCCGATTCTAATCATCCAATTGCTTTTGTGGTGAATTGATATTAATTTTGGATCAGATCCAAGATAAGCACCTGCAAAGCAAAGTCTTGACCAAGTACCTAATATAGTGGAAAGATTTTCCAGCCAAGGATATCTCATGGGAAAGCCCCAACATTTTGCAGCACCCAGCATTGCAATGGATGATTGGGGACCAATCAAATTTAGTGAGGTGGACTCGTAACGAACCCGCAGCCTTATGAATAGAAAATACAAAATTTGTATAATTTAAAATGGAAGGCTGCGCTGACTGCATGAAGAAATAGGATGCATTTGGATGAATAAAGATTCCCTTGGTTTGCTTTGGACAAATTGGTGATTTCTCTGTGCGAGAGTTGCTCATTGGAGAGCTTGGGCCGGTCTATGGTATTCACTGTATGTTAAACCTATGTTACCGGATTCGCCCCTAGCAGGCCCTGGGAGCGCGGGGATACGGCGGTCCGGTACGGGAGCGTGGGGATCCTCGGGGGATACGGCCAGGGTACGGCGTGCCCCCTGCGGATACGGCCGGATACGTCCATGGACGTATCCGGCCGTATCCGCAGGGGACACGCCGAACCCTGGCCGTATCCCGGCGTATCGGCCAAATAAAATACTATTTTTTTTATTTTTTTCACTGTGGTTTGGATATGGCTGGATACTCTGCGACCGTTCTCCGCGCCTCCCCGCGACTTGAGAACCTCGGCGCCTCCCCGCGACCTGCGATCTGCGGCCTGCGCGCCTCCGAGCCCTTGTCCCTGCGCGCCCCCGCGCCGCCTCGTCCCCGCCCTGCTCGCCTGCGCGACTGCGCGAACCCTTGCGGGCCGGAGGTATGTTTCAATGTTTTATTTGTTTTTAAAATTTTACATTTCATTTTTAAGTTTTTTATTTTTCTTTTGAAAATTAAGTTATAGTTTATAATTATGTTTATTTTTTTAATTTTTATTTATTTATTTTAACATTTTAATTTTTATTATAATATTATTACATTAAATACTTAATTATATAAGTATTAAATTTTAATTTTAATTTTTTAAATTATTAATTAGTTTAAAATTTTAATTTTTAAATATAAAGTATATACTATTAAATTTTAAATTATTCATTAGTTTAAATTTTTCAATATATAGTATTAAATTTTAAATTATTAAATATTAATTAGTTTAAAAATTTAAAATTTATATTTATAATTAAATTATATTTATATTATGATATTTGGCATTGAATTATGAGTATATATTTTGTGGTTATATAACTTATTTGAAGTTATTTTGTTTCCTCTATGCATATTATATGGTTAATTTTGCTTATATGGCTATATTTTTATATTTTTAATTTTTTATATATATTTTTGTACGGCCGTATCCAGCCGTATCCAAACCAAAAAAAAAAAAATCGACGTATCCCCGTATCCGATACTCGTACCCCTATC
The DNA here is from genome assembly GCA_037957365.1 of Torreya grandis. Classification (NCBI taxonomy): domain Eukaryota; kingdom Viridiplantae; phylum Streptophyta; class Pinopsida; order Cupressales; family Taxaceae; genus Torreya; species Torreya grandis. The sequence continues at coordinate 1,697,617 of JARHVA010001207.1, forward strand.
CGTACCCGTATCCGTATCGGCAACTTAGTGTTAAACCATATTTTTGCATTTGCATGCTTGTGTCTTATTCTGTTCGCTTTGTTGAAGCCTAAATTGACAGCGCTAAGTTTCAACTGCTGCATATTTCAGCCTGACTGTTGACTTTTCCAGAATTTGACCTCAAGTGCAATTCCGGACCAGCAGAGCCATTTCAGGGGATGCCTAGAAGTGCCCCTAAAATTTGAGAAATGATATTTGAATGAGAAAATAGCATGTGGATGGAGAGTGGGATGGGGAATAGGGACACGTTCCCACGGAACAAAAGACTAGGGTAAATTATTGAGCCTCCTTGTGATTGTTTGCATTAATATTATACTTTTATTTCCTAGTTCCATATTTGCTTGATATTGCTATTTGCTGCAATTTACATTTGAATGTATGGTGTTATGCAGTATGGAGCATTGGAAACCATTAATTGCTGCCAGTATTTTTAATTATTCCACATAAGATATGTAGTTTTGATTAATTAAAAATGACAATTTATCATTTATTTCCTCTTTTCTCTTTTTTTCTCTATTAAGGCCTCATTTCTTTTATTATGGTTATATATCATCCTACCTAGATACTTGCACACATTGGAAAAACACGAGAACAACACCAGATATGCTATTACCTACACACAAACCCTACGACATCAGTAATTAAAATCGAACGGGTCTAGGACGGATGAAGACCATCACCAAACCATGTCTGAAGTCGGGTGTCCTGTGATGTTCCTTGCCAATAAAAGCATCACTAATTCGGGACTCTCATATCCATTGTCTAGTCCAAAACCAATAGTAAGTTAAATCAGTGAACATATTCATAGAAATCTCAATAATCTATCATGTGGCATTTTATAGAATCTCAATTGCACAAGAATTTTCAAATTCCTTCAAATCACATATCTGTAGGATAATTATAGATCTTCAATGATAGGAAGATTTTACACATCCTTCAATAGCTCATATAAAAAAAATCCATAAGATTATTATTTACAGACCTGACAATAGTGTAATTTACTGGCATCCTCTAATATCTCATAACAACAATATGTGGCAATTTATCGACCTTAATAACATTAAGATTTACAAACATCACCAATTATTTACAGATGCCCAATAACAAGATTTGTTTACAAATGCTACCAAAACTCGTAGGATGATATACAAATCCCAAATAATTGTTGGAATTACAAACACCGTCTCAACAATCAATATTTCCCCCACCAAACAACTTACAAACCCCCAATCTATGATCAACATATTAATTTTGGATAGTCAAGTTCAGGTCAACATTATGGTCTCATAGTCAACAGCATTATTTTCTGTCAAGAATAAGTACACCAGTCTTCAAGACATTAGAATCCAACATTTACAGCAGTCAACCATCACTATTACACTCCAGATCAGTTAATCAGTCTATATAACAGACAAAATTATATTAAATCCTTAGTCAAATAAAGTAGGATTCTAAAACCATTAAATATATGGTCAATCCAGAAAAAAACAACACTAATTTCTGGTCAAATCAGGTTCAGTAGTTTTACTTCTCAAGAGGGAAGCTTGGTCTCTTGCCCAACTGGAGGGACTTGTGGTATTGTGAGCTTCAACTATGGCACACATGGAGTGATTTAAACTGCTCAAAAGTTATAGAATTGCATAGCAAGAAATTTGTAGAATGATTCCTAAGAATCATCTCTTTAAGATGCAGTTCTAAGGGGGACAGCCTTAACGGAGAGATTGGAAATGGATTCATGGGAAGGCCTTTTACAATTATGTGAAAAAAGTTATCTATGAATCAGTGAGACATGTTTTGCCAGCTTTCCACAGTGGGGGATCCTGAAGCATGTTGGCTAAGGAGATCTCGGACAATTTGGAAGGCTGGATCTTATTTCAAGCTCCAAGTGTTAGGATGGTTAATGCTCCACCACGGCTTAGTTGTGAAAACAAGGCTTCAAATGTTTGGTGTTACAGGTTCCTTATTCCATACCTTATTCAGGTGGCGTGGAAGTGAGGATACCATTGTCTGCATCTTTTGGAGATGCCCCGTCTGCTAGGATTTTCGGGATGAGGTTTCAAGCTGAATGCATCTTGAGTGCTCCCATTTCTTGAAAAGGTCCCCTTCTTGATGACACATGGATGATAAAGGATACATGCAAACATTTACGCCGCACAATTTGGCTACCTATGACTGGATTTCTATGGAATTCAAGGTGCAAGGCTAATTTTGACGATGCCCTGTCTCTCTTAGTTTAGGGGATGTGCAGGTTTTCAAGCAAGACTTGGCTTTAAATGTCAAAGCCAAAATCATGTTTTTCCGTCAAGATGTGGAGTCTATGCCTCTTGGAGCACAAGCTCAGAGCTAGCTTCTTAAGGGAGGCATTTTACTCATTAAAATGACCATTTTGTTGAGCGAAGTAATATAAGATCGATTTCTTAAAAAAACGAAAAAGAAAAGAAAAACAAGTTCACTAGTTGATATTTCAGTAAAAATTTCAAGTTAAACAGCAGTCAAAGATGTTTCAGTGGTCAACTCATGTTATAGATGTCAAAATCTGCACCTTTCAGTAGGTCAATGCTACTGATTTAATGAACACACAAGATTCTGACCATTGCAAAAGATTTCAGTTTAACACCTTTTATTTTGGCATCACTGTAGATTTCAGTCAATTTAGTGGCAGATTTATCCAGCCAGAGACCATTATCCAACCGGAGATCAAAATGGTCAGCAAATCACTTGATCACTGCTGTCTCAGGTTGCTGATGTCAACTGTATGGATGTGTACTACAGTCCATTGAGGATAGATGAGAAGGTACTTTAGAAATCTGGTATCCTTTGTCTCAGACAGTTGTCTATGGTAACCCAAAGTGGACCCTTACATGTTTGAAATATATTTTAAATGTGTCTTCTATTGAGACGCCCTTTTGACATGGTTCTGAGATCCCCATTTTTGAAAATCTACCTACTGCCATGTACACAACCATTACCATGCTTGGTAGCTGGCAATCCTGATAGGATGTTTGTGGAACTGCAAGGTTTTTTTGGAAGTGTTTGTGGAGTATATATTCCCTGTTTCTTTTTTTCAGGCTTGGCGACAACACATGTATTGCAAGAGTACTTGGTGACATCATTCCAAATCTTTAACTATTAAAAATATTTGTGCAATACTGCCAATGTTTTCTCTACACCAAAATGCCCTGCCACCTGACTATAGTGTGCCTCCTAAATCATTTTGTGGTGCTCACTCGATGCTAAGCAAAGATGCCACAAATGACAGAGATGTCCATCCATCTAATGGTAGTAAAAAAACTTGTTGACCTACAAGAAGTTCCCAATACGTGTTTGCAAAGTCAGGGTTGTCTTCATATATTTGTGGCCAAATTGAAGTCTCATGTTCACAATAATTGAGGACGATGGTCAATGTTGCAGCGAGAGGTTGACTCAAGCAGTACCCAATCTGATTGGTGCTTCCTTTCTTGTGCTTGATGTTCAAGTGGAACTTTTGCATATATGTGGACCATTTTTGATGGTGATTGTTTTGCGACGTATTTTGTGTTTGTAGAAATTGGAGGTGTGTGTTATTAGTGTCGGTGATTGTTTCCTTGCTCAATGTTACAACCCCTCAAGTTGCACTTAGAATAAAACAATATATATATATATATTAAAACTATTTACTTAACATTCATTCAATCAACCCCAATTATACTAAATAACTTTTAGCCAACATAAAAACAACAATTTAGAACAATAACAGTTCTAAATTCCAATACTGAATACAATAGTTTATTACAATAGCAATGAAAGTAAATACATTAGGACACAACTATGGTTGGTCGCATAATACAAATACTGTTGTTCGACATGTACAAAATAAATACAATTACATTTCCTTTAGGCCTTCAGCCTTCATATAAAAGATAGATACCAAGATCTCCAGAGCTCAAGTCGAACCAATTTGTGTATCACTGACAGTTTTCAAAGTTGGTCTCCAGGTAAGTAGTACTGTTGTGGGGAGAGAGAGCATCATCCGAGCATTTTTCCACACCAACCATAGACCAACCATCCCCCGCACAATTCCCTATTTGGGAATGGCCCTCTTCACGGATAGATAAATAGAACGATGTGAGAATCCAGAGAACAATCTAATACCCATGTGTGTATGATAAAATTAATCATGCAGTATATCATAGAAAACCAATTTTTATTGTAAGATATCGCACTGACTTGAAAATCATACATACCAAAAGATAATGTCTCACTACATTACATAAACACAAGATTTATACTTATTACATCCTCTTATCAATCATAGCACATCACATGTTATCCATAGGAGTAAACAACGTATTCTTTTATTCCATCAATGCATGGATGAATCATACATTAAAATTTAACTTATACAGGAAATAATGCCTACAGTTTATGCCACCCTAGTATGTTTCACATTCATATTAAACTGCAGATTCCCAACTACCATAATAAGATCTAAACCACTATACCTCATGATATCCCATAATATCATAGTCTAGGTGTTCTATGGCATAATTACTAGTTTTTTCATAATTAAACACACTAATCAATCCTAAATACAAGAAATCATAAACTCTTATTCAAGCAAGAATAAATATAACAAGCAAATCATACAAATACATAAAAGTTTAATCTAACATTCGTTTACACTCTCAGGTTTGTATGCATGCATGCGTGTTGTCCTACTAACTGCTACAAACATACTGTTCAAGAAATATCTAACACATACATTCAATCAGCCAACGTAGGTGAGAGTCTAGACATACAATTACAGTATGTACCATCCAGGTGTATACTTTTAAGCTGAAGTATTCTATGATATCTCATACTATCATAGCTCATGATCACTCTACTCAAACATGAACAACCAACCTTATTAAACGAGCAATTATAAGATTATACCACCCGGGTATATCCTCAATAATAATCATACGAAAACATATTCTCTGGACACACAACATGATGCTCTATTTAATTCTATAAATATCCAATCACTTACACATAAAATTATCACTAAAACACTGTACACAAGATTTCATCAATACACGACTCTACCAATTCGACCTTGTCACCATATTGCATAACACACCACTTGATCGGATTATATTTGTCCGACATAGGTGGTGCTAAATAGGCTTGAGAAGCCGTCTCACTCCCTGGTTAGCATCGTCAATGCGGGACCCATAACATAACATAATACACACTTAAGAGATTCTTTTTAATTATTCCTAATAGCTGAAATATGAATATGCTAAAATATAGAAACAATCTATTTTTTTCATTTTCCCCTTCAATTGCATAAAATGAATTTATAAGCATGTTATTGTTATGTATATATAAGATAAACAGTCCATTCATAATCGTACCATCCAGGTATGCTAAACAAGGACCAAAACAATAGATATACAATATTAGATGTAAATAAGTATTGTTGACAAGATCACATCAACCGAGTATGATAACAATTAGTCTATAGTTACTTATTTATAGCAGAGAATTAAAGCATAGTCCAATATCAATCATACCAACCGAGTATAACAAATTAGAAAGGACCATATATGCTAATAAATAATAATTGATAACATCATTGAATTTATACATGCTTTAATAACCAAACATTATTGTTATTAAACACAGTCCGAGTATAAATATATAACTACCCAGTATAGAAATATGTAATTCCAACCACTAATCAGTGTTTTGCTAAGTTATAATCAACTTAAGCCTTATTTTATAATTTTGGTTACTTGCACATAATAACTTAACCAGTTCCACTGATAATTACGCTCACTATTAAAAATGCAACGCGAGCTTTAATTAAAAGTCATGGTGTTTCAAAATGTAGACTCGGCCATTTCATTTATAGGTTGGGCATTCTAATAAAATTGAACTTGGCATTTTAATATAATAAATACACAACGTTCCATATGCTGCATTTCCATTTATTCAAAATTGGTGTTTCAAGTTTAATAATATGGCATTTCAAGTTTATTAGCATGGCGTTTCATATAGATACTTCAACGCTCTATAATAAAATCACTATGGTTTATATTATAAACACGACAGTTTGCTATATATACACTTAGCATTTTACCAATTTACTCAACATTAAATATATACACAACGTGTTGTTTATACACTCAACAGTGTTTTTCTAGATGCTGTGTTCTATTTGAATGACTTGGCATACCAAACAATGACTAGGCAATCCTTACATTGATTGAGCGTTTTAAAATACCAGACTAGGCATTTTCAAAATTATATATAAATACACAACGTTCCATATGCTGCATTTCCATTTATTCCAAAATTGGCGTTTCAAGTTTATCAGCATGGCGTTTCAAGTGTATTCACAACATTGTAAGTTGTAGTTAGACGTTCCATATTTAGAGACTCTACGCTATAATACTGTATACACAGCGTTATATTTGTATATACTCTGTATGACTTTATTATTAGACTATATCATTCTAATTTGTAGTGACGACTCAGTCAACACAAAGTGAAACATAGACTAGACAAATTGAAATGCGGGCTTGTTGGAATTCAACACAGCCTTATACAAACAAAACGTTGCTGTATTCAAACTAAACACTGGTCTAAAAAAAAGTACTTGTAGGCCTATACATGGCTTTTTATATACAGGGTGGTGTTTCAAAGAAAGGACTTGGCGTTTTTATTACTTAGCTATTCGTTTAAACTCTCCTCTCTTTAAACACAACAAATTCAATTTTTAAACTGAACCAATATCAGATGAGGCGTAGGCTTAGAATAAATGAATATGCAGGGTAAAATATACATATAAGATGCAGCTATAAAGAAGTATCATGTAGCCAATAACAGAGTGAAACTTAGGTAATAAGTAGTCATACTAAAATGATACGTAGGCCTAGCAAAACATGTAGGGTATTAAATTTACACGCACTCTTGTTAAAACAATACCTGAGCTTTTCAACACAATAAACAACCATTAACAAGTGGGACACAAGTCTAAGGTAAACAAGATGAAGACCAAAGAAGTAATGCACTTCACAAAAACATAACTAAGTGACAGAACAAACAATACGATTGCATACGAACACCAAATCTAGATGTGAGACTAATAGCAAAGACATTCACTATAAAACAATGAGAGCAAAGTTGAACACACCATAACACAAATATACGTGGAAAAGCCTTCAAAGAGGTAAAAAATCACAAAGACTATTCATATTATGAGAAACTAACAAGTACCCAATACAGTCTTTCTTTCTCTCACTTCTTTTTTCATTACATCTTGCAATATAAACTCTTTATTAAATAGGCAAGGTAATCTGTCCATTATAAATGACTTTTTTCAACCATCATATTAATGGGTCCAATCTTTCTAAAGGTAATTTAATATATTTTATTATTTATTTACACGCTGATAAACTTATGATAAATAATAAAATATATTATTATTTAACCAATATAATTTAATGTATTAAGGGTACATAAATAATAACACTTAACCATTAATTGTTCCAATACTCCCCCTTAATGTTAAGTGGGGATACATGATTTTTAAGAGGTAACAACATAACAAACTTACACTCCATGAACTATACATGATGAGTTTTAAGAGGTAATAATTGAAGGAAACATCATTCATCATGCCATAGTCACCTTTAAAGAAATTATGTTATGTAAACATAGTTATCCAAAAGTATTACACTATTTAACTATAGACACCCAAAGGTATTACACTATGTAATCGCAATCACATAATCATCTTTAAAGAAATTACACTATACAACTACAGATACCCAAAGGTATTACACTATGTAACCACAATTACATAGTCACTTTTAAAGGAATTACACTATACATCCATCGACCCCTAAAGATTTTGCACTGTCCCTATAAACACTTTTAAAAGAATTACACTATGTTGTCCTAAACCACTTAAAGTCAGTTTAGGTTAACCTGATTGTAAGACTACATCCCACAGTGAGAACACATCTCACAATTTCTCTTGAATAATCAACCAAACATATTGGAGTCTTTTATAACATAAAGACTTCCATGCTACTATGTGTTGGGTACCATGTAGCCTTCCATATGAAATTTACAAAAATCACATAAAGTGATATATTACAATGCTTTACAATAAGAAGTATATAGAAATAAAAGGAAACACACGACTCACACGGCTGTTAAAAAGTGACATTGTCATGCACACTTCCCTTAAATGATAACTTCGATAAGTTCAGCATTGAATGAACTTTCATGGGCTTTAATTTGTTGGTGCTGCATTGAATTTTTCATCAAAGTTATAAAATTTTGACTATCACGAAGAAGGTTGGTATAATGATGAACTTCCACACGATGTTCTTCTATCATCCTTCATAGTCACAAGACTTTTTTAGCAACTTCCATATGAAGTGCTCTAAGTGATAGCACCTATACTAAACATAAACATATATTCAGAAATAGACTCATCATAGTATGATTAACATCACAATAACCAAATAAATTAGCATAATAAAAAAATAATAATATAAACCAAAGTTTACAGTTTCTTTTATATACCGAAGTATTCGCTTTGCTAATTTTCAATGATCCAAGTAAAGATCCTGCATGAATTTGGGAGCAACATCCACATCTTATGAAATATCTATTCTAATAATGGTTAGATAAATCAAAATACCAACAATATATTTGTAAATAGGGGTTAGCTTTATTGCACACATTTTTTTTGGATCAAACTTTAACACAACCTTCAATAGAAATATATGTAAGCTTGCAATCAAGCATGTTAAATTTAACAAGTAGGTTATGTGATGCACATACAATAAATTCACTAATAATTTGATAATAAGTTTATTAGGAATAATTTCATATTATAATTTGGTCAAGAATATTTTTTCTTCTTTTTAAAGTTGATAGTACAAGTTTGCATTTTATACTAAACCGAAAAAAAAAATCTAGAAAGCAAAATTTTAAATGTGATTTATATTTGATTTTGTAATAAATACACATATTCTAGTGTGTAAACAACACTAGTCACTTTAGTTGATTGCAAAACAATTCAAAAACACATAATTGCAACAAGGGTGAAAGTTGCAAGTGTCGCAAGTATCATAAATAGTGTCGCAAATTACACTATTTGAATAAATTGTTATAAAATCAATATTAAGACGTCTAAAATCAAATAAAATACCATCCCAATGTGTCTGAAAGGTGCAAAAACTTAAATATCGATTGGTCACACGACTATCTTTGACAAAGAATATGACAAGTCAAGGGTGTCAAAAGTGTCGAAAGCGTTGCAAGCTTCACACATGAGATTTTGCACAACTAATAACCAGACTTTTTTTTAACTAATTATTTTAAAAACAATTAATTAATTTTGATAAAAAAAATATATAGGGATTGATATTTAATTTAAGGACGTTGGATCTATAAATATATTTAAAAAAATACTAGTAAACTTCCCTTTGTCCAATACAAAACTTCACATGCAAGCTACATGATTTAATTAATTTTAGTTTTTTAAAAAAATCAAAATATTAAATGCATGTAAAATAAATATCTCGTGATTGTATAAAGAAAAAAATTAAATATTTTTTTTAATTTTTTTTTTAGAAAATACAAGTCAACACACATGGGCCCACCATGTGCTTGCACAGAAAATTGGCTAATTACAACTCACCTACTAAGCACTAACTTATGTCTTATGTTTAATTTTTTTTTGATCTAATTTTTATTTTTAAAAAATAAATAAACCATAATTAAATACTTTCATAATAAAATGCAAGCATTTATTTAAAATTTGGAAAAAAAATTAAAAAAAACTTAAGTTGGGTCCACTATTTGGGTGGAATAAAGCCAATTAAATAAATATTTTATTTTTAAAATACTTGCATTAAAACTTTAACATACCCGTTAATTCCTTGTTGCACGTTTTATATAGAAGTATGACACAGGTGAAAAGCATGGAAGGATTGCAAGAGTTCTAGACATCCATTTTCAATGATCTAAAGCTTGAAAACACTTGCAAATTGCCATTCAAAGTTATTGGTAGACTCAGATTTATGATTTTTTGACTGTAAAATGATATTTTAATGCTCCTACTACTGTTATGGCATACTATGGCACCCAAGTAGAAGTAAAAAAAATTCAGATTTTCTTGTGATGCTCTTTAGGGTCTGAAAATAGCTCAAACAGGGTTAAATATGTAGAAAACATGAAATCAACCTTTAAATCTCATAAAATAACTTAGAATACATAATTTTTATTTTTTTCTTATTCCATGACCATACAAGCTGAAGCATGATGCTTGGGAGGAGAGAAAAAAATTAAAAAAAACTGTAAGAGACCAAATCAGACAAAGTAAATATCAAAATTGCTTAGGGCACTTGCCCTTCGGGCTTTTGAAAATGATCCTTTGGCCTTTTGAACCTTTCGATTGAACTTGAACTGTTTTTTGGAGTTCAATGGTTCAATGGTTCAACGGTTCAATATAGAGTCGGGTTCACTCAGTCTCCTTTTGAATTCGATGCATCGTTGAACCTACTGTTTAAACCAACTGCTTGAACCAACCATGGTTCAACGGTTCAATATTTCAATATTTCAATATAACTAAGTTCAAAGTTCAAAGCTCCTGGAAAGATCATGTGACTGTTGGTCGGTCAGTGTGCCCCCCGCAAGGGCACCTACCCTTCGGGCTTTTGGAAGCGATCCTTTGGCCCTGTGAACTTGATTCATTTTGCCGATAAAAAGCCTTCTGAAGCGGTTTTACTTGCTCCTTTGCGAATTCTTGCATAATCTCTCCTTCCAACCCTGCCTGTACTCTTCATACCAAATGCTTGAAGTTGAGCCTTTTGCATGCTAAGAGAGAACGAGTTGCAGAAGCATATTTCTACATTATTCTTCATGTCTAGGTATGGAAATGGAAAGAAAAGAAAAGGGAGACTGACTTTTTGCCTATGGGACCAAAAATGGTCAACAATAACATAATACAAACTTAAGAGATTCTTTTAAGTTATTCTTAATAGCTGAAATATGAGTATGCTAAAATTGGAAATAATCCATTTTTTTCATTTTCCCATCAATTGCATAAAATGAATTTATAAGCATGCTATTGTTATGTATATATCAGATAAACAGTCCATTCATAATTGTACCATCCGTATATGCTAAACAAGGACCAAAACAACATATATACAATATCAGATGTAAATAAGTACCGTTGAAAAGATCACACCAACCGAGTATGATAACAATTAGTCTATAGTTACTTATTTATAGCAGGTAATTAAGCATAGTCCAATATCGATCATACCAACCGAGTATAACAAATTAGAAAGGACCATATATGCTAATCAATAATAACGGATAACATCATTGAATTTATACATGCTTTAATAACCAAACACTATTGTTATTAAACACAGTCCGAGTATAAATATATAACTACCCAGTATAGAAATATGTAATCCCAACCACTAATCAGTCTTTTTCTAAGTTATCATCAACTTAAGCCTTATTTTATAATTCTGGTTACTTGCACATAATAACTTAACTAGTCCCATTGATAATTACCCTCATTATTAAAAATGCAACTCGAGTTAGCAACGCAACTCGAAAATCCGGGGCAAAATTAAAGTTTCACCGAACATTTGATCTTGCATTAAAGAGAAATCATATTTTCTTTTATTTAATAACTTAGCTAAATATCTTAAAATTTCTGCGTATTAACCATATGCCTCAGCATATTAAAGCCTATGGTTCAGCGTTTTTATCCAAATAAAAGACGCAGTCAAAATAAGATTAAGCTTTTTAATTAAAAGTCATGGTGTTTCAAAATGTAGACTTGGCCATTTCATTTATAGGCTGGACATTCTAATAAAACTGAACTTGGCGTTTCAATATAATAAATACACAACGTTCCATATGTTGTGTTTCCATTTATTCCAAAATTGGCGTTTCAAGTTTAATAGCATGGCGTTTCAAGTTTATTAGCATGGTGTTTCATATAAATACTTCAACGCTCTATAATAAAATCACTGTGGTTTATATTGTAAACACGACAATTTGCTATGTATACACCTAGTATTTTACCAATTTACCCAGTGGTAAATATATACACAATGTGCTATTTATACACTTAACAGTCTATTTGAATGACTTGGCATGCCAAACAATGACTGGGCAATCCTTACATTGACTAGGTGTTTTTGAAATTATATATAAATACACAACGTTCCATATGCTACATTTTCATTTATTCCAAAATTGGCATTTCAAGTTTATTAGCATGGCGTTTCAAGTTTTTCACAGCGTTGTAAGTTGTAGTTAGATGTCCCATATTTAGACACTCTACGCTATAATATTGTAGACACAGCTTTATATTTGTATATACCCTGTACAACTTTATTACTAGACTTCAGCATTCTAGTTTGTAGTGATGACTCAGTCAACACAAATGCTAGCTTGTTGGAATTCAATGCAGTTTTATAAAAACAAAATGTTGCTCTATCCAAACTAAACGTTGGTCTACAAAAAAGTAAACGTTGGTCTAAAAAAAAGTACATGCAGGCCTATACATGGCTTTTCATATATAGGCTGGCGTTTCAAAGAAAGGACTTGGCATTTTTATTACTCAACTTTTCATTTAAACTCTCCTTGCTTTAAACACAGCTAATTCAGTTTTTAAACTCAGCCAATATCAGATGAAGCGTAGGCTTAAAATAAAGGAATATGCAGGGTAAAATATACGTATAAAATGCAGCTATAAAGAAGTATCATGCCACCAATAACAGAGTGAAATTCAGGTAATAAGTAGTCATACTAAAATGATACGTAGGCCTAGCAAAACAACACGCATGGTATGAAATTTACATGCAGTCTTGTTAAAACAATACGTGGGCTTTTCAACACAATAAACGACCATTAACAAGTGGGACGCAGGTCTAAGGTAAACAAGATGAAGACCAAAGAAGAAATACGCTTTACAAAAACATAACTAAGCTCAGTCTTTCTACAGGGTTTTCCTTGATTCAATATTGTATTTTCTCTCTCTCTCTCTCTATAAAAAGAAATGCAGATGCAACCTGGTGTTATTTGCAAGATGAATACGCCCTTGCTTTTCCCAAATCTCTCACATATCTTTATTTCCTCCCCTGTCCTTTTCTTTCCCTTTATTTCTATCTCTGTCTGTTTTTAGTGTGTTCTTTTTAATTTCAAGAAGCTTTATTTATAAAACTAAATCTCTGTCTGAATGTTGCGCCCTATCGCCGTGCATGTTACTTTTCTCCAAGCCCCTTCCGTGCATTTGTATTTTGCTTTCTTTTAAATTCACTAATAATAATTATCTTTTCTTAACTAACCGTACTTTTCCCTTAATTTAGCTTCCATAATTAATATTTAAAACCTTTTATTTGTTTAATTTGTCCTTGCTCTTCAGTTAACTCAAGCATAAGTTTAGTTGACCCTTTGAATAAAGATATATAATTTTCTATTTTTCAATGCAATCTTGTGCATGCTTTAAAAATACTAATATTAGATCAACTTATTCCAAGTTAGCATTCTAGGATATTTTAAATCCTCGAGAACAATTAAAATATAGGTAGTTAACTAATAGATAAATAGTTTTCTAATTGTTTTCAAAATAAGATAATTGAATAATTAATTACTATTTAATGTAGCAATTAAATATCTATTTCCGGATTTATTCTCGAAAATCAAGTTAATTAAATTAAAGGAATCTATTGAAATCAAAAACTATTTTTATAAACAATTATAATCACAACATATTTCCTTATATACGCACTAGTATTAAAAACATGTTATGCATATAATATTTTATATCTAGTATGCGTGTATGTAGGGTCACTAGCATTTTCCTCTGTCATCATCCATTCGTCCCATCTAGCCTATCTTCTTCGATGATGCTCTCTTTCGTCAAGCTCTGAGGGTAGGATCTATCTTGCATCCACCTCACAAGTAGGTAGTTAGTTTGAGTCATCATATATATCAACTAATGACGTAAAACTAACAAATATACATCCTCAATGTATAGAATATTAAAATACAACTACCACATCATGTATACTAATTAACAATATCACTATCCCATCCCCGTATATGTCATAAAACTCAAATTAAAGCAATGATAATCATATAATAACCATATTAATCCACATATTTGAAGGTTATTAATTATAGGGTGAAATTGGGATGTGACACTGAATATTTAATGTTTCCATTGTTGGAAAGTGTGGACAATGGCATAGAGTTTTCTAATATTTTTTTGGATACGTTTGGATTGTCGTTGAGTGTCGCTATTTTATGTAATAGGATGCCCATGTTGAGTGAGGATGAAATCGAGTGGATGTTATAAGGTTTCAATATCTATTTCAAATAGTTGTTTCAAACCTAGCAGGGTGAATACTGGTATTGGTAGAGTCAAAACTTCAACCCTATATATGCATTTTGTTGTGCTTTGGATTTTGAACCTCCATTTATGGCTTGGTCCAAGGGCCATGCAATGTAGGAGAAGCCCAACACAAATGTGCAGTAGTAATTTGAAAGACCTAAGAATCTGCAAAGCTTTGTGAGAGTTTTTAGAACATGCAAATCTCAAACTACTTGAGTCTTTTCTAGATCCATGTCCACTTCATCTTTATTAACAATGTAGCCCAAAATATGATGGTTACCTAAGTCTTGACTCTCGGGGATGGGGTTTTTGGGATGGCAACAAATTTCCTTGATTTTGGGGATGACGGGGGGACGACTATTAAAATTTAAAATAATAGATAAAAATTCATATTTAATTATTTTAACTTTATTCAATGAAATTTAAGGGTTTTAAATGTTTTCAAGGTACTTTCTAGATTAGGGTTCTATGTTTTTCTGAAAATAACATTTTTTTTTTTTTCGGTGGGGGAGGGGGCATTGTTTCAAAGTAAAATCATTAGAAAAATTAATTTTTTTTATCGGAACTCCCCTCCAAGTTACGAAGTCTCTGAAACATTCGAGACGTTAGCGAAATCTAGGAGACACATCCCCCATACTATTGCCAAATATAGAATGCCCTTCATGCCGAATGAACATTTCTCCAAGCTAGCATACAATTTGTTTTCACACTGTGTTTCGAGGAATTGTTGAATATGGTCAAGATGCTCCTCGCAAGTTCTATTGTTTATAAGTATGATGTCCAAGTAGATGACCATGGAAGAGTCTGTGAAGGGCTGCAGGTTGTCATTCATTATGTCGCAAGTGCATTGATCAAGACAAATGACATGACCAACCATTCAAACAAGCCCTCCTTTGACTTGAGTGTAGTCTTCCATGTGTGTGTTAGCTCAACGGGCACCTGATGGTAACCTAACTTGAGGTCAATTTTGATTAGGTATTTAGCACCTCAAATTTGATCCATCATTGTGAAATGAATCTCCAGCTTTGCTTGCCTGCCTCTAATTCTTCGTATTCTGCCCTGATTTTACTTGCTTCAACTTTTGACTCTCCGAAATGAGCCAATCTTATAAAAAAAATTATGGAGGTTTTGGTTGTGGGGGTCTACATAGATAGGGTTAATGCTTTCCCTTCTGATTTGTCAAACCCATCAAAGTGTACACATAATCATAGAGTAGCAGTGAAAAGTAGACGATAATGCCAAGCTTCTATCCAATGTGCTAGATGTGTAGATATGAGCAAGATATGTGTTTGATGATAAGTGAACTCAAATCATATGTATATTTATAGATGTTTGAATTCAAATTTTGGAAAAATTGGGCGCATGAATGGATTCCAATGGCTAGAAATGGGAAAAGTGGTAAAGACGAATGGGCTGGTCCAAATTTAAAGGTGTCTAGGAAACTCTACCTGGACCGTATAGACGGTCATCCATTTGGGGAATCAGAGGCTTGTTCTTGACAGTGATCTTGTAGAGTGCTTTGTAGTCAATTCAGAAACATCCATCTTTTGTGCAAGCACAATTGGACTACCACAAGATGAAACACTAGGTAGTATTTAACCATGTATTAATTATTGAATATGATGCTTAATTTCATCATTTTTAAAATAGTGTCAATATAAAGGACCATTTGGGAAAGGGTTTTTGACCTTAATAATCTACTTAACAATGCAGCAGCCCTTATGCAGGTGTTTTGAAAATGTCAATGTACTTTGTTACCATCTGGACCACTTGTTTTCTTTGTGCTGTCTAAATGCTTGTAGGAGCTTGAGCGGTGGCAGCTGTCTTCTTTTTCTTCTTGGGGCTTGATCATAAGGTGTACAATTTTCATTGTTTGACCAATCAACTTCCTGCATTGTTTGGT
Organism: Torreya grandis; assembly: GCA_037957365.1. Taxonomy (NCBI): domain Eukaryota; kingdom Viridiplantae; phylum Streptophyta; class Pinopsida; order Cupressales; family Taxaceae; genus Torreya; species Torreya grandis. The sequence goes on from JARHVA010001207.1 coordinate 1,713,975, forward strand.
GCTAATCAAGGAAATAATAGTAGTATGGGCTACCTCTGGTAGTCTATTGCATTGATCTCCCCAAGTGAGGATTCTTTGGGGCCTTGTCTCATGGCACTTCCACATGAAAGGTTGCGCCTTCAAAACATATAAAACTTCCAATGGAAGTAGATGAAAAAGTACTTATCTTTGAAGGGCTTGATAGCATATGAGAGGCAGCACTATTGGCTAACACATATCTCCCTACCTCAAATTCAATCAACTGAATTTGTATGGACGGGGGTGAGGATTTGTAGGCAGGTTCAAACCCTTGATATCATCTGTAGAAATCATGTTTTGGGACTGCCATGACCTACAATGAAATGCATAGCCTTCTCCTCTACCCACATCTGTGAATAGAAAAGACACTTTTCCTTCTCTAGCTTTGAGGGTGTTACCTACATTTTCGCAATAGCAACATTGGGATTTCCTCCATTATTTGCTTCCCTTTTTCTGGCATAGGCAGCATGTTGATGTTGGGGCTTGAGTTTGCATTTCGGTCAAAATTGCTTGTTTAGCACAACATTCTTCTTTGGAGTGCCATTTATTATTTCAACATCACATAACTTGCATATGTCCTTTTGAAGCTTCTTATGTGAAGGGGTTTTATTCTAGTATCAGGAATCCATGCCCTTCTGCTTACTGTCAAACTTGGTGCCACCCTTGTCTTTCTTGGCCTCTGACTTATTTCTTGCAACACTTTCTTTCTTGCCCATTAAACTTATTTTCAATCTTGACTGCATACTGTTAGGCCTCCCCTAGTGTCTTGGTCTTTAAAAATTCTGTTTCGGTTTGGATATTGATGCAACCCGCTGGAGTATTTGAGTACTATGTGCCTTTCGATTTCATGTAAGCCAAGATTTGCAGATAGGGCATGAGATTCATGAAACTAATCTTGCATGGACTGATCCCATCCCTGGCATAATTTTTTCCACTTAATGCACTAATTGTCATAAATTCTCATGGGGTACTATTCTTCCTCGATGGCTTTACAAAATCTTCCCAAGTGTTAAGGGATTCATCCTTAATCATCTCATCCTTCTATTGACTAGCTTGTAGACGAGCTTCCCACCTATATTTGACATGTAGGACAGCTTTTAGAAGTGCCAATATAATCTTTTCACTATGGAGAAAGCTATCAACAAAGAAATACAATCCCAATTGATTGAGTTGCTTCTCTAATGCATCTGTATCAATTTTTTTTCAACAAGAGGGATATTGAAATCGACATGTACCTGGAAAAGTGTTTGGCCCCAAAAGGTTTGCTTGTTAAGTTGCATGTGTCGGGGGCATGACTTGTTGAACTCGGGGCGAATTGGTCTATCAATTACTTCTTGAGGGCTTTGTTGAGCCTCAGTTGGAAAGGATCCTTTGTCATGAGGTTATCTGCCATTTTAGATCAATTGAACTGACAAGGATGGCCATTTGAAGGGGTTGCATATCCTGATGATACTTCCTATAACTTGACCTCGTGCTGTGGGACATAAAAACACAAAACAACCACTGATACCAATGATTTGGATTTTAGGAGCAATTTGGCGAACGACACATTAAATTGCTAAATCTTATGTGCTGTAGCAGAAATGAGTTCATGAAAATAATGGAGAATGAAAAAGTGAAATGGAGGAATTCAACATAGAGAAAGAATCGTATTTTTTTTTTTATTGGTTAGAGAGGGTTGGGATTCCTCACCCATTCTATTAAAAACAAAGAAAAACAATAGAAGGAACACAGCTATAAAAATCTTGCAGCAAAAACTAAAATGACCAGAAGAAGACCACAAAACCCAGAAACCTGAGAGAACTTAAAACTCAACCAACCATGTCAATCAAACCAAAGTTCCACAAAAAACAAGATATACCTATGGCACTTAAGAATAGTATTGATAACCAAGGATGAACTAAATATTTTATTCATATGATGGTCATGTATAGTAGTGGAAATCTATGAGCAGATATAGAGCTATAAATCTCTATTTTTTCACTACTGGGAAATGTGTCTTTATACAATTATGAACACTAGAAAATGAACAGATTTGGTGGAATATGGAATGGCTCATCTTCCAATGGTTATTAAAAGCTCAGCACGACATCGTAGTGTCCAAATTGAGTTGAAGGTGATGTCAAATTGGTGTGACAAGGCATTTCCAAATGGTACAAATAAATCCTTCGCTATTGCTTGATTTGTTTTATGATCCCATTTTGGAAATGGAAACTAAGTGATGTAGCCACCCAAAGTGGCTCCATTCCTCCACTTTGCTTTTGTTTTCCTGTTTCGGTCAATTCTTTGGTTTTCCCTATCTTGGTTGTCACACCTCCAATTTTTTATTTATAAAACCATTTTAAAACGGTTGTTTGGACGTAATCATTCAAAAGAAGTTGGTGTGTGCCATTTCCTCGATGCCCAAATTCTTGACTATTCACCTAGAAATCACAAAATAAGTTCTAAACCCAGATCTAGATCCTTGGGTTTTTCTTGAGATTGTCACCTTGATCAGGATTTTAGCTGTTATATTTTATATTCAAATACTTTTAGTATTGATTGTTATGCTAGAACTGAAGGATTTCTCATGAAATGTTTTTAGGATCTCCAAGAACTCTTGCAATATTTATGCCATCAATGTTGATTTGTTTAAAGTGATGCATGTAAGATGCCAAAAACAGTGAATGGTCCTAAGTTTATAAGACATAAAAGATGTCAAATTTTAATATTTACTTTTAAGCTGGAAAGCAAATCTCACCATCAATTTCAATTAACCTGTGGATCAATGACATATAACTTGAAATATTTATATTTATTCCCAGAAAAATATTCGAGAAAAAAGATTCAAAATTGAAGAAATCATATATCTTTGAGCATTAAAAATTAGTTATAACTAGCAATCACTTACAAACGACTAACACACAGTGCGGAATCACTTTATATATATGACCAAGATAAGTACAATGACGGATGACTGCAAGAAATCAGATCATCCAAAAACAGACCCACAGGAAAGCTTGGCTCATGAAAAGTTAAATACAGGGTTACGTGTGATATAACACATCCCTTTACAATATTAATTAATTATTATAATATATTAAGAGGTGTAGAACATGCCTTCCTTGGCACTCTATCTACATTTCACACATCTAACCTTGTTTACCCATTCTAATTTAAACCTATGCTTCAATCTTGCACTTAACAACTCTATTCTTCTTCAATTCATTTTTATTCTATTAACTAACTTCACAATTAACCTAATTAAATTGTATTTTAACATGATGTTCTTATTCCTTTTATGATTCTTCCATTTATACATTTAATACTTTAATATTTATTCCTCGTCTGATCCATTGCTCCTCATCAGTTTGCTCTTCAATGATGGGTGAAGTAGTTCACTGGAAATGTCAGGATAAAAACCCTAATACAGTATCATGTAGAAAAACAATACAATATTATGAACTGCGGAAGCCTCCATACCTTTAGAAAAAATATTCTCTGCACATAGAAAGTGAGATGTTCAAATGTACTACTCATTCAATTCTCAACTTAGTTATGATTCATGTCATTTACTAAACTTCAGAACGCACGTTCTCGCAAAAATTGGCTTCTTGTAATATTAACTCCTTTCACATGATTCTTTGTTAGATGAGAATGTGGAGCCTTTAAGCTGGGATCTGAGGGTCTATATAGCCCAAGATATATCAAGGGGAATTGAGTATCTTCATGATGGGGTACGTTTGTAAGTTTAAGGCATACAATAGTTTCTTATTACATTTTGCGTTAGGAGTATGAACCACAAGGGGCCTGGGAATAGCATTTGGTAAAGTACAATTAATCTAATAGTATATCTAACTTATTTTTTACAGGCAGTGCCACCAGTAGTGCATCGGGACATAAAGTCCTCCAATATTTTGTTGGATCGTTCTATGAGAGCTAGGGTATGTTGACTTACTTTCATTGCACTCTACATATAAATATCTGAAAATTTCCAGTTTGCTTCTCTAATCTTCTTATTATTTTATAAATAGTGGCTAATGCCAAAAAGATGACATTTTCATCCATTAATTATACTTGTCAACTTTCTTCCTCATCCTTCTTTTCCAATAGGTCTACAATTTTAACTGTTATGTGACCTATTTTCAAAATGTCACTCCAATTACTGAACATAAGTTTTGCATAGGCTATTTACATCAAGATTTGTGATCAAACAATGTTCTATGGCTTCATCTTTTGAGTCGGTTACTTCTATTTATTCAAACTCCTAACAATAATATTACACCAAATATTTACTATCCAAAATCATACTTTCAACAAGAACATTTAATGTCATATTGTATACCCTTGCATCAATATATCTGAGATGCTGTTATATTTGTTATGAAAGTAAATAGTGTATTTGACTAGCTTCTAAGACGAGATGTTCTTCCAAAGTGTTTGAGAAACTGCTTGTTTATTTTATTTTTTAATTTGAAGAAATGCATCTTACATTACATCAGGTAACAAAAGACTCAAAATCAAACTAACAACAGGGTTTCAAGGAAAATTTGATGCAGTCGTGGTGAGGGGTCTCAATTGAAAGATGCCTTAGGCCTCACAACCTTCAGAATTACACAACGAAAAATACAATGCAGTAAAAATCAGCAACAACAACATCCTTTATTTGATTTCAATGACTGGAAATGCAGCTTGCACACACACTAGAACAATATGCAATCTCAAATTAGATGTGTTACAACGTCAGATCTACAGATCTTTGCTTGCTAACTCGTGATCTTTGCAAGTTTAGCTATCTATCACTCAACTCGTTGCTTACTATCCATTGACCGATTCTCGGATTCTTAAGACTCCTTAGCTTCTTCATCACAAGCATAGGTGCATGTTTATATAGGCACAAGACCCATCTACATACAATTATGCATCAAAACCAACCCATCAACCCACTACAAGCATTTAATACAAGATAAAGTCCCAAGGACTCCTAACACATCACATCCATAATACATTGCTATGAACCACAATCGTTAAATGCTCATTGCAATCCCAATGGTCTATAACACAACACAACGTAACACATAATGACATAACACATCAGGATAGGATGGCATTCACAAGAACATTGCGTGCTAAATAGGTTGTGTGGAGATCGTAACTCAGAAGCCTAAGTTGCAACACTTTGCAGACAAACTCTGCACAAATGAATCCATATGCATTTGTGCTAGATCCTCCTTATTAGATGGTTGCGCATCTATGTTTTTGAACAATATATCGTAAGCTTCACAAGGCTAAGCTACGCACTAACATTTTGACATCAAAATACTTCACTCTTCTCTGCACTTATGTAGAATTGAACAAAGATCTTCACGAATACTTGCGCAAAGCTTGGCAAGCAACTACAAACTGACCCAAATTGCATGCACCAATAAAATTGTGTGGAAGAACAAACAACACATGCACGTGCACAAAGGCTACACAAAACATACACAAAAGGAACTTGCGGGCAACAATACTTGCACACAACAAAACTTAGCTTATTTTATAATCTATATGTTTTTGGTTGATGTAGGCTTACAAGTGAACCCGGATGCTGTTGCATCATACACCTCGAGTAACAAAGAAACATGAGCTCTTGCTCATGTGCCTTTCACGATCTCCTCGAGAGGTACTCTGTACTTAGAAATTTCTATTGCGCTCTTCCAAGTCACATTTTTAACTTCTCAGCATTTCCACTTCACCAAATATTTTGTGTAGTCCTTTCTGCACGTTGTTTTGCCGACTCTTGTATCAATTACCTTTTCCACCTCTTTGTGTTCTTTCTCAGGCATCTGTTGTTTTCAATCCATTTCTTTAGAATCTACGGTTGCATTGTCTTCACTATTTTGCCCTTCATGATAAGGATACAAATCTGCCACATTGAAAATAAGCTATATGTCCATCTTTTCAAGTAACTCAATCTCATATGCATTGGACACAAACTTTCACAGCACTTTTGCATGGTCCAATTTTCTTCCACTTCAACCTATCATATGTTCCTTTTGGAAATGTCTCCTTCCTTAAGTGTGCTAAGACTAAACTCCCACTTGTTATTCCACTTCTCTTCTTTTCACATTTGCGTGCTACTTATATTGCGCAATGCTTCTTTCCAACTATTTGTGCATTTGCTGATGTAAGTAGTGCATATATTGAGCAAAATCTTCTACTTCAACACTCTTCTTTCATCTTTGATTTTGTGTAATTTTGCGACTCTTCTTGGACTACTTCCATACAATCTAAAATGGTGTCTTCCTAGTTCTTCGAATAACTAAATTGTTATAAGCAAACTCGGCATGCGCCAAAATTGAATCCCATGTTCCTGGCTTACGTCCAACCAAACGTTGCGATAGATTACCAAGATATCTGTTGACTACCTTTGTCTGGGCATCTCTCTGAGGATGCTATGCTGAACTGAATTGTAATTTGGTGTTCAACATCTTTCACAATTTTCTTTAGAAATGTCCAACAAATTTTACATCTTTGTCTGATACTATGTTGTGTGGCAATCCATGTAGTGTCTCAATTTTTTTGAAAAACAAGTTAGCAACATGTGTTGCATCACTAGTCTTCTTACATGTAACAAAACGTGCCATATTGTCAAAAGTAATTCTCAGACAACTGTGCATATGTTTTGTCATTTCTAAAATGACTTGCCAAGCTTCCACTATGCTTCTCCTTGATTGATTTTTAGCTTATTGAACCTCTAGGTATACAGAACTTCACTCTGTGGAACAACAATCCCTCTTGCATGAAATAATCAAACCATGGTGTTTTGTCCACACTTATTGGTTTTGCACATGCTTTCCATGCATCTCTGAAACCTTCATCTTTTGCGTAAAGCTCCTTCATAGGATCAAATCCTATGACTTCCACTCGCATCTCATTGAACAAAATATACCTCCTACTCAGTGCATATGGAACTCTATTTGACTTACCACTTCTATGTTTCAAAACAAATGAGTAACTCTGCAGAAACCCAACCCACTTCATATGTCTTTGGTTTAACTTTTCTTGACTATTAATGAATTACAGTGCTTGATGGTCTGTGTACAACACAAACTCCTTAGGCAACAAGTAATGCCTCCACTTCTTGAATTCCTACACTATGGCATAGAACTCTTGGTCATATATTGAATATCTTCTCTTCACATCATTCAACTTTTTGTTGAAGTGAGCAATGTGCCTACCTTCTTGACTTAACACTGTCCAATTGCTATGCCACTCTCATCGTAATCTACTTGAAATACCTTACTGAAATTTGGCAACACCAACACTGGCTATTCAATCACTTTATTCTTCAACTATTGAAAGCTATGTTTAGCTTTTGCGCTCCATACAAATTCTTTTTTATCTTTGTGCATCATCTCGGTGATCGTTGGGCATGTCCCACTGAAATTCCTGATGAAATTTCTACAGGGACTCACAAGGCCATGAAAACTTTGCACTTGAAATGTGCTTCTAAGTGACGCCCACTCAAGGATAGTGCACACCTTTTCTAGTTCCATTTTCAAACCTTCTTAGGAAATCACAAAACCCAAGTATACTAATTCCTCCTTCATGAAGCTACATTTATTCAAATTAACCAACAACCTTTCCTCTCACAACCACTACAACACTTGTCACAAATGGATCAAATGTTCTTCCTTCATCTTACTGAAAATCAATGTCATCCAAATATACAACATTACCTAGAAATGGTTTCAGGGCTTCATTCATAAGTTCCATGAATGTAGTTGGCACATTAGTCAACCCAAACAACATGAATAGCCACTTAAACAATCCTTCTTACAGTTTGAACCTAGTCTTCCACTCATCAACTTCCCTTATGCGAATTTGGTGATATCCACTCTTCAAGTCAATCTTTGTGAAGTATTGTGCTCCAATCAACCAATCCATTAAATCATCCATGCACAACAATGGAAATATGTACTCGATGATAATCTTATTGATGGCTCTAGAATTAGTGCACATCCTCCACTCTCCACCTTTCTTATGCATTAACATTGCTAGAACTTTATGTTTCAACCTACATGGTGCTTTGTTTGGTCAACTCGAACCTGTAATCAGATCCATGTGATGGCGTATACTCCTCATGGGTGGCAACCCATACGGTAAATCATTAGAAACTATCTTTATGAACTCACTCAACATTTCTTTCACTTTGCACGGAAGTGTCTCTTCCATGCCTCGGGCTTTGGTATGAATGTATAACACTCATGCTCCTTCACCTCTTTCAAGAATTGATTCCCCGACACCAATAGAATTCTTGGACTCTTGTCCACTTCTTCGTTCTTATCTTTCAAAGGAAGCAATGTGTATTTCTTCCCATCCTTAACCAAAGTGAAGGTGTTCGGGTGGCCATCATGTTGTGCCTTTCGGTCAAACTGACAGGGTCTCCCACGTAACACATGGCAAATGTTCATGGGCATTATGCTGCACATGACTTCATCCTTGTATGTGCCAATCTGGAAACTTACTAGGCATTACTCATTCACCGAAATTTGATGTCCCTTGGACAACCAAGATACCTTATAGGGATTCAGATGCGCAATCCTTTTCAGACCAAGATTCTCAACCATCTCTTGCAAAACAAGATTGTCTATACTACCTTTATCAACAATCAACTTACAACACTTTCCTCTTGACTTGCAAATGGTTCTGAACAAATTCTTTCTCTGCACAAGACTATTCTCCTCTTTTGTTGGTTTCAACAATACCTCTTCATCATGAGAGTTCCTCCGAATTTTGATTCTTCTTTGTTATGGATAGACTCAATAATTTCTTCATCAGCTTACGCGATATGCGCGTTCGCATACTCAAATGCTGTATGTCTAGCCTCTCTGCATCTAAAGCATGTACCCATGAATCCACAACCTCTACCTTGTCCATAGATACCTCTACCTTTGGTAGGATTTCCTTTGCCTCTTTGCGTGCTAGTTTCTTTCTGTCCATCAGTTTCAGACATTAAGCCATCTTATAATTACAGTGCAGCTTCATTTTACAGAGAGAGTTCAATATCATTGTAAGAAAAATATATCAACTTATTTTGAAGGATGATTTTATTTTGTTCAGATTTCTTTAACATTTATTCTATCATTTCTTGAGTGTGAAGGAAAACAAAAAAAATCCCTTAAACGCTTCTTATTGTTCCCTTAGTGTTTTTTGATATTGCCATTATGATCACAGGTATGTTGCATTTGCAGCAGATAATATGATAAGAATAAGCTATACTTGCTCTCACTGTTATTTTAGAGCTTAGACACAATGATTTTAAATTACGAATATGCAAACTGTATATATATATATTTTTATTGGTTGAGAGTTTGTCAAAGCATTTCAAACTCCTAAACTGAGCCCAACTTCAGAATTCTCGACGTGCATCTGCTATGACTGGAAAGATGTGAATTCCATTAATCATTTTTGAAGCCTTATTTGAGCAGGTAGCTGATTTTGGACTCTCTAAGGAGGAAAAGATTGATGGCCGTTCTTCGGGTCTCAAGGGGACGTTTGGTTATGTGGATCCTGAATACGTGTCATCAAAAACTTACACAAAAAACAGTGATGTGTACAGCTTTGGCATTCTGCTTTTTGAACTGATCGCGGCAAGGAATCCACAACAAGGACTCATGGAATACATAGACCTTGTAACCTATCTCAACTTTCTGATACTCTCTATGGATGAAAGATTCATTTTGTCATAGATTAGAGTGTAATTTAGGTGTCCCGTCACTGCTTTCTATTAGTTATTGTAGATGATAATCGGTTATCTCATATGAGAATTTGATGTTCCCATAGAGGCCTGTCTACTGTGCCATCAATAATAAAATTGATAGAGTGCCTAGAAATAACTATGTAAATAGCTTTTTTGATCGATGTTTCGGATCACACTCTGTGATCCATCATCAGGATTCTTCCGTACATCCTGATGATGGATCACAGAGTGTGATCCGAAACAGCAATCAAAAAAGCTATTTACATAGTTATTTCTAGATGCTCTCTTTATCATCATGTGGACTGTGAAAACATCAGATCTCTAATTATGAAATTCCCAGGAACTTTTCAAGTCTTAGTTACAGATAAAATGATTAGGATCATTCGATATGAATTTCTAGATAAATTTCCAGTGTCATACGGCAGGCATTTATAAGATTCTTGATCTAGAGGCAAACATGTACGCTATGTATTTTGTTTTATAGCTTTATGAAAAATGCTCTTGCTTCATACATTCAGGTCACTGATTTGGTTACTTTTTATCAAACAGGCTGCAATCAGCGCAGATGGAAAAGCTGGGTGGGAGGAAATAGTTGATGCACGGCTTGATGGGAAATATAATATTGAAGAAGTTAGTTCCATGGCTGCTATTGCTTACAAGTGTGTTCAAAAAAATCCAAGGAAGCGTCCACCTATGAGAGATATTGCACAGGCTCTATCTAGGATAAACGAGTATAGACACACTGATAACGGCAATGGAGAAACCTTATCTGGTGTGGAGGAGGAACAATTTGATGCCATGGAAAATGGAGAGCTTCCAATAAATGATTTCAACAAGATAGACAGTACGGCAAAGACACTGGACGTTTAAGTGCTTTTGTATATATACGTTGAAGCTTCAAAAGGCTTGTTTCACCTGCTGCTGAATATGTAACAGTATTGCACCTATAATGAAGTAGCAATTTCTTTGACGACTTCTTCCTCGAATGAAAGACATTGTATATTAGTCAGAAATAAGGTCTTACTTTGGGGGGCATAACGTTTTTGAACTTTCTCACACTCCATTTTTGACTGGAATGTCAAATCTGTAACAGCCAATGTGTCATAATTAAGGCACTTTGCAGATTGGAAAAAACGTGGGGCAATGTCCAATGTCCAAATAGCTTCGTATGGACTGACAATTGTCAAATGTAGTTTTTTCTTTCAATTTGTCTTTTTTTTTCCAAGTTTTGGGTGTTAGTTTCATGCTTGCTTATGGGTAAATTCTCAGTTTTATGCTTCCTTACTGGTGAATTCTCCCTGCAAAATAAGAAGAAAGATGATAGTCATGTAGACATTTTGGATTCAAAAAATCTCCATATAAAAGGATAAGATAGCTTGTACAATGAGACATTTAACCCATTCAAGGGGTTGTTACACCACTTTCTTGACTTACGTTTTTGTCGAGATTTAAAAAATATATTTTTGTTCTTCATGCGGTAGAGATTATTTATCATTATTACTTAATTGCTCATATAATTCCTTGAGCTATGAAATGCATAGTAGTATAAACTTTTCTTTTAATAAGTTCATTCAGGGAAGTTCCAAAGGTACGAGAAATATAATCCTATCAACACAACAATTTTCTCTGTAACTCGTGACATCTAAATTTAAGTCAGAGTCTTTCTTTTAATTATAGGTGCACACTGAATAGTTTTCGAGGAATTGGAATATAACATCAAATGGAAACATGATAAAGAACTAGAGAATAAATGAAATATATAGTATATAAGTTTATTTGCATGTTGTGGTAAGCTTAGTTCATAAATGATACGATTTAAGACTCATTTGTGATAAACTACCATATTTCGCAAATTGAGGAAAATTACTTTAAAGTATAATCTAAGCCTAACCATGATCTAGACATGAAATCATCAATTGCATCAAATCCTTATCAACACCAAAAGCACTCAGTTGATTTCAATCATAGGTCTAATCTTATTGTCAATTTCAATGCCAATTCTTGCAACACTAGAGCCTCTCTAGTGCTATCGTGGACAATGCTAAACTAACATTTATGCCAATGCTAATTGCCCTTAGCTCCACTTGACATCAAACTTCAATTCATCGATTTGGTGTCACTCATTTCTTTTTTATGCCAAGTCCATTTTGTGCCAAACATAGATTCTTAGCTGATGTTAAGAGTTTTGCACTCATTGTCAATCTCAGTTACAAATGTAGCCTAGTAACTATATATTCACATTTACCTCATTTTTTAAGGATGCTCTGACAAGCAATTCCACTCCTCTACCACACATGTTTTGCGTGGGTCTTGTTGAAGATCCTAACATATAGATCTACTTCAAATATATGAACCAGATTCTTTAATTTTGTTTTTCTTCTTTTTCTATCATTTAGTGTTATTTGAATATATATCTCATATGTATTGCATGCTCAAGTTTCTACATCTATAATAAAGGGAATTCTCATTCAATATGTTGTCCCTCAATTATCAATTAGGATCAAGATCAATTGTATTAATGCATTGAATGTCTTGTCTAACAAGATGATAAAATAGGAAGTGCACGATTTATTTTGTAGACATTTAATTTTGGTACAATATCCTTTTCTTTTGCATATTTCTCATGTTTTGTCACACTTGGCCAAATTGTGTTTTGTGCACATTTGGCTCTTTTCTAACACTTTTCATCCAGATTGGACCCATCACAACGTTGTTTCATCTAGGTTCCATAAACACGTTTGGTCTGTTAGTTGTCAACACCAACATTTCTTTTAGTTCAACGTGATCTATATTTTGAGCATTTTTGCCTTGTCGGGTCACAATCTATAGTTTGTCGATTTTCTTCGGGTCACAATTGCGATTTGCCAATTTTGACCCTTTTCCTTTTATGGGTTGTTTCCACCTTCGACTTATTTCTCATGCTTTGATTGTCGGTTATCACTATTCTCTATGGTCGACCTTCACGTGTATATTTCCTTGTGGAGCCCTATATATATAAATATACCCTAAATCATTTCATATTGATTTTTATCATTTGGATCCCCTGCAAGCTAAGTCTTTCATGCACAATCATTAAATCTTTTAAAGAGTTTTACACATTTGTCAAAAGAATCAATATATTGATCCAATTTTGCCCTCATCTATTTTATGTCATCACACTTGTACCACGATGCTACGCCCTTACCCATTGGTGTGTCTAGGGATATGTGTGATTGACTTGTATCTTACATACCTATTTTATATACTTGTTACATTTCTCTATATTCTTAGATATATCAGTCTATGGAATAATTTTGGCTAAGTAGACTATATATAGGAGTTAGTGGTTAGTCTTTATTGATTATGTTAAGTATTCTGCTATTAGTGCATTATTGTGGAGGTTGCCCCCTTGAAGTGGCTTTGTTATATTATTAAGTATTCTGCTTTGCTGTCAATTATTGTTGTGCAATCTCTCATATTTGCTTATTCTGTGAGATAAAATCATTTTGTGTGAGCATCTAAGTAATTTCATTACAAGTGGTATCAGAGCTTCGATTTGAGCAAGTTTTTTGCGATGTTTTTTTCGGATCTGGGGAGGCATGGTTTCTGAGAGTGAAAAAACATAACTTGCAATCTGGAAATAATTAATTTTTTCCGTCAGCGCAGTATTGCTCGAAACACTTTTTTGAAAAAAAATATTCAAAAAAAAGTCTAGAACTTTTTTTCCTTTGCACAATTGCAGTCATTGGATTCATCTCGGTGAGATGATCACAACGAAATATTTTGTCGGTACATTTTTTTGGTGTCAAAATTTTTACCCTAGTGCGCAAAGGCAGTATTGGATTCATCTTGGCAAGGTGATCGCAAAGGTACCATCTCTTGGTACATTTTTTTGGGGTAAAAACCCTCCTAGGATTTGTATATGGCAGGTCCTGGTACTCAGGAAAGAAAAGGGGGGCAAGAAACTCCTAAGACTCCTGTCGACAACATGGAATCTGGAACTTTAGAGTTGATGATTTCTTAGTTTCAAGTGGACATAAAGAACTTGGTGAGACATGATGACTTTGTTGCAGTCCAAATTGATGTTTCAAGGATGCACAAAGAGATTAATGGGGTTCACAATGAATTGCATCATATCATTACGCAATTGGTGGCCCTTACATCTCAATTTCAGTGCAACAACCCTCCATTTCAGCGTTCAAATCCTCCTTTCAACACCAACGCCCATGCTGGTTAGAAATCGATGTTGCCAAAAGTGGACATGTGTAAGTTCGATGGTAAGGATCCTCTCACTTGGATTACCCAAATTGAGAATTTATTTGAGCTGCAATAAACCCCTGGTTCTCAGAAAGTGATAGTGGCATCTCTGTATTTAGACTATTCATTTGGTATCATTGGTTATGTGCTTAAAAGAAAAAGAATGGTGCTCCTGTTACATGGTTTATTTTCACTGAGGAGTTGTTGACTCATTATCAGAATAATGTCTCTGAAAACTATTTCAGCCAATTAGCCAAACTATGGCAATCAAGAACTGTGAAGGATTATATTCATCAGTTTCAGAATCTCTTTTTACGGGTGGAAGATATCACTGAGAAAAATTTGACTGATATGTTTTTGGGTGGTCTCAAAGATAGCATCCAATTCGAGGTTTGAATGTTTAACCCAACATCTGTATCAAAAGCTATCCCTAGGGCACGTATGGCAGAAAAAAAAGAGATGGTCAAAAGGAAAACTTTCACTACTGATCGTGATCGCATCTTTCCAACACCATCATTTTCGTAACTCACCAGATTAACACAATGATAAATTAAGGAGAAGTGAGCCAAACAGTTGTGTTATGGTTGCAACAACAAATGGAACAAAGACCATTGTTGTGATAAAAAGAAGCTATTTTACATTGAAGGTGCTAATGATGATGAAGATGATGAAGAAGTACATGGTGAGGATGTAGAAGGAACTGAGAAGGAATCTAAAGACTCTTAGCCTACTATTTCTTGTCATGCCCTTTCAGGAATTAACACTCCCCAAACTCTTAAGGTGATGGGTTTCCTTAAGAAATAAGTCACTATCTTGATTGATTCTAGGAGCACACACAACTTCATTAATAGTAAGTTAACTGCTTGTTTGAACTGTTTCATTTATCCAGCTCCAAAATTTTAGGTTATGATTACAGATGGTGGTACTATCAGTTGTTCAAGAAAATATCATAGTTTAAAAATGTTAGTGATTCTCCTATGTTTGTTATTCTCATGGGTGGAGCTGATATTGTTTTAGGAGTACAATGGCTCACCACTTTGGGCACTATTGAGATGAATTTTTAAAAATTATTCATGCATTTTCATTCTGAAGAAAGGACATTTGAGCTAAAAGAATTAAAGGCTAAATCTCCACAACTTATTAGCTCCCATCAAATGACAGATTCTCTATAAGGGTGCTGAAAGATTTGTAGCTCGCTTGTTTTCCATGGAAGTACAACCAACTTAACCATCTCCACCTCTTGATCTGCAACAAGTGATTGATGCCCATTATGTTGTTTTTGGTGACATGCCAAAATGACTTCCACCTAGCCGCACATATGATCATATTATCAAACTTATTCCTAGCATTACACCACCTAACATCAGGGCTTACATGTATCCCTATGTCCATAAAAGTAAAATTGAAAAGATGGTATAGGAGATGTTGGATGCAGGAATCATTCACCATAGCCAAAGCGAATATTCTTCCCTAGTTGTCATGGTAAGAAAGAAAGATGACACTTGGAGGATGTGCCCTGACTATAGAGAATTCAATAAGTACACTATTAAAGATAAGTTTCCTATTCTTGTCATTGATGATTTGCTAGATGAATTGAATGGTGCTTTTTAATTTACCAAGTTAGATCCGTGTTCTGGGTATCATCAAATCTGGCTCAATGATGAAAATATACCCAAAACAGCTTTCAGGACTCATGAGGGCCATTATGAGTTTTTGGTTATACCTTTTGGTCTAACAAATGCACCATCTACTTTTCAAAGTTTGATGAATGCTGTTTTTAGGTTATTTTTGAAGAAATTTGTTTTGAGATTCTTTGATGATATCCTCATTTACAGTAAAAATTAGACCATTTGCAACATGTGAAACATGTACTCTTTATTTTGGAACAATATCAATTGTATGCCAAACCTTCCAAATGTACTATTGGGGCTTGTGATGTTGAATATTTAGGTCATTTGGTTTCTTATGGAGTGAAAGTGGATCCTAAAAAAATCCAAGCAATGGTGGATTGGCCAATTCCTAAGACACTCAAGCAACTATGGAGATTTTTGGGGCTAACTGGTTACCATCGCAAGTTTATCATAAATTATGGTAGTATTACAGCCCCACTCACCACTTTGTTGAAGAAAGACTCATTTCATTGGATTGATGTTGCTATTCGGGCATTTGAACAATTGAAATTGGCTATGTGCACTACTCCAGTATTGACCACTCTTGATTTTTCAAAACTTTTATGGTTGAATGTGATGCATCTGGGTATGGTATAGGTGTTGTACTCATGCAAGAAGGCATACCACTTGCATTTAAAAATCGTAAATTAAAGGGTAAAAGTCAACACAAGCCCATCTATGAGAAGGAAATGATGGCCATTTTGCATGCAGTCAAACAATGGAGACCTTATTTGATAGGTCGCCACTTTCAAGTAAAGACTGATCATGATAGTCTCAAATATTTTTTAGAACAATGATTATCATCTGAGGAACAACATAAATGGGTAACTAAGATGTTAGGCTATGATTTTGAAATAGTCTATAAAAAAGGCAAGGATAATGTGGTGGCAAGCACTATCTAGAAAGGATGAATCAGTTAAGGCATTCCTATGTGCCATAACTATTTTGTTAAGTAGATTGGCTAGACAAAACACTATCAGAATGAAAACATGATAGTGCTACCCATGATTTGATTCAAAATCTTTAGCAAGGTTTAGGTGGATTTAAAAAATTCACATGGAAGGGTAATGCATTATGGTATAAAGACAGATTGTACCTATGTAAGGATTCTCTTCTTAAACAAAAAATCTTTCAAGAATTTCATGCAACTCCTATTGGGGGTCATTCCAGATTATTGAAAACCTATCACAAAATCAAGCAAGATTTTTTTTAGGAGGGACTCAAGAGGGATGTCTAGAAATATGTGGTTGAATATATGATTTGTCAACAAAATAAAGGCCAAACCATCAAAACCCAAGGTCTTTTACAACGTTTATCCATCCCTAGCCAACATTGGGAAGAGGTATATATGGATTTCATTACAGAGTTACCAAGATCTGATGGTCAAAATATTATCATGGTTGTTGTGGATCGTCTCAGTAAGTATGCTCATTTTTGTTCTTTATGAAAGCCATTTATTACTAGTACAGTAACTATTGTTTTCCTCAATACAGTTCAGAAACTACATGGGACCACTAAGATCATTGTCAGTGATAGAGATCCCATTTTCACTAGTAATTTTTGGACTGAGTTATTTACATGTTTGGGCACCCAGTTGGCTCATAGTTCATCCTATCATCCTCAATCTGATGGACAAACTGAAGTAGTCAACAAATGTCTGGAAGGATATCTCCGTTGTTTTGTTTATGATAAACATGATAAATAGGTTCATTAGTTACCACTTGTTGAATAATAGTATAATACTTCTATTCATAGTTCTTCCAAAATGTCTCCCTTTGTGGCATTGTATGGATATCACCCTCCATCCATCACTTCAACTTTGAAGGTCCATTTTAAAGTTTATGCAGTTGAAGAACATATTCACCATCAACAAGAGGTCCTTGCAAGTTTGCATGAAAATTTAGCTATGGCCTAGAATCAAATGAAGCAACAAACAGATCAACACAACAGTGAGAGGCATTTTAACATTAGTGATTGGGTCTTTGTTCGCTTTTAGACATATAAGCAGATGTCATTGAAGCAACAAAAAAAGGATAACAAGCTATCCTCTAAGTATTATGGGCCATATCAGATCTTGCAAAAAATTGGTAGTGTGGCCTACAAGTTAGAGTTTCCTTCATCCACTCATATACATCCAGTATTTCATGTATCATGCCTAAAGAAAGTCATTGGACACAAAGCTTCCATTCAAATAAAATTACTAGAATTGGATGAGGAAGGCAAAGTTGTTCTTGATCCTGAGGCGATCCTTCACATGTGCACTAAGCAGCTATGTTTCAGAGAAATTACATAGTACCTGATCAAATAGAGGAATCTATCATGTGAAGATGCCACTTGGGAGGATGAAGAATTTGTTCAGCAACATCTAGAGTTGCCATACTGTTGAGGACAATGTTGTTTTGAAGAGGAGGGGCTTGTTACACCCTTAACCATTGATGTCTCTCGGGATATGTGTGGCCTACTTGTGACTTACATATCTCTTTTATATGCTTGTTATATTTCTCTATTTTCTTAGATAGGTCAGCCTATGAAATAAATTTGGCTAAGTAGACTATATATAGGAGGTAGTGGTTAGTCTTTGTTAGTTATGTTAAGTATTATGTTATTAGTGCATTGTTGTGGAGGTTACCCCCTCGAAGTGGCTTTGCTATATTATCCAGTATTCTACTTTGCTATCAATTATTGATGTGCGATCTCTCATATTTACTTATTTTGTGCGATATAAAATCATTTTGTGCAAACATCTAAGTAATTTAATTACACATGAAGTCATAGCAAAGCATATAGTTGCATTTGATTATCTCGAGAGAGGAGGTGAAGTCCTTTCTCTCATTTTGGAGTGGGAATACTCACAAACACCAAAATTATATTGAGCCCTAATTTTGAGTGTAGGATATGTAGTTGTAACCCCTCCAGAGGGTCCCTGGTCCACTAACCTTGCACATATTTATATTCTTGTAACATTGTTTCAAATTAGGGTTTCAACAAAGGAGATAAGTTTATGATAGTTTTGCACATTAACCGAATCAAGCGAAACCATAATTTCGCTCATCATCTACCAATAATGTGAGACAAAGTTTCAAATCCTAAAAAGGTAGTAGAGCTCACAATCATGGCTTAGGGTCACAATCAATAGGCCAGGGTCACAATCGATGGGTGATACAATCCCATGTCACAATTAGTAGATCCATGATTATATACTTTTCTAGATACATAATCTATTTCTCAAAGGATCTTTTATCCTTATTTCAGACTTTGTCATAACATCTTAGTTAGCTCTAGAACCCATAGAACCCAGGTAAGTCAACTTAAGGTACACATCCCTCTTTTCCCATCTCTTTTAGTTTTACATTTAAATTATCAATCGTCTCAGCTTCAATTCTCAATTTCAACTCATAAGGAACAATTAGGGATGTTGTTTTCTATATTTTTATAGGTCTCTCTTGTGTGACATAGTTTTTTATTCACATAGTGGCATTTATCCATAATTTCACCTATTTTTAAAAACTCCTATCAAAAATCTTTTCCTACTCTTTCTTGTTCGATCTACATGATTTATGTTGAATAATATCAAAATTTATTGTATGCATGAAGGCATTACATATTTTGATTGTATGCTTGAACGTATATATATTTTTGATTGTATGCCTGAAGGCATTACATGGAATCACTAAATTACATAGAATGTTGGTGTCTCTATCCATATTTTGGAAATAAACATATTGCATATTTATAGTGCTGAGTAAGCATACATCAAAATCAACGAGCTCCTTTGGATACATAACCACGAGTAAGGGGCATCCACATAGTCAAAATAAGGTTTATGGGGCATGGTGAAGGATGGGAAGTTACCTGAACATTCATGACAATCTGAAGAACTTCTCCAACCAGGATTTTTATCCTAAAGGTGTTTGCATCATCAAAAACATAGTCACAATGAATTGGAGAAAACTTTGTGTTTACCTATCTTGATCCATTTTAGGGATAAACTTGCACATTGGATGATTTGGAAATGTCCATGAAAAAATAGAAGGGATCTCCAAGCTTGTCAAGATGCCAATAATGTGGTTCCAAAAAAAAGGCTTATGTTTAGATCATTTAAAAAAATAAAGTTGGGTTTTTTATCTTGTTGAATCATTTTGGAGTAGAATTCACCTTGGGGAGTTAGGAATAGTAAAAGAATTTGATCATTCATTACCATTTCCTAAAAAAACTAATGTTAATGTATTTACAATTATCATAGGATTCTTTGTCATTCTTCTAATAGATACATAACTTTGAAACATAAGATACAAGATCACATTGACAATAATCAAATTCAATACATGGAGCAAATAACAATTTGAATGAATCAATGGCTCCACCAAACCAACACACGAATATCTTTAGCAACTCTCTTCCAAATCTTAACAACCAATCAAGTTGCAAAGGAAATGTCTATATGAAAGCGTAGACACCCAATTTTGGTATAAGTCTTGTAATTGCAATGTCATTTATGAGTTTTTGTGTCTATGGATCATTGATCCGTATTAGATTCTTATTAGAGATTTGTGTTTTCAACTCTATTCTTCTCCATGTGGACTTTTGTTCGTCCTATTCTTTTAATTTTCTCTTTCCTTTATGTTTTTAGAATCTTGGGATGCCCTTTCTTCTTCGGTTACTTCTGAATTTATCTTTTCCTAGTATTGGAACCATTATGATACTGGTCGATGAATCAAAATGTTCCATTAGAGTTGTTTTAATTTTTGGGCACCTTTGGCCCTTGAGTCGGAGTTGTCATTACTTGATCCTTATTTTTTCAGCTCTTATATCTTATTTCTATGTTGGTTTGCACACCAACAGGTCCCTAATTTGAATTCTATAAGTCTATATATACAAAGGTACCTAAGGCATTTCCTAAGCTAACATCTTCACAAAATTACATCACATGCTTACACAACACCACATGCTTACACAATTACAAATATTTTCTCCACTTTGTTCTTTACAACGTTCTCTATCTATTAAAGTGTTATTGTTGCATTTATACCAAAATTATTAGTGAAAAACATATAAAATCAATCACTTGCTTACATCTCATTTCATGGGAAAAAGTGCTAGGATTATCATATACATGGATATGGTTGTTGACAGGCATAAATTTTGATTACCAACCTATCCAAAAGTAAGGGGTTTATTGTGGTAGGTCCCTAAAAACAAAACCAAATTTTTATGTTTTTACAAGGTCCCTTGGATCGAATTAGGTTTGAGGAATGGAGAAACAATTTTGGCAGTCTTGTGCATATATTCACAAATCTTATAGATAAATCTGATAAAATAATTGATGATGAAGAGAGTCCCAAAGTTTCAGATAGTATAAGCATATGCAACCATCATTGAACATTCCTACTACTTTCTGGATAAAGTGTCACTATTGGAACAATTTGATACGAGACTCACTATAAGAGGAGTCCAATGTTGGTGTCAATAGAGTTAGGTCACCTAAATTCTCTTTTGCATTGTCTCAGAACCTATTTTTGATCATTTATAGTGACTATTAGCATACAATTGAGTCTGAAATCTAGATACTTTCATTAATTCCCCCTTATCACATAGGCAAGTCTTTATTTACTATATTTTATTATATTTATATCAGATCTGCACTTGTGCCTTGTTTTAGGGGTTTAGTGTAGTGTCTCTTGACCTTATCCACTTTCCATTAAAACATTTTTGTGACCATGCACTTTCATTCTTCTAACCTTAGGGTTTTATACCTTGGCACCTTCTATAGTTAGATCATGTCTATATTTCATATTGGATATGATTTTGACTAAGGTTTCTAATAATTATACATGGTTGTGCCATCTCATTAGGGTTACCCTTTGCTTATGTGTTACTCACATTTCCTTGTATGCTCTCTTTCCTTTTAGGGTTAGCTCTTTTTATGGTTGTCATAGATCTTAATATTTTAGGGTTGAATTTTTTGTTTTGTTGTTGCTACTCTTAGCTTATTGTGCATATCTTTCAAACCTTAGTGTACTTGTAATGGCTCACTATTTGGATGTATTATTTCAAGATGTTACAAATGTTTCTATGAATGCCATGTCTTTTCATTATGACATAGAAGATAGTAATTGTGATTGGAATGATAATGTATCTTATTATTATTATAGTGAGGATGATATAGATGAAAAATTAGGTCAACTAAATTTCAACACTATTGAACCAAATAAAAATACAAATGATATGAATGTCTTGGGTGTTGTTTGTCTTCTATAAACTTTCATGATTATGGAATGCTAAATTTTAATAGGTCGTAATCAATCATTGAATAAAAATGTGTTAGTCTCAATTAAAGTAGTTGTTATGACCAAATTTTGCACCCTAGGAGAGGTTGTTCATACCTCTTCAAATTTGGATAACATGGGATTACCTATAGGCTTGTGGGTTGCCTATAGCAGAGGTAAACCTCTAGGTTAAAGGGCTAGCTCCTTTGATTTATCTTTTAGGATCACACACTAAACTAGATCAATCACTATTTGGGGTGAAAAGAGAAGAAGAAAACATTAAATAAACCTATGGTAATGAGGTGATACACCAAAGATAAGTCCACAAAACACACTTGCATCTACACTAAGAAGGAAGACTGCCAAAACTGACCTTAACTCAATGTCCTTCTAGCATAAGTGTTTCTCATAGAGGTAGATTGTTATGCATATTCAGAGGTGGGTGAAAATAAGGCCTAATAATAGACACTACTATTCTCTCTCACACTTAAATATACACTTAAAAAACACATACACTTTATGAGACCTGTTAGAAGAGATATCACTTACACAAAACATGCAAGAGCAAAATGGAAGCAAGGAGAAAACATTCATCACTTAACATCTAAGTATACTACTTAACACACTTAGGTAAGATATTTTAGAGATACAATCAACTTAAGAATCTTTATTCAAAGGTAAAAAAAGGTTTCAAACCAACAGGGCTTTGCCATACTAGGTGTGTACTAGATACAAATGCCAAAATGGTTTGCATATATAGAGCATAAGAGAGGAGAGAGAAGAAGAGAAATTAGACAGTCACAAGGCCAAGTGTCACGACTTGGAAACCATTACAAAATGAGAGAATGAGGTGGAAAATAGGTCAAGAAGATGCCATGGACATGTGTCAATCTAAAACATAACACCTTCCTTAGGTTGGCATATAGACTCTTCACTATCCTTCTTGAAATTATCTTGATGATGAGGAATTCACCTAATTATTCAAAACAACCATAGGATTTTTTTGACACATGTTCTTTATCTTAGGAAGTTGGAAACAAGATGTGATATTCATATACACCTCTCCAACTGATAGCTTCCTCATGGACATTTGTTGTTCACTCTCTAGCAGCCACTCTTTAGCCCTCTAGGCTTCAATCTTCACACTTGTCACCAAGGTGACTTGCAGTTACTCATGGAGGTTTTTTGAATAGGTGTTAGACAACTCATTCAGGTCATTTTTGTCCTATGTTATATCAAATAGACCCCAAGAGACTTAGTGTCACATTTTTCACTTTCCAATTTAGACAATCATGTTCCTTCTAACTGTCTGTCCAAGACCACCTACAATGAACAGTGTAGCAGAGATACTTTCATGTATCACTGTGATGAGAATTAAGAATGCATAGTTTTAATAAGTCTCTAAATACCTTCTACAGTGATTATCATCTATCCATCCCTTTTTATACCTATAATTTACCTCAAAACATGCAAAAACCCTGAATTAGGCTTGTTTGTACAAGTGATATTATGGATCAATTTGGTGGAAAGGAGCATGGGAGAGTTATAAATAGGTTCAAATCATTTTCCTGACCAATTGGCCACTTCGATATGCATCTCCAATGATATTTTCTCCATTGGGTTCATACAAGGGTTTTAGGTCTTTTGGACTGTTAACAATGATTCATAAAAGTTAGACATCTAAATTTTAAACCAAATCCACAAAGTTGAGGTATATGACCCCCTTCAACTATTCCTAGCTTCTTGAGTCACCATGTAGTTTGTCCATACACATATGATCAAATGAAAATGGCCTCTTAAGCTCCTACTTGCATTTTGGGTACCCTTGAGAGAGGTTTAGGCCAAAATGAGCAATTATATATTTTACTCTATGAATTGATAGTTCTAGTTGACTCTCCACTCTCCCCTGAATGTTCTCAAATGGCTTGGAAAGATATAATTGTCATATGGATGAGTTTAGGCCCCTGTTGGTTAAGGCCCATTATTAGGCCTAGTCTACAGGACTATGTTTTTGGGTGTATGACCACCTCTAAATGTTCCAAATGGTTATAAGTGTTTATTTACACTTTTTTACATCTAACCCAACCCTTTATATCATACAATGGTCATTCAAGACTCGCCATTTTATCTTTTCAACTTTCATGCATTAGGTCTACAATTTACCTGATTGTGGAGTGCCCTTTGTCTATAACAAACTAGAGGGTACTTCCACTATGAGTTTAACCAATATGAGGCCATAAAGGTATTTATACACTCATGTTGACCAAATGTACCAATTTTAAAATCTATATCATACCTATAGACCCCTAAAACCTTCAAACTCCTAAAATTAGCTTTTCAAGCCTAGCGACTATGCAGGATTGTATACAGTGTTCTAGCTAGACTGAGTTTGAGGCTCATCATTGTAGGTTGAGGTTCCTACATCTTGAAAACATTTGGGAATATATCATTACCAATGTGAGAGTGGTTTCAACATGATCCATCCATCATACACTTATGCATACTTCCAAACTGTAGCTCTCCATTAGCTAGAACTAGTTTGCAATCAGATTGTAGGTGTCTCACTAAGGAAAACAAAAGGTTCTTGTAGGTGCTCATTAGTGTTAAAGGATTGCATTAGATTATATTGATTCCATTTGAGGTCATTGAGATCATCTCATACTTGGTCGAGCTCATTTCATGCCTTAGGATCATGCAACCATCTCTCACCATCAACCCACTAGGTGTCACTGCAAGTTATAGGTTCATATGGCTTTCGACACTGTGTTTTCTGAGTGTCTCAAGTGGAAATTTATTGTATTTGGAATTCACTCGATAATAAATCTCCTTTGACATAAAAACCTCCTTCTATACTCATATTTTACCTCTTAGGTATATGATACAAAGAGGAGACCATTAGACTTACACATACCCATTTGCCTTCATCAACAGAAAGACAATGTATAAAGCAGAAAACTTCTTTAGAGAATTTAAGGTAATTCATCCCGTTGAGTAATTTATTAAATTTTGAGATTGTAGGTTTTATTTAATGTGGTCTTTCAATCCTATTATGCTATCTCACAATCATCCATCTTTACCAAAATGCACTCTCACTGTATTATCATCTTGAAACTATTCTCAAGGCATCCTATCACTCTGCCTCCCTTGTCTACACAGTCACAACCTTGTGGTCTCATTAGGTCTAATTGCAGGTAGATAATCTCAGTATTTTAAACACTTAGCTCTCTTCTTGAGTTGGCAAGACATGCTATGAGATTTTAAGGTAATGGCAAGACATGCTATCTCAATATACATTGGTTTCATCCCATAAATGCAATATAAATACCCATAACAGTTGATCATGCAAGTATCTGCTTGAGTTCATGGTGGACCTACTTTCTCACTATTATTTATAGGTATAGTGTACTTTGAATACATATGTATCAAAGATAGGATGTGCCAATGGTAATGGGAACTCATTGCAGGGGTTTTGACCTTAAGCCATTTCATACCTGAAAGACGAACTCTACAACTGTGAAACACTATTTTGTAGACCATGATAGTTATGCATTTCTATCACAATGGAGTGATTTTTCCTATAGATATATGTTCACATGTGCAAAACCAATTGGAAATAACATAAATATGAAGAACATGCTATGCCACCTTGCATACATCACTTGGTTCACATATGCCAATGAAAATATGTGAGAAACCTAAAGCCATTAGGGTTATGCAACTAGTTTTGAGATGCTAGAAGTATTAGCATTTGTTCATGACGTATGGACCACCAATTTGAAAACCATGACAATGTAATGAGAGCTCACAAATACTACTTTCATCCCCCAAGTGCATTCACCTTAACTCTGCTTCTCCTATCTATACCAACTGCAAACTGATTAATTTCTTTGACCTGCCCAAGAGAGCGATGAGAGAGAGAGAGGGATCAATTTTCACCATTTTTGAAGTTTTCAAAGCCACCTGACCTTGGATATTATCTTTGGGGATTTTAAGGGACACTCCTAAAGCCTTCACACATGCTAGAATTGTCCAACAGTTCATACAATAACTAATACTCCCTTTCTTTTCAGATAAACTCATTTTTTATACATTGAACTTGCACATGTCAGTTCCAAATAGTTCCCTAACACTCATTTGACACATGACACATTTTTCACTTTGACACACTTGTCCTTAGTGGAAAACTGGACAACTTATTGAAATGGCCAAAATGTGGCATAATATGACATGAGACAAACTATACAAATGTGACAAGGATAAAAAAGGTATTATTTGACCTTATTAATGACCATGGTAGACATTTTACAACCTAAGAGACCCTATATAAGTTTGAAATTTCAAGGGGGTTAACCTCATTTGAATGGGGTTAAATTAGTCAACATTTTGATGATTTCTTAGGGGTAACAAGCCTACTATACTAAGGACCAGTAGTCTTCTCCTATCATTGGGAAATGGAATCACCTATACACTGATGATGACACTGAATTGCCTCTAAAAAGAAACCAAACCACACCAAACAGAATATGAAACAAACACACAAGACAAAAAAAAAAAGACACACACTTGTGTTCTCATGAACACTTAGGGAAAACACACACAACACTAGCAAACTAGGCTATGTAAAAACTAATGTAAAACAACTTTCCCTTCCTAAATCAAAGGGGAAATTTGTACCATAGCTTACTCCATAAAATTAAGGTATATCTGAAGCATGTTTCCTCTTGAGCATTGGCCTTGATGTATTCAATTTATTGATGTTTTCTAACCTCTTTGGCATGATCTTCAATGCAACCACAATAGCTACAAACACATCACCTATGAAGGTGATTTATTATTGTACTTCAACAATCTCAACCTTTTCATGAGATGCCTTAGCTGCAACTTCCAATGATGCCTCAACAAAGCATGTCTCTTTGACTTCTATGGTACTTTTAATGAGATCAGATTTATTACCAGCTGTAAGCTCTTCAATTTATTCAAGGAGCTTTGTCTAGTCAATCCAATCTTGGTCATTATCCTCTATGAGGACATCTTGTTCTATCCTCTTGTGCATCTAAATTTAAACTTTGAAAATGTCTTCAAGTTCTTCAAGAAGCTCAATCTATTGTTGCTAATCATACTTGCTCTCTTTCTCCTCAAGGAACACCACCTCTTCAAACTCCTCCTCTTGACCATGCTCATGAATGCCATAGTCATCATAGATTGATCCATGAGGTTCCTTAAGACATTCTTGATCAATAGGAACTTTACATTCCTCTTCAACAATCTCATTTTTCTCTCCTTCAAGAACTAGTTTCTCAAGGCCTTCATACTCATTGAACATTTTCAAATATGTCTGCCACATGTCTTGATCAAGCTTTTTGTGAACAACTACAACTTCATATTGATCATCTATTTATTCAATCAAGAAGATGGATCTATGCTTATCTTCACCAAGGGGAGTCCCTATGATGAAATGTTCTTAATAAACACTTGTATCATCTTTCTGATAAGCTATAAGCTGAGTTTGATTTTCTTTGCTTGCCTCCCATAAGATAGGTTCTCCTTCAACAGGGGATGAGGTGGGAGGCTGGTGAACAAGTTGATGGGTTTCATAGGGATTAGGAATTGTGGTGGAGGGTTCATGAATGGGCATGGGAATGGAAGTGGACACTTGAAAGAATTATTGGAGAGATAATATTCTATTGAGCTATAGACACTTCATTTTTGTCAACAAACACTTCATGATTTTCATTATCTTCTTGAAACTCTTCCACAACTACAACTTTATCTTCCACTTTCTCAACCAAGGATTCCTTTTCACATTGAAAATATTCTTGGATAGACCTCCAAGATGGACAAGTTTTAGGTTTTTGAGTAGAAGGCAATGGGGCTTGAACACATACAAGGTTTTCTCCCTTGACATCAACTTCTTGGTCTTCACTCTCTTCATCTGTATTTTTTGAATACTTCACTACTTGGTTCCAAGTTGGAACTTTGAGGCTATTAGGCTCATTTGAAGATTGAATTGGATATTCATGATGACAAGGAATATGAGAGGATTGATATGGAACATAAGAAGACTCTTGAGGAGGGGAGAGAGAGACATTATCTTCAACCAGATTTTCACCTTTCTCATTGCTTTCTTGAGTCCCTTCCATAGCTGTAAGTTGATTCCCAACTCCTTGGTTTTCCCACCTTTCAAGCCTATCAAACCACCATTCAATATATCATCTCATTTCATGAAAATATTCATTGATAAAATAATTATCTTCCTCCTCAACCAATCTCCACTTATTCATAAGGAAATGAATTGACTTTCTCATTTTTTCTATGAAATGAATAGGGATCACATCAAGCTCTTGATCCCATTTCTTCATCAAATTTTATAATTTTAGAAAATTTGGCATGAGTGACAACATGGATTTATCTTGTGGTGAAATTGAAGTAGGAGAAGGATAGGATTAGGGGTTTTGGTATTGACCTTGACAAGATTGTATAGGGGTTTGATAGGATGGATAACGCTGTTGGGCGAAACTACCTCTTAAGAGATTGGATTTCTCCTTCAAGAACTTGCCTCTTAAGAGATTGGATTTATTCTTCAAGAGCCTTAAGCTTATCTTCTTGATATCCTTCTTCATAGGCTTCTTTATAAGGTTGTTCAACAACTTCATGACCATATGAAAAAGGAATGAGCTTACCATAGGGTTGATAAAAACTTTGATAGGGAGGTGTATAATAGGAATTTTCAACTCATCCATCCATATAAACTTCATTAGTCAAATAAAATACAATAAATTATCAAAATATTTTATAACACATACCTAGGTTGATTAAAACCAAATGATTGCATTCGGATTCGCCGTTGGTGTTTGCTTGAATGCTTCCAAAAGTTGATAGTAAGAAGAACACACCAAAAATCCTTCCACTCTTTTGGACCTTGGTCCCACCGGGCATGACATAAATTTTATGACCAAATTTTACACCCTATGTGAGGTTTTTCATACCTATCCAAATTTAGCTAACATGGGATTACCTCTAGGCCTATGGGTTGCCTATAGCAGAGGTAAACCTCTAGGTTAAAGGGCTAGATCCCTTGATTTATCTTTTAGGCTCACACATTACATTAGATCAATCACTATTGGGGGTGAAAAGGGAAGAAGAAAACATAAAATAATCCTATGATAATGAGGTGATACACCAAAGATAAGTCCATAAAACACACTTGCATCTACACTAAGAAGGAAGACTGCCAAAACTGATCTTAACTCAATGTCCTTTTAGCATAAGTGTTTCTCATAGAGTTAGATTGTTATGCATATTTAGAAGTGGGTGAAAATAAGGTATGATAATAGACACTACTAGTCTCTCTCAGACTTCAAGATGCACTTAAAAAATACATATACTTTATGAGACTTGTTAGAAGAGATATCACTTACACAAAACATGCAAAAGTAGAATGGAATCAAGGAGAAAATATTCATCACTTAACATCCAAGTATACTACTTGACACACTTAGGAAATAGATTTCAGAGATAAAATCAACTTAAGAAGTTTTATTTATATGAGAAATAAGGTTTCAAAATAGTAGGGCTTTGCCATACTAGGTGTGTACTAGACACAAATGCCAAAATGGCTTGCATATATAGAGCATAGGAGAGGAGAGAGAAGAATAGAAGTTGACAGTCATAAGGCCAAGTGTCAAGACTTGGAAAATAGTTAAAACATGAGATAATGAGTTGTAAAATAGGTTAAGAATATGTCATGGACATGTGTCAATCAGAAACATAACACCTTCCTCAAGTTGGCATAGAGACTCTTCACTATCCTTATTGAAACTGTCTTGATGATGAGGATTTCACTTGATTATTAAAAACTACCATAGGAAGTTGTTGACATGTGTTATCTATCTTATAAAGTTATAAAAAATATTTGATAGTCATATATGCCTCTCCAACTAATAGCTTCCTTATGGACATTTGGTTTTCACTCTCTAGCCACTCATTAGCCCTTTAAGCTTCAATCTTTACACTTGTCACCAAGGTGACTTGCAGTTGCTCATGAAGGTTAATTTAAGTGTTAGACAACTCATTTGATCATTTTTGTCCTCTGGTCTATCAAATATACCCCAAGAGACTTAGTGTCACATTTCTCACTTTCCAATTTAAACAGTCTTTTTCCCTCTCATTGTTTATCCAAGATTGCTTGCAATATATAGTGTATCATAGATACTTTCATGTATCACTATGATGATAATTTGGTATGATTATTTGGAATAAGTCTCTAAACACCTTATACAATGATTGTCATTGTCCATCCCTTTTTGTACCTACAATTTACCTTAAAACCCTGAATTAGGCCTATCTGTACAAGTGATAGTATAGATCAATTGGGTGTAAAGGAGAATGGGAGAGTTATAAACAAGTTGAAATAATTTTCCTAACCAATTGGACACTTCTATATGCATCTCCAAAGACCTTTTCTCCATCAAGTTCATACAAGGGTTTTAGGAGGGATTTAGGTCTCTTGGACTGTTAACAATGATTCATAAAAGTTAGTTGTCTAAATTTTGAACAAATTCCACAAAGTTTGGGTATAGGATCCCATTTAAATATTAATAGATTCTTGATTCACCATGCAGTTGGTTTGTATAGATATGAGCAAATGAAAATGGCCTCTCAAGCTCCTAATTACATTTTAGGTATCCTTGAGAGAGGTTTAGGCCAACATGGCTAATTCTGTATTGTTCCTACATCTTGAAAACATTTAGGAATATATCATTACCAATGTTAGAGTGGTTTCAACATGATCCATCCATCATACACTTATGCATACTTCCAAACTATAGCTCTCCATTAGTTAGAACTAGTTTGTAATCAGATTGTAGGTGTCTTACTAAGAAAAACAAAAGGTTCTTGTAGGTGCTCATTAGTGTTTTAGGACTGAATTAGATTATATTGATTCCCTTTGAGGTCATTGGGATCATCCATACCTATTCAAGCTCATTTTATGCCTTGGGATCATGCAAGCATCTCTCACCATTAACCTACTAGGTGTTACTGCAAGTTATAGGTTCATGTGGCTTTTGGCACTATATGTTTTGAGTGTCTCAAGTGTAACTTGATTGTATTTTGAACTCACTCAACCATCATTCTCCTTTGAAACAATAACCTCCTTCTATACTCATACACTACCTCTTAGGTACAGGATACAAAGAGGAAACCACTATACTTACACAAACCATTCTACCTTCATTAACAAATAGATAATGTATAAAGCAGAAACCTTCAGATAATTTAAAGTAATTCATCCCATTGAGTATTTTCTTCAATTCTGAGACTATAGGTGTTATTTTAGGTGGTCTTTCAAACTTATTATGCTATATCACAATAATCCATCTTTACCAAAATTCACTTTGACTATATTATCATCCTCAATCTATTCTCAAGGCATCTTATCACTATACTTCCATTGTCTACACAATCACAACTCTATGGTCTCAATAGGTCTGATTGTAGGTATACAATCTCATTATTTTTAACACTTAGCTCTCTTCTTGAGTTGGCAAGACATGCTATGATCTTTGAGGGTAATGAGAACTCATTACATGGTTTTGAGCATGTAGTTTGAATCCCTCATAGGCCATTGGTACCTCCTATCTTCGAGACATATGTATTCAAATTACACTCTACCTATAGATGACAATGAGAGAGTAGGTCAACCATGACCTCAAGTAGATAATTGCATGATCAACTGATATGGGGATTAATATTGGATTGAGGGGATGAAATCAATGCATATTATCTTGATCTTAACCCATTTCATACTTGAAAGATGAACTCTGTAGCTGTGAAACACTATTCTGTAGAGCATGATAGTTATATATTTCTATCATAATATAGTGATTTTGCTTATAGATCCATGTTTACATGTGCAAAACCAATTGGAAATAACATAAATATGAAGAATATGCTATGACAACCTATAGACATCACTTAGTTCACACATGTCAATGCAAATATATGAGAAAATTGAAGCCACTGGGGTTATGCAAGAAATTTTGAGATACTATCAGTTTTAGTGTTTGTTCATGAAGTATGGACCACCAATCTAAAAAACATGACCATGAAATGAGATCTCATAGATACTACTTTCATCCCCTAAGTGCATTCACCTTAACTCTGCTTCTCATATCTGTACCAACTTCAAATTGATTAAATTTTTTGACTTGCCTAAGAGATCGATGAGAGTGAGGGATCAATTTTCACCATTTTTTATGTTTTCAAAGCCAACTGAGCTTGGAGATGAGCTATGGGGATCTGAAGGGATACTCTTGAAGACTTCACATGTGCTAGAACTATCCTACAGTCTATACAACAACTGAAACTCCATTTATTTTTAGATAAACTCCTTCTTTGTATATTGAACTTGCATCATGTTAGTTCCAAATAGTTCCCTAACACTCATATGACACATGGGATATTAGATTGCTCTTTGACACACTTTTCCTTAGTGGAAAATTGGATAACTTATTCAAATGGCCAAAATGTGGCATAATATGACATGAGACAAACTATACAAATGTCACAAGGATAAAAACATATTATTTGACCTTATTAATGACCATGGTAGACATTTTCCAACCCAATAGACCCTATTTAAGTTTTAACTTAGAGGGGGGTTGACCTAATTTGAGCTGGGTCAAATTAGTCAACAATAACCTAGAAAAATTTGGTTTAAAACTTTAATGTGTGAAATACAAAGTTGATTCTAATGTAGAACATAATATGAATGAAAATTATTGTCTTCCTACTCTTTCTTTGAAAGTAAGTATTGAAAATGATTATCTTCATATTCCTTTGAATTCCCATATTGATAATTATAATGATGCTAATGTCTCTCAAGATGAAAATGTAAATGAGGTTGACTATGTTTTAAAAAGGAAATGAACATCCAATATAGCAAGGAATTTATTTTAATTATTAGACCATGTGTTATGGAACATCTTTATCATATTACTAAGATTATGGACATTTTGAAATAAGTAGCTAGTATGAATATTGATCGTGTTTCAAATAATTTTATTATTATTTCTTATGATTTTTCTTCTTCTTTTGTAATCCCAAATTTCCTTAATTATTGTGTAGCTTCACTATTTCCTGATTCCTTACCCAAAACTATTAAAGTTCTTATAGAATATTCTAATAGGGAGCCTCTTCCTTTAAGTTATCCACTTCGTAGTTTAGTTGTGCTAATTTTTGAGATAGTCACTATGATGGATGAAATGGGTGAGTGATAACGACAAGTCCAAATCTTGTTCCTTAGCTTTGTAGAGTCTAATGCTACGGTGGATTCTTCTATGATATTATCAAACCCCATAGTGCATAAAGTTGAAACCTCTCCTATTTCACATGTTTTTTATGCCTAAAGTTTCTTTACTTGGTAGAATTGAATATCCCTATATGCACCTTAAGACCTTCTTTGTTTCTCTCAAAAACTTTGCTCATCATATAATACATTATTACTTAAGCTTTTTCCAAGAAGTTTGACTGGTTATGCTTTAGAGTGGTTTCATATTTTACGTAGTGGATCCATTCATTCCTTTTTTATGTTAGAATATACTTTATTGTCACAATTTTTTACTAATAATGGCCCATGTGCTACCTTTGACCATATCTCATTTCTCCAACAAAGTCAACATGAGAACATTCATGATTACATTCTTCAATTTGGAGTTAATATGTATTGGTTGTTTTACCAACCATCATATTTATAAAATAAACATATATTTAATGAAATTTTATTATCTTCTCTCAAAAATAATATGAATTTCAATTTTTATCCATCTTTCAATGATCTTTGTCATGAGGTCATGACATTAAAAAAATATCTTTTACAATCACACGATATTTTATATGAGACACATGATTCACATTGTTATTCTATCCAAAATAATTCAATTCTCAATGACTATGTGCTTCAAAATAATGATCCAAAAAGATAAACTAATAATATAGATCAACCATGACCAAATTGTGTACCTTATCGCAAGTAATGCAAGTTATTTACTAAATATGTTGATAGTCCATGTGCAATTTTGAAAAAGAATCTTAACTCTATCATGATTTTTTTATCACCTGTCAAGACACATGATTTTATTATGAATATCATAGAGTTAAAGGCCATTCAACAAATTGATGATTTGCTTTGAAGAATAAAATTTGGGATTTTATCAATAATGGTGATATTGAAATTAAAGATATACCAAGTAAACATCAAGTCATTAGAGTCAATATATCCATACCCATAGGGTGGTAAGAGATAAAATTCAATATGAAATCAAATGGGTACCTAAGAAACACATATGTCAAGATCAAATAAAAATACCGATGATGGTAAAGAAACAATCATTGGATAGTGTGACTCAAAGGAAAATTAAGTTGAATGTTTCATATCAATGCATTTGAGATACTAATTTTTATCATGATGACTTACTAGATTCACTTTTTTGTTATAATACTAAATATAAATGCTTTCAAACATATAACCTATGATGATTTCTTGATTGTGTCATTGGTTAGCTTTGATAACATACTTTGTGCTTAAATATTTCATCATATATTTACATATAGTATAACGATTCACATGATAGTATAATGATTCACATAATAAATATGAGATGTTTACTATATACATATATTTATGGATTCATAGTTGCCACTTGGGGCATTGTGGTGGCATTTTATTTTATTTTTTTCACATTGTTTTGAATTTTATTTCTTTTTTATTGGCTAGTTATTTTTATTTATTTATATGTTGTTTGCAAATTTCATTTGCCACTTGTCCTTGGTTGCTACTTATCTATTTGCTCTAGGGGGTTTATTTTATTGATATTTTGTTCACATAATTTGATTTTCATGCATTTGATTTTGTTTTCACTTGTATGATTTAGTAGCAACATGTTCCCAAATCCCTTAATTACCATGATCCATATCATGCAGATGTGTTATGTCTTGTGCTTTCCTATCTTGATTATATATCACCCATTAAAAGGCATATCTTATATTATACTTGATCTTTATTTATTATATATTTCTCACCAATGGACATGATACTTATAAATTACTCATAGTCTTTATTAATTATATCTTGCTTATAGTGGGGCATGTTTTACACTAGTGCTTTTATCAATTATATCTTATTCGCATTAGGAGGAAAAAATTATGCACTTGTATTGATCGTTGACGCAGGGGAATATTAACATTGCACTTCATTGATTACACATTGCTCATTGGGGGAATAATATACCCATATGTCTATTGATTATGCATTATTTATATCAAGACATGATTTTTCCATATGTCATATTCTACATCTTATTCCTATTGGGAATTATTATGATGTGTGCTTAAATTTATATACCTTATCTATATTGGGGCATATACATAGTGGGACATGTCATCTATTCACACTTTTCTCCATTTGCTTATATTTATTCTGCTCTGGCATATTAATATTGGGTTACATAACATTGTTGAGTTTTCATGATTATTTTATCAAACTGTGTTGTACATAAGCTTTAACAATTATTACAATTTTTTTTCTCTATATGTTACACATGGTGCATGTGATCCTTTTATTATAATATGAGTGATATATAGGTATATTCCTTACCTCAAAATGGAAGCTTGTAATCAAATTTTTATATTATTAGGTTACATTATTTTAAGAGATTACAAAGATGTTGAGAAGTCACATAGATGTCAAAAATTTATGTTTCAAGAGGTTACAGATAGGTACCGATTCTTTAGTTGAGAAACAAATTTTTCCACTTGGCAAGGTCTATAAGATCCATATTTTTGAGATTTTTCCACATGGTAGGTTTCAAGTTATTTCATTGGTTATATTATTGTAAATTTATCTTGACATTGATTTACTTGTAAACATTCACAATTACCTGTAGGTACATTCAAGATGTTGAAATATGAGCATTGATGATCATTATTTGATTCTTGGTGGCAATCAAGACATTGGATAGCAAGGAGATGAGGGTTTCCTATTTTGAAGGTTGTTGTGGCTAGAATTCTATATAAGGTATCATCTATATTTTTGACTTTCATATCACTTTCATATTTGATATTAATTTTGAGAATAACTTATATGTATCTAAAGGAAATAAAATCCAAACTAATAACACCTCAGTCTTGTACACTTAGTAAATATCTATCATGGTTATACCCTTCAGTTCTAAGACCTCTCGCTGATGAAAGGTCGTGTTCACTATCTCTTATGCCTAAATTTCTTATCTCTTACTCTGACCACAGCTATTCTGATGACCAGACCTTCTTTCTATACTGTGTAAAATTTTATAAACTTGATTGTTATCCTTATTTACTAGTTTTGGACTTATACATGCTTTATAGTTTCCCAAACACTTGCATCTTAGCTGGATGCCTATGTCGACACCAATGTCCCTTTTTAAACTAAGTGCCCAATGCCCAAAAGTCATTTACTTTAAAAATTAAACATATCCTAAAGTTTGGCCTAAGTGCTTTAGTGTAAGATATTTTCAAAATAGATTGGTATATATACAAAATCAAACCTCATTCATTTCTCACCTAAAAAAACTTAGCAAAACCTGGAAAAGACCTAGAAAATACTAAGAAAGGACTATTTCAGATAACTTGGACTTATGTCCCTAAATTGGATGGGAGATAATATTTGAAAGTGAATATTTTTAGGTTATGCGCAAGTTACACATAGAAAGTATGGTAATAATTTGGATCTATTCCCCATTTATTATATTAGAGAGAATTTAAAATTATAAAATTTTGAATAATTTAGGTGTATTATTGATATTTGTTTCTCACTTGGACTATAGATAAGTCTAAATTATTTGAAATAGTCATAAGAACTCATAAGGCAACTTACTAAGACCACTTAATCAAGCATTCAACTGAGAAAATCTACCTATTCATCCCCATTTCTATATTAGGTAGATGAGAAGTATCCTCGCATGTTTGAAGTATTGAAGGAACATTCCCTGAGCTATATTTTCCAAGTTATAAGATAAGTCACTCTATGTACTTGATAATCACACATTGCATCCTTATGCATACACAATCCAACATGTAAGGGAAAACTACATAAGTTTGAGGCCCTCTTCAGAGTATTAGCTATATAGACAATGCTCAATTATAGAGGGTCCTTGGGATAACTCGACATCGTGTGCCCACTAACCCATTTTTACATAACCACTCCAAGGGTGAGGAAGCTAAGTTTTGATAATTTGACAAAGAGCAACAACCTATGTGCACAATCTGAAGACAACGCAATAAAGGAAACAAAAAAACCATAAAGACCTAGGTGGTCCCATTCATATCCAATCATTATTCTCTACTAGACACTTGTGCCCAAATTAGACACCAACATCGATGCAATCATCTAGATCTGATATAAACATCCAAGGCCATGTAATGCAAAATTATAGAATATGACAACTATTATAAAATTTTGGTCTAGCCCACTTATAACCTATTTCAGCCCATATTTACACATTTATAATGAAGCAACTAATTACCTTTGTTTTTAATTTATTACAATATCAATCAATAGTTGTATTTTTTATTTTTGGCATATCTCAGTATTATAAATTTAGAATAATTTTTACTTTATTTTAAAAATTAATTAGCCTGTTATAGATCTGTTTATCACCATTGCACTTAATTATTTTTATATTCTTAACCCTATTTTACCCTTGTAAAAATTTAATTTAGAGTTACACATTTGGTGAACCCGATCAATGATAGAGCTTGTCACATAAGTATTCTATAATTGATGATCTTCGCCTTTTTCCCCTAATAATCATTTAATTTATTTCCTTCATCATGGAAGATATGGATTATTTTTATGATTGTTATTATGTAACTCTCTAAATCTCTATCAAAGGAGTAAATATTGATTACCATTGTCTTTTTCCCAATGCACATGCATGTCATCTCAGATCTTTGAATTATGGTAGCTAAAATCCCTCTAATTAGGTCCATGCCACCACCATCCCAAGAGACAAGTTGAATAATCTTAAGCAAGATAAAAAACATTTTTCATTACCTTCTATAACCAAATTGGATACACATGACCAAAATGTTACTTCATTCGATCGTGTTTTTTTTCTCTAAATCCATGAGGATATCATGGCTGATTTACAAATTATTCATTTAAATAATATTTTATTACAAGCATGTTAATTCAAACTCCTATCATTCCAACATTTCCTAACAATATCCCCCTCATTGAGGGTGATAATTCTCTTTTTTCTTCATTTGATATTGATTTTTTTAAAAATTTAAATACATATATCATGGACTCTTTGATCAATAACATTAAACCCCCATGAAGAAGGATGCATTACAAACCTAAAGTGGCAAAAAATCCTAATGTTCCCAAAGAAGCACTTTAAACAAAGACACCTAAAATTCTAACTACTATATCATTACCAAAGGTGGATGAATTATCAAAGGATAGGCCCAAATTTATAAAATTTAAATATCCAATACCATTACCAATATATCCTAAATTCAATGATGCCAAGCTTGCACTCGTTATTCACGAGGATGATCATACTAATATGCTAAAATTTGAAAGAGGTGGTGGATTAGAACCAATGATAACACCTTTTCCAAACATCACCATGCCTAGTGATAATGCCATGCCCATGATGAGTGCTATTAAAGATATTCAATGATAATTTTATATGCTTCAAATGCAAATGGCCCACCATAATGCTAATACAAATATTACCTCATTCCATAATCAACCAATTTCACAATGTATACTTGACTATCCTTATCTGTAAGGTTTTCAACTACAAGAATTACCACTTTTTGATCATCATAAATATCCATTTGATCACATTATTGAATATGTACATTATTTTGGTCAATAGGCCAAAGATGAAAAACTATTGCGAAAATCCTTTCATATGAGTATCACTGATGAAGTTCACAATTAGTTCTCTAGCTTACCTAAATGTTCATTAACTACCTTTTCACAATTAGAGGTTGTCTTATTTTTGGCTTTCAATATACACAAGGTGCCTAAACTTACATTAGAACATTTTCACATTTTCAAATAATATGATGATGAATCCCTTCAGGATTATGCTATTCGATTTAAAATTGCATCATATACCTTAACATTTAGACCCTTGGATTTGGGATTCCCATTCATTTTAGTAGAATTATTCTTTCCCCATTAAGGGAAAGAGCATTGCATAAATACTATGATTCATTTACCTACATATACTCGGATTTTCATAGATATGTGTCATTCATACTCACACATTAATATAAACTTAACATATATCCTTCCAAATAAAAAAAGTTTTATTCCACATATAAATGAGGAAGATAAGGTACCAAATGAACACTATGAGTAAATGTGTGGTGTTATTCACATTTATATGGGAGATTTAAGATCATTACTAAATATGGGGCCAACACAAGATACACATCCACAAAAACAACCTCAAGTTACACAAAGAAAAAAGCATCCACACCAACAAAATCTAACAATCATGTTATTCATGGGTGGTGCTTACTTTTTGCATAACCATGTTGATCCTACACAAGCAAAAACAATTTGCAATGTAAGACAATTGCAACAACTTCGATTTGATCTAAAAGACTTACAATATAAAGGAACTTGGAAAGACTCCTTGGGAAACATAAAATACCAGTTTCTTGTGGTCCTAAAGTGATTAAAACAAGGGTTTGGGTTATGCCACAAAAATATTAATATGCATTTACAGTAGGATCCCTTTGTTTATACGAGATGGAAGTAAATATTGACCAAAATTAGTAAGATATTTCCTTTTCTCATGAGAGTAAATTGATTCATATTTTGCATGATGGCATTTGTTCTTCTACGTCACAAGTAAATCATGAGGAGAAATAGGCCATACACCATTTTCACCTATCTAACCATGATCCAAACAATGCAAATGATCCAACCCATTGAAAAAAAAATTAAAAATCCAAAAATACCCAAAAAATTAAAAAACTCAAAAATACAAAAAAAAAAATAGCATTTTCATGTTTTATTAGCTCCTTGACATCTATGTTGGTTACATGTTGGTAGATAACATATGATTTATTTTTATATATACACATGTTTCACACATATTTTGAGTATGATTTAGGGATATCCATGCACATGATATGAGCACATACAGATGTTGGGTGTTCCCTCTACTCACATCATAAGTACATTGGGGGAATCTACTTATTTGATCATGATATATTCAGGTTATATTATTATATGATCATTTTACATTATCATGTTTGAAATTTTATACTTAAACATTCCTTTATCTATGCTTAGATATTTCATAGTGTACTTGATATGGTATATAATTTAGGTTTATTTTCTAACATATGTACATAAGAAATAGTATGATATGCTTATGTTGGTTTCTTATGATTCCATGTTTTCCTTTTTTACACTTATTTGAGTGTGTTCCTTGCTTGATTTTATCTTGTATTGTATTACTTAGAGCATTTGAATATGCTCCATCGTTTGTGACCCATGTACCTTTGTTTGTCTATTGTGACATTTTTAACATTACATAGTTTGTTTTATGTGGACATTTGAATATTCCATTCTATGTTTTATGGACATTTGACTAAGTCATGTACCTTTGATTATGTGGCATTTGAACATGCCCCTTGTATGCAGTCCCCTTGGACCATTGCCTTTTGTTTTGATTTTGATTTCTCTTGTGTGTGTGTTTGATTTCTTGTTGAGCTTTTAATTTTAATCTCTAGATGTTCCCATGATTTACATCATGCATCTTAGGACTTGATAAGATCACATACTATGTATCTCAATGCTATATCTACCTACACATGTTACTCTTATATGCTACATGATCCATACATAGATTATACAATTATCTTATCTTTTTGAGGGAAGGAAACTACCAAATTTTACTTCCCCTCACCTCAAAAGGGAGGAATATCAATAGAGGCATGCCATAGAGACATGGCTTCCACATTTTTCACAGCTTCATATTCAATGGGGGCATGTTATAGAAACATGTTCTTCATAATTACACTAGTTCCTAGATTCTCCAGTTTTATTAGAGGCATGTCATAGGAACATGCACTTCAAACTTGAAAAATATAAAATTGGCCAAATTTGATAGTTATATGATTCAGATACACATTTTTTTGTACTATTCAATACATTGGTACCATTTTTATACCTAGGTGTTGTCTTGAGACGTATATGAGATGCATATGGCATGAAAAATAACACCTTAAATTACAAAGTCAAATCAATTTTAAGATTTCAAATACTACTATGCAATATTATCACATCCAGTATGGAATTTTATGGACTTTATTGAGCCAATCTACTGTAATAATTGGTTCACCTTTTAACAAGGTTGAGGTGATTAAAATCACTTAATCTTATAAAGTTTATATGTTAGATTTGGTTAAATAACCTAACTTCACTAGATTTATAAGATGGAGTGATTAAATCATCCAACCTCACTAGATATATAGTGTTGTTTGATTGCATAACTAACATTCACCAAATTATAAGTATGATTGGGTTGAATGATTGAGATGAGATTAATGGCCATGTGCTAACTCACCTTTTCACCAAGTTTTGGGGCATGTTGTCTTCCAATCTCTCTCTCTCTATATATATGCACTTGTATGTTTCTAAATTGTCCTAATCTCAACTCTAAGGCTTTATAAGAAAGCATCTCTTCATAATAAATTGCCAAAAGGTAAGATGGTTACATCGATACATAGGTGTACTCCTAACCTTTCTCTCTTTACTTTCAAGCATTTCAAATTATCTCAATTTTATATTTCATACATTGATTATATATTTCAACATGATCTTGGTTGTAGGTTAGTTACCAAAAAATTACTAAAATGGGGCTCACGTAAAGACAAGGTGTGTTATACACACCCAAGTACACATTTCTTTTAATTTAAACTATCAATTTCATTACTAGATTAAAGGTTGGAGAAATGTAGACACTAAATATAAATTATATAGAACCTCAATCTTTACATTTGGAAA
This sequence comes from Torreya grandis, assembly GCA_037957365.1. Classification (NCBI taxonomy): domain Eukaryota; kingdom Viridiplantae; phylum Streptophyta; class Pinopsida; order Cupressales; family Taxaceae; genus Torreya; species Torreya grandis. The sequence continues at coordinate 1,755,972 of JARHVA010001207.1, forward strand.
ATATGTACCATGTTGTACCCTTCAGTTCTAAGACCTTCCCATTCATGAAAGGATCACATTTATTATCTCTTTGTGCCAAATTGATTATCTCTTAGTCTGACCATTGTTATTCTGATGACCAAGCCTTCTATACTGTGAAAAATGCTATAAATATAGTCATTATTCTTCTCTACTAATTTTAGACTTGTACTTACTTTTTAGTTTCCCAAACATTTACGTCCCAGCTGAATGTCTACATCGATGTTAGTGTCTCTTATAAAATTAAGTGTACAGTACCCAAAAATCATCTAATTTTCAAATAAAATGTATCTTAAAAGTTGGCCTAAGTGATTTAGTTCAATATATTTTTAAAAGGAATTGTAATACATAAAAGATCAACACTCATTCATTCCTCACCTAAAAAAACCTAACAAAACCTAGAAAATACCTAGCAAATATTGAGAACTCAAAAGGCAACTTACCAAGAGCACTCAATTAAACATTCAAGTGAATGAATATACCCTATTCATCCCTATTTCCATATCAGTCACATGATCAATATCCCCATAGGTATGAAGTACTAAAGGATAATCCCATGAGCCATATTTACCAAGTTACAAGCTAGGTCACTCTACAAATTTTTTTATCACACATTACATATTTATGCAGACACAAGCCAACACATAGGATAAAACTACATAAATATAAGGCCCTATCCAAAGTATTAGATATTTATGAAATACCCATTAATATAGGGGTATTTGAAGTATCTCAACATCATGTGCCCACTAACTTATTTTTCCCACAACCACTCTAAGGGTGAGGAAGCTAGGGTTTTATCATTTGATAAAGAATGGCAACTTGTGCATGAAATTTGAAGATACCATAATAAAGGTGATAAAAAACCCAAAAGGATCTAGGTGGTTGCATCTAGATCAATTTAATATACTATATTAGACACCTATGTCCAACTCAAACACTAGTGTCGATGTAATTGTCTAGATCCAATGTAACCTTCTAAGGCCATAGAATGAAAAATTCTAGAATCTAACAACTTTTCTAAAATTTTGATCTAGTTTGCTTCTATCCTATTTCATCTCAAATATACACATGCTTAGTGAACCAACTAAGTACCCTTGTTCTAAATTTATTTCAATATCAATCAATAGTTGTACTTTATATTTTTGATATATCTCAGTATTGTAAATTTAGAATATTGTTTATCCGATTTTACAAATTAATTGCCTTTTTATAAATCTATTATCACTCTTATGATAAATAATTTATATATTATACCCTTTTAAAAATTCAATTTAGGGTTAAAAAATATTAAGGTGACATTAGTAATACATGTATCCACCCTTTTTTACTTTAATGTATATGTGTTACCAATCTAAATTACACCCCGAAGAAGGTTGTTCAAGCCTTCTCATTTAGATGATATCATAGAGACACCTCTAGGCTATGGGTGGCCTAATCAATGAGGTTAATCTCTAGATATGGGATAGATCCCTTAATGATTCACCCAAAACTACTCACTAACCTACTTAGATTGCAAGGAAAAGGGCAAGAGAAGACTAAAAATCAAAAAAAAAAATATGGAGGTGATGCCCCAAAATATAGTTTCCTCTACTTGCCTATGATTGCACTATGAATTTACAAGGTGACAACCTAAATCTACAACTTCAAGACATTTATTCCCACATAAGTGTTTATATATGGAGATTATGGCTAATGCAAATGCCAAGGTGAATGATCAAGAGGCATAAGAGAAGACATTGATGATATTTATACACTTAAACTCAATAAAATCATTTAACGCATATTATATGACCTACAAAAGTATGACTAACTTACATAGAAACATGAATGAAGAGGATATATGAAATTGAAACAAATATCACTAACATTCATCAATAAATCACTTCAAAAGCACTAAATGCAAGATGAAGAAAGTATAAATTAGCTTGAATTCATTTCAGAGGCAATAAAAAAGTATTAAAATTTTTAGGGCTTCACCATAAACATTTTGAGGATACATACAATTCCTTTCAAGGCCTCATTTATATAAGAAGGAAGGGGAGAGGGGTAGGGCCTAGAGAAGGTCCATGAATAGTAATTCATCATCGAATCAGTTATAAAAACATAAAGAAATTGCAACCAAGTCTGCAAGGAATTTATTGTCTTCTTGTTCTCAACACTCTAGGCCAAGTGTTGATGGAATTCTAAATTAAAATGTGACATGGAAGATCATCGTGGCAAGTTTGATGATTCTTGAAGCTAATTCCCTCTCCTTGGAGTTTCACATCTACTTTTTGGGAGGGTAGTTACAAGTTTTCTTCATTGACACTTGGCATACTTGGGAACTTTCTACACCAAAACTAACTTATTACGATGTTTCTCTACCTTGTGAGAGTTAAACTTGAACCTCAGACCTCTTCTCAAGCTAATCTTTGTCTTTAGACCCCTACAATTTATTGTCTAAGTTTATTTGTCCACATAAAGTGATATGGATCATCCTATCATTCAAGAAAGGTCTAGTATTGTGTTTTGGAGATTACCATCATAGATTATTACTTCATGTAAGTACTTTATGAGGTCATGTAACTTTTGTTTAAACATTATAGGTCACTTTTAGCTGAGTCTTCACAACTTGTTTGACAAAAAGATAACAAGAGGGGTTCATACCATAAAAGCTTCAAATAGCCTTGAGGGATAATAAAGGTATCTCGTGTCTATTTCATAACATATAAAACCTTCCATAAATGGCATTAAATTCCCACAAATATGTTATGAGGGTCCTTTCATCCTTGAAGTCTTGAGGCTGGTTTGCAACTCCACTCCCTTAATGCAAAAATGAGCACAATCTTCATTATGGCCTGGTTAGTGACTTAAAAAATATATTAACCCCATGAATACCATTTTTTATGAGTGGGAAGATATTCCTATACCTTTGCCCTAGTTTGGTGTGTATCTTCAATTTATTGAGATGATCTACTTATTCAAAATCCTACAAATAGGCCTTAAAAAGTAAATTTTTAGACCATTTTCTTGTAATTTTCACCTCAAAAATGATAATTAATGGATATAACATTCTCATGAGGTGTGTATAGATCATCCAAGTGGTTTAAGGATCAAAAATTTGCATTTGAGTAATTTAATTAGGCTTTTTCTTTTATTAATCTCCTTTTCAAGTTTTAGTAGGGTTTTAAGGCACTAAACTTGTTAAAGATTATTCATAAAGAATAAATACTTAATCCTATAAATAATACCATAAAATTAGAGTATGAATAACCTATTAAAATCTCCAATATCTAATAGGACCCATGCACGTCCTTATTCAATTTCACACGTAGTGAAAATGACCTTCTCAAGTAATATATGCCTATAGGTGCATTCAAGAGAGTTAGTTTGACAAAAAAGAGTCATAAAGACGCTTGGTTTTAATTTGAAACACATCCTTGAGGTATATTTTATGCTATATGATGTGTTCAAGTGATATTTTTAATTATTTTACTCTTTAAAATTACTATGAATTTCATTAACCGATTATTAGGGTTTTTAAATAGTCATGTGTGAATGACCTTAACAACCTCTTTTGATGGCTTATCAACATTGTTAAGAACCTTAAACATTGTATAATATTACCTAGGACATTTTGAACTTATTAAAATATTCAACTCCTCTCATTCCATGCAAATTGAGTGTTTCTTCTTCATGAATCTATTTAGAGGCCTGTAGGTCTCGATTAGGGCTAAAGCTCTCTTTAGCTAAAGAATCTTGATTCAAGCTGATGGTGTTTTCCAAATAATAAGGGTCCAAACATTTTACAACCATAAAAATATTTTTCACACTCACCATGACTTTATTTATCTTCATATTAGACACAAAAATGCATATTCTTCAACCTTTTGTAGGCAGACCTATAAGTATCTATTATGAGCTCAAAACTCTTTGCAGACTCAACATAGAATGGGGATTTATGTTGGGATATGAATAACCAGAAGCACACAATTGATTACCAAAATACAAGCAACTTAATATGCGGAAATAACCAGAATCAACAAGTAACTAGAATCCAGAAATAACACAAGATATGAGAGACAATACACAACTTGTATTAAAACTCTTACAGAAAAGAATACAATAAAGAAGATGCCACTTCTTCCCCACCACCTCTTTAGAGGTTTCCCACACCTCAAGTGAATAGTAATTCTCTCCTCAAAGCTCTCTCTCTTAGGTCCCAACACCCAACTCAAACACTGAGTTGGTGTTCACCTTATACCTGTGCTCCACGCACACCACAAGTGCTCCACGCACTCTACAAGTACTCAAACGTACTTCAAGTAGATCTCCCTTGAACCTGCATCAACCTGCACCTCAATAGACCTTACTTATGGAAGGATCTTCCTTGCCTTCCTCTTTGCTCTGAGTACACACCTGTACTCCAAGTAGATCTCTCCTGATACTGCTCCCTGTTGTGTTGTTGTCCTCTCTAACTTTGCACACCTGTAAATCAATCTAGTTCTACACACCTGTGAACCTTGACCTCACACAAAAATACACCTGCATATAAATGACCTTACTTACCATGTATATCTCCTATAGAAGCCATGCTCACCTGATGACCAAGATCATACACCCCTGAAGAACCCTGCTGATTCTCCAATCCAGCACCCACCTTGGTACTGTGGCACTAGGAGGAACACACCATTGCTCACCTCACACACAGAAGGAGCTTATAATAATGCTCTCTTACTCTCTAACACAAGTTTAAAGTACAACCATAAGTCTATTATATAGATCTCATCCAAACAATAATTAGACACCTAATTACAATAATTAGATCTGCAGCGCTTAGTCTAAAATTAGCTCTAAACATGCAAACACTTGGTTCGTCAACTAACTGCCCATAATATACTCGCAGTCGAACCACACAGGCAATCGACGTCGGTCCCTATCTACCTGGGGTCTATCGACGTCAGCCGATCTCTGACCGACGTCGATTGCTTCTTGTCTCCTACCCTGCCGACGTCAATTGGCCTGACCGACGCCAGTGTCTGTGACACTCTAGCAACTCCTCCAATGGCCTTCTCCATGTCTGCATCAGTGAAGCTTTTAGCTCCACAACCTAACAATCTCCCACTTGGAGATAAATAGCTGCACTGTACCTGTACCTGTACCCCGTCTAATCTATTTCTTGGCTTGTATCCCTCTTCAAGCACAACCCTGAAGACAACCCACCACAAAACCTATGGTGTACCTCCTGTCATCTGAGTACCCTACCACATCTGAACCTACAATCTCATGTAGTGAAGTCTTGACCCTGAATAACATGAATCCTTGCTGCTGGTCTCTCTCAAATACCTGAGAATCCACTTCTCTGAATTGGCTCCTAACTCTCTGACAACTCCCACTGCTTGGGAAAACTCAGGTCTATGCCAGACCTCATGTGATTTTGGACACTGAACTGTCCAGCCTTTGGTGTGCTCTGATTCTACATCCTACATCTCACCAACACCTGATTCACATCAGCTCCCACTGGAGACAAAATCAACCTGTGATCTCCCATGTCTCCCATGCCAAAGAATTTTGCTGCTCCAAGTTCTTCATAGCAAACAACTGAACTAACCTTACCCTTAGCTCAATAAAACCTTGTATGTAAAAACTTGCTAGCAAACATACCATCCACATACAGTAACAGAATGATGTCATCATCCCCTGTTAAGACAAACCACAGTAGTTACCTGACATTGACTAAAGCCATGCTTCGTCCTCCACCTGTCAAACCTTGTACCACTGCCCTGCAGCTCCTCAAGACCATATAACTTGGTCTTCTATCTCACGTGTCCATTCACTCTATTCTTCAACTAAGGAATCCATTCATCTTGCAGTGCTAACATACCGATTGGCAACCCTACCAAATCTCCCGTCTGGTTCTGCATCATAATCCTGCCATGCTCCCACTGTTTCCTGGATCCTTCCTGCTCACAGTAAGCAATGAGTATAAAGAAGAGGAACAACGAATTTGAGGCTTACTTAAGTCTTCAGTCCTCCATATGGGTGTTTGAGACTCCTTGACAGCTTGTTGTCCACCCAAAATTCATTACAGTGACAGACCTCAGCCACTACACAGTCTGCATCCGATCGACATCGGTTCTCGCACCTATCCTGACTTCAACCTTGCTGACATCGGTGTCCTCCTACTGTCAACATCGGTCCTCATGACCGATGTCAGTCTTACCTATTGTCGACGTTGGTTTTCCTGCCGATGTCGGTTCCTGTGTTTTCCTGTAAGTGATGACTTTTTACCCGCGAGCTCCTTTGAATCAATCCCCATGTCCAAACTGCCCTGCTCAGAAGTATCCAGCCCATCCACTGGTCTCTATCCGCCATCTCCTCCAAGAACACCAAGGCTTTCTAGTTCTTAAGCCTGTCAAATATATCTGTCTTCTGCTTAAGAACATGCATCTCCTTCCTACGCATGTGACCAAGCCTACGAAGCCACGTCTCCGCAACAAAAGAAGAATCAATAATGTAAACAAGTAGATAAAGAGTACCTATTTTCTTACCACCAGCTAATTCAAGTGCATCCATTGTGAGAGTTCTTGTGCATCTCTCATCACCCAACTCTTATGAAGAAATTAGCCATATCTCCAAACCTGGGCCCTGCATGACCTCCTTCAACACCCATGTGTTGGCCGCCTGTAATTTCAGCTTCACTTCCCCTTTGCCTATTCTTTGGCAAGGCTCACCAGCTCCTCTCCTTGGGGCTGCATGGAAAGAGGCAACTGAATCTATTATCCAAGATTCAACTTTATCCAAGAAACCTCCCAGAGCATCCTGTGCCACATCCCCTGCAACATCTGCTTCTTCAGTTCCTTCTTGCTGATCTTCCACAAACCAACAATTTTCTTTTACCTGCTCTTTCTTTCCATCAGACCGTAAGTGACCATCTATGCTTTTCAACTCCATTCTTAGTTTACTTTGATCTGCCATTTCTCTACTCCCACTCAATCAGAAACCCCTGAGAGTGACTTGTAACCAAACACAAAATTGCTTCCTGCAACCTTAGCTCTGATACCACGTGTTGGGATATGAATAACCAGAAGCACACAATTGATTACCAAAATACAAGCAACTTAATATGCGGAAATAACTAGAATCAACAAGTAACTAGAATCTAGAAATAACACAAGATATGAGAGATAATACACAACTTGTATTAAAACTCTTACAGAAAAGAATACAATAAAGAAGATGCCACTTCTTCCCCACCACCTCTTCAGAGGTTTCCCACACCTCAAGTGAATAGTAATTCTCTCCTCAAAGCTCTCTCTCTTAGGTCCCAACACCCAACTCAAACAATGAGTTGGTGTTCACCTTATACCTGTGCTCCACGCACACCACAAGTGCTCCATGCACTCTACAAGTACTCAAATGTACTTCAAGTAGATCTCCCCTGAACCTGCATCAACTTGCACCTCAATAGACCTTACTTATGGAAGGATCTTTCTTGCCTTCCTCTTTGCTCTAAGTACACACCTGTACTCCAAGTATATCTCTCCTGATACTGCTCCCTGTTGTGTTGCTATCCTCTCTAACTTTGCACACCTACAAATCAATCTGGTTCTGCACACCTGTGAACCTTGACCTCACACACACATACACCTGCATATCAATGATCCTACTTACCATGTATATCTCCTATAGAATCCATGCTCACCTGATGACCAAGATCATACACTCCTGAAGAACCCTGCTAATTCTTCAATCCAACACCCACCTTGGTACTGTGGCACTAGGAGGAACACACCATTGCTCACCTCACACACAGAAGGAGCTTATAATAATGCTCTCTTACTCTCTAGCACAAGTTTACAATACAACCATGAGTCTATTATATAGATCTCATCCAAACAATAATTAGACACCTAATTACAATAATTAGATCCGCAGCTCTCAGTCTAAAATTAGCTCTAAACATGCAAACACTTGGTTCGTCAACTAACTGCCCGTAATATACTCGCAGTCAAACCACACAGGCGACCGATGTCGGTCCCTATCTGCCTGGGGTCTACTAACATTGGCCGATCTCTGACTGACATTGGTTGCTTCCTATCTTCTACCATGTGGACATCGGTTGGCCTGACCGACGCCGGTGTCTGTGACACTCTAGCAACTCCTCCAATGGCCTTCTCCATGTCTGCATCAGTGAAGCTTTTAGCTCCACAACCTAACAATTTATTGACTTTCATATACATGACTAATATTGGATATAGTATGAAAACATATGATATTTTTTAGGTGTTATTTCAATGATAAAACCAACAAGTCTTACCAATAACTCTCCATTTCAAACCTGTAAACTTACATAGATTACTTGATCCTGTACACATCAACTATCTCTTTACTATTTTAACCATGAACAGTCATAAAATAACTTTGAAGAGTTTTAAGTGTTTAATTGAGATTTGAACATCAATAATGGACCTATAAACATGCATTGGAGATATAATCTTCATCCACAGGTCTATTGATTTCTCCTTCACACTTGAATCCTGTTTAAGCACACTCAAAATACTTCATGGTCTATCTTCCAAATTTTGGCAAGAGTGATTGAGGAAGGTCTAAACCCTGGATTTAATTATTTATCAAGATGTTACATACCTATTAAAATAATAATAACTAATTCCCTTATTTTTTTCTCAAGGATTAGGTCTTACATGCAACATTATCTTCTTTAGGTCTCAATAGGCCTAAGAGATCCTTAATCGGTTTTAGTTCAAACCGATGGTTTTCCCATTATAAGGATTATAATAAATTTTATAATCATCTTTAGGATTCTATGTACTCAATATGAAATTTCGACCTCTTTTTAAGTAACAACACATGTACCTTCTCATTACTTTTTATGCTTGTAATATTGATCTAGGTAAGATATTTGTATAAGTTTGTAGGTGCTCATCATGTTGTGGAGGTTCCAATATATTTTAAGATTTGAGGTACCTGTTGATGAAATTTAAGGGTGTCATGAGGATGTGGATATATATTTACAACCTACCAATTAACTGCCAAACATGTTTGACTCTTTCATAGATATCAAACTCTTGTGCTTAAGTATGTAACCTGTGATCATATGGAGATTCTTACCCATTCAATGCTTGCATGTGCCAAATAGATGTTGTAAAATGGTGTAAGAGTACTATTAGAACCTTTAATAGTAAAAAAAAACCTTTTGTTTTCATCAAAAAACTCATAAATGCTCTAAAACCATCTAAAATTGAGCTTCTAGGGTTTTGAGAGGGTTTTAGCCTCCTTATTTTTTAAGGATGGTTCATAAAGCTCAGGGCATGAATTTATTAACTCTTACTATGAATTAGGAAGGCATAGGGTTCCTCTCCGTACCCTAAGAGTATTGTCTCTAACCTTCTCTCTCTTATGTGTACTAACATCATATCATTGACCTGCTTAAGCTTATCTAGCAAACTTGTAAACTCAATGAAGAAATGGAATAGGTTTTTTCCCTTTAGTGATTTCAACTCCTTATTAAGCATAGATTTGAGTCTTAAGGGACTGGGGAAAGTCTTGGAGAGGATTAAAAGTTGATATTCAGTAGAAAAACTTTGTAATGAGACCTTCACATGCCCTTTTCCTTGAAGCAAATTGCTTATTTTATCTTCTTACTCTAATGGAGCTATGAACTAGGTGACTATGGAGTCTCTCTTGGCCTATAAGATAGTGGAGTAATGTACTAGAGCGTCTCCCACCTTCTTTTCCGTGAAACATTTTCATTATGCCTTGTTTGAACATTAGAGATGATGAGTAGGCAATTACAAAAAGTGTTCTAACATTGGAAATGGAGTTTTAAGACACTTTATACAAGATGTACAAGTAAGGTGCATGTATCATGGTATTCAACAAGTGCTAAATGATGTAAAAAACCCCTCTACAATGATATTAGAACATCATGTTTGATATTTTTTAGTAAGTCTATTTTCAACATTAGAGCATACCATAAGACTTAAACAAATGAATACCCTAATCTTTTCAAAAAATAACTTAACCTTTCCAAAGGATTGAAAACCAATGTTTCCAACCTACTAGCTCTATTTCCTAATCCACTTTCTCATCTTGAAACACATTGTCTTCTTGGGTGGTGATCATCTTATTAAATTCACCATGATTCAATATTTAGATTGACTTTCACAATAAACCTTAAAATTTCTAAAATTACCTTAATATATGATAAACACCTCACGAATGACCAAGATATCGATATTGGTCAATCAACTAAGAATTATGATTTCACACTCTAACTAGACCTTACATAAGATCTTGAAACAACCTAAGAGATCCTTGAAAGACCTCATCATAGTACAAGCTATGACATCAAGACATGAACCTTCAAAATTATATCAAAAAATTTAAATAATCTTGGCTTGAAAGTTTTGAAATGTATTGACCTATCGTGGCCAATTTGGCTAACATTTTTGGCAACCTCCTGGGATTTCATGCCTGGTATGCATCTAGACTAGTAGCCTTATTGCATCCATTGGGCTATGGGGTCACTTGATAATGTTTCTCAATAAGACCCAAACTATAAGTGAACATGATATTAGCCTTCGAAACAAACTAAAAATGAAATAAAACTTACAATGCACAAGATGAAATAAAACACACACAAGACTAACTGTGCTAGAAGCACTTAGAGAAAGAAAAGACCTATTATACTATTTAAAAGACTACAAATTTACCTTAGTAACATGGTTTAAAATGTATCTAATTAACTGGGATGCTCAACTCTTCCCCATTTAGCTTTGAAATTTGAAAAGTGCTATGTTGCTTGCAACAAGTAATAACATAGGGCCCACTCCACAATGTGTTAAACTTTTTATGCCTTCTAGGATTGGCCCTATCTTCATCCCACTTCAACATAAGGTCTCCTTCTTGAAATTCTCTTTAAATAACTCTCTGATCAAATTTATTATTCATTTTTTCTTGATGTCACTCCATGGTATACATGGCATGGTCTATTATTTCTTCCAATACCATTAGCTCTGTCAACCTTGTTGCCATGGGATCACTCTCCGTCATCTCAAGTTGATGTACTAAATCTAAGGTTGGTAATTCAAGAGATATAGGTAACTTGGATTCTCTTCCATAGACAAGCATGTAGGGTGAGTTACCATAATCCATCTAAGGGGTGATGCTATTAGCCCATAAGGTTGTCTTCAACTTGGTATGCCAAGTTATTTAATTTTCTTCCACCATCCTCTTAATGATTCTAATCAAATTCTTTTTTGTGGACTCCGCTAGGCCATTTCCTTGAGGATAGTATTTGGAAGAAGTGCTTAGGTATATTCCATGCTTGAGAGCCCATTCATTTTTCCTTATACCACCAAATGCCATTGCATTATCAGAAATTATTATGGAAGGGACTCTAAATCTAGTCACTAGACCTCCATAGAAGTCAAGGACTGAACTTTCATTGGCCTCCTTGAGGGTTATTAGCTCCACCCATCTTGTGAGGTAGTCAATAGATGTGATTACCCACTTATGGCCTACACTTGAAGGGGAGTTGAAAATACCAATGAAATCAAGACCCCATTGCATGAATGACTGATCCACTTGAATGGAATTGAGAGGGAGAGCTACAAGATTTTTTTCTTTGTGAAAAAATCACACTTTTGACACCTCTTTACCCATGAATAAGGGTCATTGAAAAATCTAGGCCAATAATACCTAGCTTTCATTACTTTTGTTGCTATGGTTTTGGGTGCAAAGTGACCTCCTATAGGTCCATCAATAAATTTATCTAAAATATTATCAATCTGATTAGTTTCAACACATATCAATAACATCCCATTGATATATCTTCTAAAGAGGAATCCATCCACAAGAACATAGGGTATGGAATGCAATCTAAAATAACCTTATTTTTAATCTATCCAAACCTACAGGGCACTGACCTATTTGGAGAAATATTTCCATATCTTGTGTCTAATTTAGAATGGATGAAGGTATAGTTATACGAGGTTCATCTTGCAATTCCAAAATATTTTCTATAACCTCTTAAAGGTATGATGCCAAATGTTCACATAGTCCCTTTCCTCTTATCAACTTTGTAGCGTTAATTTCCACGTCATACTTGTTGTCATCAAATTGTGCACCCTAGGACATTATATGAAGCTATTGTAATTTGATACAACATTGAATCATCTCTCACGTTATGGGTGAATGTTTAAGAGAGATGAATCTCTAGATTATAAGGGCTAGTTCCCTAGATTCTTCTTGAAGTGCACATCACCTAATCTAATGCTTGTATATGGGAAAGAGTTAGAAGTTTTCATGAAAAGGAAACTATACTAAAGAGGTGATACACCAAGACACATCTCCACATGACTATCACATTCCTATTAAGCAACTAAGCTTTACAAGACCAACTCTAGGCATTGAAGGATTATAGCATAATTGATTCAATGTGAAGGTAGCATACATGGAATAATCAATAAGATAACTAGTCTAGGGGCATATTTCAAACCATAGAGACAACTGTTTGTCTGAAGAAGAGCCTAGTACAATCAATACACTTCAAATGACCTACTAAAATCAGAACTCTTGCTTAAACATGAAGGATAAAGGGAGTAAGGATGATATATCACATAACTCCACTATTCATCACTCACACACTTGGACAAATATGTTCACTAACCAAACTTAGACTTGTATTCAATGTTCAAAGACAAAATGTAATTTCATACCAGCAGGGCTTCTCCATACTAGCTGTGTTCTCTCTTTCAATAGCCAAAGTGGCTTACATTTATTGAATTTGGAAGAAGAGAGAGAAGAGAGAAGTTGAAGAGGCACAAGGACAAGTGTCAAAGGTGTAAATTAGTTGAAATACATGTGGATGAGGTTTAATAAGAGTCATGAAACTAAATTTCACTTGATCACATCCCAAATTAGTCTCCTCTTCCAAGTGTGGCATAACAATCCTCTCAATCATTCTTCCTTTTGGAAACTACCTTCATCATGGGATTTATTGAGCACTCCAAAGCAAGTGGTGGACAAGTGTCTCATGTGTGTTTATGAGATGGAGTTACAAATATGCTTTCACCTGAATTGGGAGTTTTCTTGATCATGACATTCCCTTACACAAGCTCATCATCAACTTGAAACCATGATCACTCTCCAATAGGCCTATCTTGACACTTGTTACTATAATATTTGCATCCTTCCTAATTGATCTATATCATGGGTCTTTTGACACATTTTTTTATAGCTCATATGATTGGCTTCATTAGAAACATCTTAAAAAGCCTCCAAACTTGATTTTCCATGTTGTTTACTATGCCATTTTAGATGCCACTTTAGAGTAGTTGAAGAGAGAGACTTAGAAAGAGAACTTGTGAGAATTTAAAAGCTTTGAAAATGGAATTAGTATTTGGTTTAAGTCCCAAGATACCTCTCAAAGAGATTGGCATCTCCTGGTCATCTTCAAGACTTGTAAAACATAAGAAAAAGTTAATAAAACTTGATTTATACATCACATATATAGATTAAGTACAATAAAATTCCATTTATTTGACCCTAATGGAGTTGGAAACAAATTCTCTTCATAAATTATGGTCAAATTCATCCATTTAGATGCACTTCCAGCTTGATTTCTACCATCGGGTCACAAAATAGGGTTTGAGAGGGTTTTGGAGTGACTAGCCCTCTTAACATTTGTTCATGAATATCTCACATTATAATTCCATTAAAATGACACTGAAATATCCTCAATGACATTATAAAACTCTCACAAATTCCTCTAGGTCCCACACAAATGGTTATAGAAGTTATGAACAGTCCAACTTGTCATTTGAGTTTTTTGTGCATTCTATAAGGGTTTTGAATGTTTCTAAGCTAAGAATGGCCTTCCTTGTGATTATATTGTAAACCAAAGATTTTAAAACATATTAATATTCCTTATAAACATTATACCATCATTATAATGGCTCCCTTTAAGATATAATTGAACTTTACCCCTGCTTTGGAAACATGCTTATACCTTGCCAACTAGGTTTGCTTATACCTTGGACTCAAAATGGATCTCAAATGGATTAATTTTCATAAAAATTACTCAAAAATCTCCAATATACCCCTTGAATCATGCATTAGTCATGTTTAAATCATGGACAAGGCTAAAAATGCATATGATCGTCAACTAGGCCTTTAGGCCTAAGGGTTTCCCTCACACATGACTGTAACCCTCCTTGGTTAGAGCATATTGCTTGCTTATAAGAATTATATCAAGGTTTTTTATATGTTTTAGTCTTTAATAAATATTCTCAAATAATCACTTGGGATTTCTTGACCTCTGGTCCCTCAATTTCACCATTTTTCCTTCAAATTGTCTCCTCATACATGAGAAAATTACCCTTGATCTAAGACAAAATAGAGAGGGTATGCACCATTAGTTTTAGAAAATTTATGATTTTATTACCTTATTTGACTCATAATTTTAATATTTAATAAATTTTAGCTTATAGATCCTCCATTTGACCCTCTGACTCTTCGAATTCCCAAGGCAAACTTTATGAAGGCAAATTGTGAAGGTAGGCAGGGTATAGGTTGTACTAGGAGGTTTAATGGATTGAATTAAGATTTTTTATGAAATATAAAGACAATTTATTCCTCCTATGATGTATTCAAACCATTTAATATCTATTTTCCCCTCTGACACCTTCTTATCCCCTTGGAAACCTAGACTAGGTCTCATGCTTTGATTGAGACATAGTTACTTTGACTATATTTAGAGGTCACTCACCACAAAAATAGGATTAAAAAATGTTTTAAAGAATTTTTTGGGTCTTTAATATTATAATTCACCTTTTCCAATCCATACTCCATTAACCCCATCTCATTTGGCATGATAAAGACCTATTTTTAGCTCACTGCCTGTCTCAGTTCGTACAGGCCTATAGGTTGTCATGTGGGGTCATGTGAGCCTTAGTTTATGATTATGGACCTCGTTTACATGACTCATAGGTCATAATACCACCATTTTCCTTTTTTTCACTATGGAATCCTTCAAACTAGCATTAATTCATGCTTAGTTCTTTAAGGAGGATACCCCTACCTTGACTAGACTAAGACCTTGTCCTGCCCTTGTAGGTGTGTCCTTGGCAAGATTAGGCCTTATAGATGGTGTATTAGGTTTCCAATGAGTTCCTTAAGGTCACCTCTCATTTATCTTGGAAAAATTTCACCCACATAGTCCCTTCTAGTATAAGGGAAACCACTTTTACCTTACTGCCTGAGTACCCTGTAGACTGTGTCCATGCATTTAGGGCTTGGTTGTAGGTGTTATAGGTCATTTGAAGTTTTCTTGAGGTGTTTTTACCTCCCATAAATTTAATTGGGTTTAATGAGCATCATATTATCATTTAAATTTTAAAATAAGGCCAAAACTAACTCTCCACACCACTATCATTTAGCCCTATTTTAGATGGCCTCTCCCAGGCCTGTGTACAGACATAGGGTATGAAGAAGGAACTAAGATCATGCACTCTTTCCTCTTGATGATTGTTTATGCTATGGATGTCACTTTGAGCTATTGGATTCATTTCAACCTAGGTGTATGACCTAATATCATTCTTCAAAGCAAAAGTTTCTCAATATTTCAAAACCTTGTAGATATCACTGTCACAATTTAGTGGTTTTTGGCCATTTTCAAGGTACTCAAACTCCATCCTCCTCTTACCTTTTGGACCTAAAAATTGGAATAGCATTTTTATGTGGATAGGTATACAAGGTAAAACAATCAAGTACATTTTAAACACCTTCAGTCATGACATATGATATCCCAAAAAAGCTCTAGGATCTCTGTTTGGTCCATTTGGAGACTGAGAGCCCAAAACAGTCAATCATTCCTTTTGAAGGAAAGAATTCCAACTTGCATAGCATTCTCACCTTAATGACATGAAAACCATGACAAATGGGTATTATAGAACCTAAAACATGAATTCGAACATTCTTTTCATCCTTCACACATCTGTACAGACCTCCTAGAGCTCAAGCATGAGCTGATTGTAAGTGCTTATTCTGCAGACAATGAAGTGAATAAGGGAATATAGGAAAGTAGATTTGAAGGAGTGGTAAATTGATATCTCAAAATGGCATTAATTTAAATCACATTTCCAACATTGTTCTAATCACATTAAAACACTTCATGGAGCTCATTCCATGTTGAGAAAACACAAGTTCCACACCCATGACTGTAAACTTGGAAAATAAACACAATTTTGAAATATCTTTCAAGGGAATTGAGAGGGAAGATATTGGATGATTATAAAACAATTTATAGTACCTTATTATAACTCTAAAACACTTCATCAAACTCACACAGCTCCATGGATTCTTGAAAACAAGAAACATATACACAATCATACCCCTCTTGAATGCAAGTTCATAAAAAAATGTTTAGAGTGTAAGTGATTGTTCATGAAGGAGGAGAAACCAATATGATATTTATTTTTATGGATGTGAATTTAAATCAGATAAATATCCACTTGTAGAAGCATTCTTTCGGATTCCACCTATATGGCCCATAGTGAGTGCTTGAACTTGTCCTTCCTTAACTTGTCAATGGAAAAAGAAGAGAAATGAGTTTAAAATGATTTTTTTTTATGAAATATATTAAATAAAAACATGTATATGACCTATTTTTAGGTGAAGAGTCACACCACCACGTTTTTATTTTCAAGGGAACTTGAGAAGTCTGTACAAGTGTTAGAAATGGCCTATTTTTTAGGGAAAACTTCCATTTGATTGATGAAATTGACTTATAATTACTTCTTGACATGATCCTAACATCATTTGACCTTATACACGTTCTCATCCACCTTTGTGACAAATATTTTAACTTGAAAGTCCTAAAAAAACTTTTAATTAAGCTAAAAAAGTGGCCAAATGACCCTTTTAACACATGAGACCTAACAAGTGGCCAATTTATGACTTGTAAACACATCAAAACCTATCAAAGATAATTTTAGGACATTTGAAAAATTAATTTATCCTTTGAATAAGTTTTACCATGGTTGACCAATGTTGACTTTGGTTGATTAGGCCAATATAAGGGAGATGGGCTTCAACAAGGACTAGGGGAAGGGTAAGTGAGACATATAAGACAATACGAGACCCCATAGGACATATGAAACATTATTAAAAACTTAAAAATAATAGTGGTTGACCCAAATTTGAATTAGGGTCAAATTTGGTCAATAATACTCCATGACCTTGGTTAGCCAACCGACCCTTTTCTCATTCAAATCTTTGTTCAAGAAGAAGTCTCTTATAATTGGATGTGACACCATGACACGAATTTTGTTATTAGAAACCATGTGCCTGAACTTCTTAAGGATACTTATGACTACCAACACTTGATTTTATATAAATTTGGATCTCTCTTCATAATCCTTTAACCCTTGTCTAAAGAAAGCAATAGGTTGCTCAAGATCTTCACCATTCTATTGAATCATAAAGGTTGAGATGGTGTCAATTTTATATAAATCATATAAGAATAAATATTTTGAAAAATTAGGGTTGACCAATTTAGGTGTTTGGGCTATATCTTGCTTAATAACCTCAAAATTGGTTTCCCCTTCCTTCATCCAATTAAAGGCCTGATGCTTCTTCAACATGTCTATTATAGGCTTCACAAGTTAACAAAACTAGGTATGAATCTTCTAAAAAAATTAATTCTTCTACGAAAACTTTATAGACCTTTTGTGTGCTTGGGAAAAGATAAAGAAAATATAACACTAACCCTTTTAGGATTATCAAAATCCCTTCCTTGGAGATAGCATGACCTAAGAGCTTACTTTCATGAACTATAAAAACACACTTCTTGGGATTTAGAGATATCCCATACTGTCTGCACCTTTCAAAAACCAATCTAAGATGAGTTAAATGGTCACTAGCTTTCTTTGAAAAAATGGTTATGTAATCAAGGTAAATTAGCACCATTTCATTAATCAAACCTTGAAAATACATATCCATGGATATTTGAAGTGTATCCCATACATTAGATATCCCAAATGGCATCCTTTTATAGGAACATGTGTCCTATTTAGTAGTAAAAGTTATTTTGTATTGATTTTCCTTCTTCATCAAGAATTGATTATATCTAGAGTATCCATCAAGGAGAGAGAAGCATGGAGAACATGTGACCATTTGAATAATTTTCTCCATGGAGGGTAAAGGGTAATGATCTTTATACAACACCCTATTCAAATTTCTTAAATCTACACATAATATAATTTCTCCTTTCTTTTTCCTCATAGGGTCTAGATTATCAACCCATGAAGAGTGTTTAATAGGGAATATAATGCTTCAATCTATCAACTTAGTTCACTCTTTCCTCATTAGGATCTCAATCTTTAGATTTATAGGTCTTTGTTTTTGCCTTACTAGATTGACATTTGGATCAAGCTCTATGATATGTTGAGCTAGTCTAGGATCAAATCCCTTAAGGTCACTATATTCCCAAGCAAAGATATCAAAAAATTATTTACACAACTCCATAAATGCAATTCTTTCAACCTTAGTGCATACCTTTCCAAGCTTAAGAAGCTTGTCATTGAAGATAGTAACTCTTTCATGATGCTCTTCTTTGGTAGACATACTCACCTTATCCCTCCTCAATTGATCATTTTAATTGAATATGTTCTCAAGAGTTACTAACCCTTTGGGGAGTTTATTAGATCTTAGCTACACAATTTGGTCTCCATCTTTTTGTTGAAACTTACCCCAATTTTTGGAAGAAAACTTAGCTTCTTGTTTAAGGAAGCATGCAATTTGTTTATCACTCTAAAAAACCTGCTAATTGACATCATTATTTGGGATTGATGGTATTGTTAGTAAATTTCCATGTGGTTGGTTTTTTAAGTTATTAACATCATTAGGAATGTCAAATTGAGCTCTTACTGTAGCTAGCCTATCAACATGTTGGTTCTCCTCTCTTGGGACTAAATGTATGTTGAAGGCTTCAAAGTATTCTATAAGGTCTCATACCCTATGTTTTTAAGACTTCAACAATGGATTCTTAGTAACATTTTAACCCTTTACTTTATGGACTACTAACTCATTATCACCAACACTCACCTCTTTCTTTCCCATTGAAGTCCATGAATAAGTGCTTCATATTCAACCACATTGCAAATGTAGCTAAATTGAAATTTAATAAAAGAATAATAATTTTATTTGGAAGGATAAACTAACATCACACCTACCCCTACTCCATTATTACTCATTGAACCATTAAATAATAACTTCCATAGACCATCACTATCCTCATTTGACTTTGAAAGAGCTGTTACAATTACATTTTCTTCATGCAAATAGTAAACCCCTAGGCTTGTCTCTTCAATGTCTCTTTATGGATCATACTCATGATTTTTAGTTCCCCATTCATAAAGGAAGAAATATAATATGAATTCAAGAGGTCCAACTGATTCTTAATTAGTAGGATGATCTCCTTCATTTATGATGGTGCAATTCACATTTGAAACATTTGACATGTAGGTTTCAAGATGAAATCTAGAGATAATTTGAGATTTGGATGTGAACTTGGCACCATATATAGTTCTAAACACCATATAAGACCATTCAAATGAAAAATACCCCCCAATATTAGTAGTGAAGTCTTTAGGAAAACATAAAGCAAATTAAGGAGGAAAATCTATGACAAAAACGTCTTGAGAGATTAAAACATTGGGACATGCATGGAGAGTGAGTTTTAAATATTTGATCACACCAAATACATTGGTAGCTTAAACATCTAATGGCGAGACACCCTTGGTATTAGGCTAATACTTTAGGCCTAACTTATCAACTATTTGTTTAGGCATCACAAAGCTGCTTGATCCACTATCTATCATGTAATTATGAATCAAGTAATTTACAATAATCACAAAAAGGTAAAAAGGAGGAGGTTTATCATTTTTTCTTGGCTTCCCATCAGTAGGTGTAGGTGTATTGGTGAAGACTATATTTTCTCTCCTTATTGATTTTTCTAAAAGGTTGAGTTTAGACAACTCTTCTTGAATTATGGCCCTTTGCCTTGGAATAGACAATGTATCTTACATTGGGATACTCACATGAGCCTTCTTAATTTGATTTATAATGTTGATGGGAGAGTTACTAAACTTTGGTTGTCTTTTAGGAGCAACAACACCACCTTATATTTGTGAAAATTGAGGTGAAGCAACAGTCTTCACATTCTATTTTTGAACCCACTGAGTTTATGATGTTGCATTAGGTTCACTAACCTTTTGAATAATTGGAGAAGATAAAGAATGCCCCTTCCCCATATCTTAACCACCTTCCATTTCTCTTTTCTTGGATCTTGTATTTGTTGCTATGAAAGAATCAACCTTACTTGTACTTGCCAACTGATTGACTGCCCACCAATATTCCTCCTGCCACTTCATCAATGTAGCCTCTGATTGAGCTTGCTCTCCATTAACCCCTCCTTGATTAATAACTTCAAATTGTGTCATAAGGGGTAGTGATCCATTTTTTTCCATTAAATCTTGATTTAACACTTCATTTTGATTAGTAGACTGATCATGAGGCTAACCCCATTAAGAAGACCAATCATGATTTTTCATAAAGTTATTTTGAATAGGTACCAAGGCTCTAAAATTAGAGGAAACATTAGGATTACATCTATTGTATGGTTTAGCATGAGTAGTCTGCTCTTGTCCTTGGGAATTAGCTTGGAAAGGAGGCCTAATGGATTGATAGGGTTAATAGGAATATTGATAAGTTCTATGTCATTGATCTTGTTGCTTTTTAAGGGATATTAACTTATTCCCTTTAGATTTTACCAAGTTCTTTAACTCTTACATTTCATTTGATTGAATATGGATAACTTTCCCATGAATGGTTGGTGTAGGAATAGGATAAATAGTTGGCATAGGGGGTTGTATATTAGGGAATAATGGCATGGGGGGTCTTGGAAAAAATCTTCCCAACTTATATGAGGTTATTCTTAGCCTTGATAGCAACATCATATGCATCATGTAAGATTTATCCTCCCATAGATTATATCATGATATCTATTTCACTATTTAAGTCATTTAGATAGTAGAGGAAGGCATAATTTGTAGTAGGGATCACAAGAGTTGGAATCCTATCCCATGTTTTCTAAAATCTAGAATTTAAATCTTACATAAACTCTTATGGGGATCTCTTGATGGTGGTTAATTGTTCAACCAAATATAAGTGATAACTCTTGTCCTCAAACCTCTTACTCAATTTCTCTCCTAATCGGTCGTATGAATCAATAGAATTAGGATCCAAAGTCCTATACCAATATAGAGCCTTACCCTTAAATGAAATTGCTAAAAATTTAATAGACACATTCTCTTGAGTTATATTATGGATATTGTAAAAGTTGGTTATATATCTGATGTGTTCAATAGGGGTAATAGTGTTTTCTACACTAAAGTAGGGAACACTCTTAAGAGTTACCACAGGAATATCATCATATTGTGTAAGGTTTAAAGGGCATCCATCATTCAAAGAAACAAAAG
This sequence comes from Torreya grandis, assembly GCA_037957365.1. Classification (NCBI taxonomy): domain Eukaryota; kingdom Viridiplantae; phylum Streptophyta; class Pinopsida; order Cupressales; family Taxaceae; genus Torreya; species Torreya grandis. The sequence goes on from JARHVA010001207.1 coordinate 1,777,538, forward strand.
GCATATTATATCCATCTTGATAGCTTTAGGAGAACTTGGACTATAGTGTAAATGGAGCTACATTTTAAGACATTCGATATAAGGGGAAGAATAGAGGATGCTATTTATTTTGATTGAAAATGGGGGTAACTCAAAAAATTCAAAAGGAATACCTTTGGAACTTGACTTTGTAGTCACATTTGGCATGAAATTTATTTACTAGTCTAAAATAAAGAACCAAAAACTTGTTGGAGCTTCTAGATGTTGCATGAAGGAGGATATTATAGCTGTAAATTTATCAAGGCCAACATCAATATTGTACAACCTTGTTGAAACTCTATCGCACTAGGCATGCCAAAACTATTATCAATCTAAATTGCACCGATAATAAGGTTGTTCAAGACTTATCACTATATGATAGCATGGAGACACCTATAGGTTGTGGGTGGCATAATCAATGAGGTGAATCTCTAGATATGGGCTAGCTCCCTTGATGATTCACCCAAAGCCACTCACTAACCTACTTAGATTGAAAGGAAAAGGGTAAGAGAAGACCAAAAAAAAAGAAAAAAAACATGGAGGTGATGCACTAAAATATAGTTTCCTCTACTTGCCTATGATTTCACTATGAATTTACAAAGTTACAACCTGATTCTACAACTTTAAGACAATTCTTCCCACATAAGTGTTTCTATATGAAGGTTATGTCTAATGAAACAACCAAGGTGAATGATAAAGACGCCTAACATAAGATACTAATGATATTTCTACACTTAAACTCAGCAAAATCATTTGACACACATCATATGACCTACAAAAACATGATTAACTCACATAGAGGCATAAATGAAGAGGACAAATGCAAGGAATTGAATTAACTATCAGTAACATTTATTAACAATTCATCTCCAAAAGAAATAAATGCAAGATGAATAAAGTATAAATAAATTTGAATTTATTTTAGAGGCAATAAATAAGTATTAAATTTGGTAGGGCTTCACCATACACATTTTAAGAATACATACAATGCCTTTCAAGGCCTCATTTATAGAAAAAAGGTAGGAAAGAGAAAGGGGTAGGGCATAAATAAAGTCTATCAATAGTAATTCATCATAAAATTAGTTACAAAAATAGAAATAACTTGCCACCAAGTCTGCAAGGAATGTGGTTTCTTCTTGTTATCAACACTCTAGGCCAAGTGTTGATGGATTTCTAAATGAAAAGTGGCATAGAATATCATCTTGGCAAGTTTGATGCTTCTTGAAGCTAACTCCCTTTCTTTAGAGTTACACATCTACTTATTTGGAGGGCAGTTACAAGTTTCTTCATTGACACTTGGCCTATTTGGGAACCTTCTATGCCAACCCTAAATTCTTACAATGCTTCTCTACCTTGTGAGAGTTGAACTTGAACATCAAACCTCTTATCAAGCTGATCTTTGTCCTTAGATCCCTACAATTTATTATCTAAGTATGTTTATCCATAGAGTGTTATATGGATCAACCTATCCTTTAAGCAAGGTCTAGTATTATGTTTTGGAGATTACCATCATAGCTTTTCCATTGGGACCCATGCAAATCCTTATTCAATTTCACTTGAAATGAAAATGACTCTCTCGAGTAATACAAGCCTATAGGTGCATTCGAGAGAGCTAGTTTGGAAAAAAGGAGTAATAAAGATGCTTGGTTTTGATTTGAAACACCTCATTGAGGCTTGTGGTATAATTTATGATGTGTACAAGTGGTATTTTCAACTATTTTACTCTTCAAACTCATTGGGAATTGCATTAACCCGTTGTTAGGGTTTGTAGATAGTCATGTGTGAATGAACCTAGAAGCCTCTTTTGGTGGCTTCTCAACCTTGTTAATAAATTTAAACATTTTATAATCTTACCTAGGAAATTTCATAGTTATCACAAGTTTCCCCAATTCTCATTCCATGCAAATAAAGTGTCTCTTCTTCATGAATCTATTCAGAGGCCTGTAGGTCTCTATTAGGCCTAAAACTCTCTTCATCCACAGAATCTTGAATCAATATGATGGTTTTACCCTCATAACAAGGGTCCAAACATTTTTCAAACCTCAAAATATTCTTCAAACTTCACATGACTTTCTTGAGCTTCATATGAGATAAAAAAAGGCATATTATTCAATCTTTTGTAGGTAGACCTACAGGTATCTATTTTGAGCCCAAACCTCTTTGCAGACCTATCATAGAATGGGGATTTATTGCCATTCATATCCATGAATTATATTATAGATGATATAAAAACCATTTGATATTTTTTTAGGGTTTTTTCAATGAGAAAAACAAGTCTTACAAAGAATTGTCCATTTCAAACATGTAGACTTACATAGCCTACTTGATCTTGTAGACATCAACTATCTCTTTACTATTTCAACCATGAACGATCCTGAAGGAACTTTGAAGAGTTTTAAGTATTTAATTAATATTTTAAAATTAATTATGGACCTTTTAACATTCATTAGATATCAAATATTCATTCACAAGTTTGTTGATTTCTCCTTCATAGTTGAATCCTATTTAATCCTAGTCAAAAAACTTCATGGTTTGTCTTCCAAAATTTGGCAAAATTGATTAAGGAAGGTCTACACACTTTATGAATGATTTAATAAGATGTTAAATACTGATTATAACAATAATAAATCAATTCCCCTATTATTTTCTCAAGTATTAGGTCTCACATGCAACATTGTCTTCTTTAGGTCTCAACATGACTAATAGATCCTCAACCGATTTTAGTTTAAACTAATGGTTTTCCACTTCTAAGGAGATAAATCACTTTTATCATATTTTATATGGTTATATACACTCAATATGAACATCTTAACTATTTTTAAATACCAAAATATGTACCTTCTCATTATTTTCTTTGCCTACAACATTGATCTAAGCAAGATACTTGTATAAGTCTGTAGGTGCTCATGATGTTGTGGAGGTTCCAAGACCTTGTAATATTTGAGGGACCTCTTGATGAACTTTTATGGTGTCATGAGGATGTGAATATATCTTTATAATATTCAATTTAACTCCCAAACATGTTTGACTCTTTCATATATATCAAACTCTTATGCTCAAGTCTCTAACATGTCATCATATGGAGATTCATGCCCATTCAATGCTTGCATGTGAAATCTAGATGTAAAATGGTTTGAGAGTACTATTAGGACCTTTAATAGTCTCACACATACTTTAATTTACACCAATGAGATCATAAATGTTCTAAAAATATCTAAAACTGAGCTTCTGGGGTTTTGAGAGGGTTTTAGCCTCCTTATTTTGTTGAGGATGATTCATAAATCTTGGGGCCTAAATTTCTTAACTCTTACTATGAATTATAAGGGTATAGGGTTACCTTCATTCCCATGAGAGTATTTTACCTAAGCTTCTCTCTCATTTGTGTACTAATATCAAACCATTGACCTTCTTGAAATTATCTAATAAATGTTTAAACCTGATGAATAAATGGAATAGGTTTTTCGCCCTTTTAGTTATTGAAACTCCTTCTTAAGCATTGATTTTAGTTTTATGGGTTTGGGTAAAGTCTTGGAGATGCTTATAAGTTGATATTCAGTGGAAACCCTTTGCAATGAGATCTTCACAGGCCCTTTTCCTTCAATAAAACTAGTTGTATTTCCTTATTACTCTATTGGAGATGTGAACCAGGTGGATATGGAGTCTCTTTTGACCTATAAAATGGAGTAATATACTAGAGCATCTACCACCTTCCTTTCCATGTAACTTATTCATTATGTCTTGTTTTAATGTTAGAGATTATGAGTAGGTAGTTACAAAAAATGTCTCAATGTTGGAAAAGGAGTGTTAAAACACTTTAGACAAAATGTACAGGTAATATACATGTATCATGGTATTCAAGAAATGCCAAATGACATAAAATACCCCTATATAATGATATTAGACCATCATTTTTGAAATTTCCTAGTAAGTCTCTTTACAACATTAGAGTATGCCATAAGACTAAAACAAATGAATACCTTAATCTTTCCAAAAAATACCTTAACCTCTCTAAAGGCTTGAAAATCAATGTTTTCAACCTACTAGCTCTACTCCCTGATCCACTTTCTCACCTTGAAATTCATTATATTACACCTCCACATGATGACACATTACATAGTAGTAAAAAGTCAAAATATTCTCCTACTTTCTCTCTTAATGAGCATGTGGATGATACTTCTTCACTCTTACTTATACAAGTGATTTAAATTCTGATTTTAATAAACCTTGGGATTATTATGGTTATTTTGATTATGATGAGGAGGAAATAGAATCTACACCTTTTATTTGTCCTCCTACCTCACCTATTTATCTTTTTCAAAAAATACTAGGTCACATGTCAAAACACACACAAACACACACACACACACACACATTATCTTCTTGGGTGGTTATCATCTTCTTGAATTCACCATGATTCAAGCTTTACATTGAGTTTCACGATAAACCTTAACATTTCCAAAGTTACCTTAATCTATGATAAACACCTCACAAATGACCAAGATATGGAGATTGGTCAATCAACTAAGAATCATGATTTCACACTCTAAATAGACCTAACAAAATATATTGAAACAACTTAAGACATCCTTGCAAGACCTCATCATAGGATAAGTTATGACATCAAGACTAGATCCTTCAAAAAGTTATCAACAAATTTGAAAAAGCTTGGCTTGAAAGTTTTGAAATGTATTGATCTATGGTGGCCAATTTGGCTAATAATTCATATTAAAAGAGCATTCTTTATCTATTGAATTATAATGGATGAATTTATACCAAAATGATGTCTATTGAAAGAGCATATAAAATTTATTATTTGTTTGTATTTCACCTCATAGGGATAAGGTTTGGAATTATCATATATGTGTATTTGATTGTTGACATTCATGAATGCTAATTTCCAACTTTCCAATAGGGGATTGATTGAGGTAAGCCCTTAAAAATGAAACCAATTTGCTTTATGTCCTTGTAAGGTCCATTGAATAAGATTATGGTTTGAGAAAAAGAGAAATAATTATGGTAATGTTATGCATATATTTTCAAATATAGAAGAGGTTCTGATAGGTAGTTGTTGATATAAAGGTTCATAAATTTTTAGACCGTATAAGCATACATAACTTTTATCAAAACAAACTTGTCACTTTCAGGACAACCTATCACTATTGTAATAGTTTGATATTGTACTATCACTATTAGAGGAGTCTGATATTGGTTACATAAAAAGTGGTGTTACATTATAGTGGGATCTAAAACCATGGGATAAAACCACCCATGTTGATTGAAAAGACTATATATGTTGGGTTAACAATTCCTAAGGGGTGTAAATCATGCAAAGTATATAACAACTATGTAATATTCTCCCACTTTTGAACATAAGGGATCTCAAATACATAGTTTCAGTAACTAAGGGTAACCATGCCCATTGATCTTTTACACTAGGAAAACATCTTGGTCCTCACAACCTTCATCAATGAATCAAAAAAATTCTCCAAAGTATCAACCTTTTCCAAAAACACCTTGTATTCAACAATGTCACTAGAAAAATAGTATTGTACATCAATATGATTTGATCAAGCATGATATGCAAGGATAAGATTTCACTTTGATTGTCATAATCTATCATCACTACTTTTTGTATAAAATTAATATTTGAGCACAACCTTTGTAATTATATTGCTTTCTTAATTGCGTTAGTGGCTTTCATGTACTTAGCTTCTATAATTAGTAACGAAACAAGTTCTTGCCTCTTTCTCATCTAATTGACTACTCTACAAAAAATTTAAAGGCATAACCACTTATCATTACTACATGAAGTGTAATTTGGATCACAAATAGGGTCATATTTACATCCTAAATCAACATTTTTGATGTTTTGAGTGGCAAAAACCCTGATATTTTAGACCAATTTTTGTGATATAAAGTGGTACAAATTTGACACGATTAAACATTTTTAGTTACACCACCATTGCATAAAATTTACACCATCATTGCATCACCAAAAAATTATTTCTTGTTGAGCTTACACGATGTTTCTGCCACTTTTGCACCACTAAAAAGTGACAACTACGACACAAATATAATTAAAAAATAATATATAATATAATTATTTTTAATGATAGATAATTCATTGTAATTAAAAATACTTATAATATATTTTTCTTATTATTAATAAATATACGATATAAATAATTATATTATATATTTATTCATTTATTTATTATTTATGAATATGTATAGTGTAAATGATTATATAATTTTTTATGTTAGATAAATGAAATTATAATATTTTTTGATATTATCCCAAATAATAATATATTTAGTATTTATGTTTCATATATAGATATATTTTTGACATTATTGTAAAATTAAAAAAATCAATTTACATGTAAAAATTGAATAATCAAAGAAAAAGAGATTTAAATTAGACAGTTATTTATAAAATAATGTATAATAGTAGAATGTCGAGGGAGTAATATAAGGTCCCTTTCAAAATACAAAATAAATTAAATATAGTGGTGGGCTTCATCCTAAATGTCATTGTCATTGTCCTCATCATCCTTTGTCATGGTTACATCAATATGTGTCTCCTCATAGGTGTACTCATCAAAGTAATCAAGATTCAGGATCTAGCGTCATAATCCTCCTCCTTGATATTCATACCCTTAGCAATGACGGTCTTTCGACCTATAAATACATAATAATATAATTATTTAAGTGTTTTATGCTATAATTTATAGCTAATTAAAAAATACTTGTCTTACCAACACATAGTCATTTGAATTGGTATAGTTATGAAAGGCATGTGTGTCCCATCCCATGGTTTTTAATGCCACATGCATTCATTTTTCCCCTCATGACATAGCACACTTCCTAAAAAATTAGTTCTATATTAAAAATACGTGTATTAATAATGCATATAAAATAACTTATATAAACATAAAAAATATTGTATAATAACTTATATAGATTTTTTTAAATAAAAAGTAGCTTCATCTTCATTTTGTTGCCCTAAACGGTGAACCACCATCATCCCTTTTTGAACTCTAATTTATATCCCTTTACCTGGTTATTGTTTGTTCATGTATTAATTACAATATTTGTAAAATATTTAATTAATTAAAAAAAAGTTTTTACATCTCATTAATTTGGTTAACTAACATGCAGTTATTTTATTGTCCTCTGCTAACCATTTGTCACACACTTATTCCAAACCTCTCTATTTACACTAAGAGGTCAAAGATTTCCTCTTTTTGCATCAATTCTTTCCAAGTATTAACCCTAAAAATTATAAGGCTATAAATTTTATAAAAAAATATTGTATTTAAGCAATATAATTACTCTCATATCCCTCTTCATTATTATAATCTCTTTTGATGTGTATTTTTAAATAAAATTTATCTTGTTGTTTTACCCTATTTTTTATTTAATAATGTTAACAAATATAAAAACTGTTAGATCTATTCATATTGTAATAGATGGCATTTAAGTATAAATCTAAATATAAAATAGAGTTGATAATTGAAATTTATTAACAAGTGGCATATACTAAAAATAGTAAGTGTAACTAATAATATGATACCTAGATTTTTTTAATTATGTTTGACTGTAATTGATGTCTGAAAATGGAAATTGAGGTAAGATAAAACTATGACAACTCAGGTTCAGGGACAAAACTTTTGACTAGGTCTAGACATGTTCATAGGTCACTTGTGTATGTTGATTGTAGACTTGTTCACTTTGACTGTAACAAAGCCATAACTACTCTACCACCTATACATGTGTCTGTTAAGAGGGATAATATATTTTGATTATGTTATTACCGATAAAAAATCATTGTTTTCATTATTTTTGCCTTAGAAACCCTAAGTGTAACTGTGAGAGATAGAAACATATAAAAAGAGAGGGAAAGTGTAATGAGTTGAGTTGACCCCAATCACCTCCTTTGATGATTGATCATTGCCTATGTATCTAGATACTTCGAGTAGGGAATCAAGCCATAATAGTTCTCCCACCTAAAGTGATCGTAAAATCATGCTCCTTGGCTGTATGTATATAGCTATAAATTTAGTTTTGATACATGACAATGTTAGCTCTTGACTTGATTTTAAATACTTCAAACTTGGCTTATGACTGATCTCAATTAATGATATTGAATTCAAGAGTAATGGGGCATATTTTTTCAATTCAATATTGTATAAGTTCTCAACTAATAGAGCCAAACTAAGAATAATGAATGGCTTTTGATTTGTATTTATAGTAACCCTTTTGAATAATTTTCTTTAGCCAACTTATAAAATGTACGAAGTGACCTAAATGAATATTTAAAATTTTAAAAATTGGTTATTAAATGGAATGGGGATAAAACCCCTCTAGATGGCGTGGACCTTCCTATCTAGCTTGGACATGTCACAGATAAGCAGGGACAACTATCCTAGGGTTAGAAGCACCTGAGAGTGATATAATGAGTTTTGAGCATTTGCTTTATAATTATTTAGTAGTAATAATGATGGATAAAGAGGTAAATCTCACATATAGATAATTGGCTTACAGGAATGGTGAATAATAATTATGTATCTGTGCATAAGTCAAATGGTTCAAAATGTGTCAATAATTAGCATTGTTAAGTACATGTGACTAGATTTAGGTGTCAACATTTCCCTCCCTTTATTCTTGTAATGAATGTGCTAGAGTAAAGGATAAATAAACAAACTTAAGTGTATACAAAACATTTTTTATTTTGATAAGAAATTATAATTGTGTAGGGTACTCATTTTAACAAACCCTACAAAAACACATGAAGTAATCAGTCTTAATATTTGAAATTTTAAAACTATGAAAATCTTAAATTAGAAAATTGATAGGAGAGTAAAGAAGGAGTACATATGTATGGATATGAAACCATGTTACTATGTAACCTGTAAAAGATGATGAATTATTTGGATAAATGAGCCCCCTTATCAAATCACTTGGAGAGATGGTTCTTCATGTTGAACCATAGGCAAATTGAGAATGATAAATTCTCAATTTTGAATAGTTAATCAATCCCTTGAGTTGGAAAGATGCATCCTCCACATCTCATGAATGCAAAAAATTACCCAATGTACTAATCCAGAATAAGGTGGAACCATAATGGGTTTATTATAAGTGATACCAATGTCATTGAGTGTCATTGAACTTGAAAGTACATCACCCATAATAGAAGTTGGAACTAAACAATGGGTTCACTAGAAGTAATTTCAAGGCCATTGAGTGTCACTACACTAGAACATACATTACCCATAATAGAACTAAAAACACCACTATAGAGGGATATAGATTCTAATTGTATGATTTAAAGAGAATGAAAAATATTCATGTCCCCATCATGACCACAGTGTTAATAGATTTGAAGTGAAATAACAACCATTTTTCATTGAATCTGTAAAAAATTATTGTAGTATGCATGAGCCATTATCATGCCTTGTGAATTTGAAAAATGTGTATATGTACATGAACTAACATTATGTACCTTGAATTTATGTCAAATGATATATAATATCATGCATCTATGTGCTCAATTGTAATTGTATGTGACACCTGCAATTTATGTTCATGTAACTATTTTATATATACATGTGCATATGCATTCAAGTGTATGTGATTTTATACTCAAGTCTCTATGAATTGAGTGTATATGCATGTAATATTCCCCCATAATATGTATCTATATGTTAATATATATCATTTATCTAATTTATTATTTAGTTTGAATCTTTGAAACAAGTAATCTATCATAAAAAATAATTTACCTACTCATGGAGGTTTGAATCGCTTAGACAATCTCATAGTAATTCCTCTCTTTTGAGATGAGGGATGTAATCTACAAGTTACTCATTTAAAAATAAGAGTTAACTATATTATGTGATAAATATATAATCATGTAGTATCATATCATCGCGTTGAGAGTATGCCATCATAGTAATGTAATTGTCATCAAATCATGTATGTAACATACAAAATGTGAGGTAGACACGTGTAATGTCTAGATCTATTTAGAAATGAGGCATGCAGTAAAGTGATTATCTTTAAATAAGAATACATATTAAAAGTGCATGATATGGATCATGGCACTACTATTTGATTTCAATAAGCACAACACACAATTTTATGCAATGTTCCTCAATATTAGACGTAAGGCCAATGGACATAAACATGTTGCAAAAAATAAGGTCAAGGGATAAATGTCAAAGACATTAATAATGTCACAAAATTATATGTAAAGATGACACACACAATAATCAAGTAATTTTTATCCTATTATATAAGAAAGTAACAACATCAAAAGAACACAGAATAAGGGAAAACTAGTCTACACCATCCATATGTATCAATGTCACATCATAGAAAAATGTTATATCCATGTAGCACAATGTAAGATATGAGTAATTATAAAAACACTTGTATATATGTGGTTCAACATGGTAGAGAGGTCATATATGAATATAACCTATAATAATGTAACTAATAGAATAAGACGCCCCCAACATAGGCATGGCCATTCGATAAAAGGGAGTCCAACATCTAAGAATGTATAATATGTATGTTTTACATCACACTCATATACCTTGTGAAATTGATATATGTATGAAAATGATTATTTTATCTACAAAACATGTGATAAATAACATATGTAAATTAGTAAACTAGCAACTCATATCATGCTCAGGTCCTGATTATTTTAAATATTTTAATTTTTTGTAGTTTTTGAGATATTTTATTATTTTTCATATTTTTCCAAGTATTTGAATGTAAAATAAATTAGCCTACGATCCCCTAAATTAGAATACCATAGTATGTGCCTTTATTATAAAATTAGAGGGTGAATTTCAATGAATGAAAAGTGCTACATGTAGATGAATCAAAATTTAAAAGGTATTTGGTGTTGTAATGTAACTTTTGTGATCGTTGCTTATAGAATCATGTATATGATGGGCAACTCTAGATGGAGTATGAATTGGTGGGGTCTGTTATATAATAGGAGAAGGTATCACTGGCTATGTTCATTATGGAACATGTTGAACTATATGAGGTACTTTCTTAGGACACACTATAGATGATGTAGATATCTTTAAAATTTTAATATCTTTTTGATGTGAATCTTATTGTCTAGGATAGTGTACCACTCTCCTTTGAACTGACTATCTATAAATATATTTCATGGGTGCAACAATTATATCTATATTATGATTTTGAATAAGTATAACAAATAAATTTTACATGGTGCTATTGAATAGGTGTAATAGTGAATTGTGTTGGTGGTGAGGGAGGAAGAGGAGATACCACTAATTGTATAGGGTACTCATATTGAATGCCTAAAACTTTGACCACTTGATTACAATGTATATATTTGATACATCAATATACCATAAATGTCACTGCACATAAATTTTATGTCCAATGGCATCTTAATAACATATCAAAGACCCTTATGTTTGGTAAGGCTAATAATGGATAATCCATTATTGTTGAACCAACTTGAAGGGATAGAACCATATGCCCAATATTATTCTATGTATGTCCATCAAATACTTTGACTATTTTCTATGCATCCTATAAATCATGTTCTATGTACCCAAAAGTGTGAATAATTATCATTGTACACGAGTTTTCACTTGACCCATCATCGATCATTACATTGTGTATGGGTTATTTGTTGATATAAGATCAAATGAAGATTTCATGTCTATCTTAATCAGCGTCAACAATCTCATTGTCATCAAATGCAATAATAGGATGTGGTGTTGATGTGCATGTAAATATACCAATAATACATTCTATTGGATGTCCATGTGTTTGAGGAGGAGGATGTGCATTGTGTACCTATGAATTATCTATAGTTTATGTTGTTCCATGATTTGGAAATGGATTATTGAATATTTTTAGCTTTGCATTTTCATTTCATTGTAGTTTAGCCTCCTCTATGGGTTTGCTTAACTCAATAATATTGTAATTGATAGATCTTGTATCTTATGTCTTTTCCTATAATAGTTTTTTTATAATGTCCAACACATCTATGATAGTCATAATATGCATTGTTGTTAAATCCATTATGTTGAGGTTTAGTAATATCAACCTCTAATGGAGTAGGGATAGATATGAAATTGCACTCCAGTAACTTTGGTAATAATATATGTGGATATCATAGTAATATTGAAAATTAACTCCTTGGTGGACTTGTCAATTGAACGTTATTCCCTAGTTGTGATATTGCATTGATTATTACTTTTTCTTCATTATTACTTTCATTACGTTTGACCTTGTAGCTTGGTTTGCTTTGAAACTTAGTATTTGAAGTAGTAGCATTTGGTGCATAAAGGACCATTTCAAATAATATGGACTTATACCCCCCAAAATAGACTAGAGATAATGTTAGAAAAGTGATACTTTTCATATATTCTGAATAAATTGGACTAGATTTATGTTAATAATTTGAATCTTTTCCCATATATTTCACTAGAGAGAATTTAAAATTAGAAAATTTTGAATAATTTAGATTTTTTCTAATACTATTGTTTGGATTTGGACTGGTAATAATTCTAAATTACTCAAAATGGTTCCTCGTACTTGAGCTTGTTCAAAACTATGAGCTTGAATTATCATTCTTTGATTATATGGCATAACTAATTAAAATATTTTAAATTTTCGAACATGATAGACTCATGAAGTGGTTCTAGCAAACTTTGTGTGAAGATAGCTTGTAACTTTTTGTCTACCACAGAACTTTTCATCTTAGATGGCATAGTTTGTGATGAAGAACATATTCAATAATTGGCTCATTGGACCCTTGCTTGAGTTTATAAATTTGTGCATAAGTTAGTTTCCCACCAATGTTAATAGAGAAGTGTGCTCAAAATTAATCTGCTAAAGGGTTAAACGCTTTAATTGATTTGAGTGGAAGATCATATAACCATCATAAAGCATAGTCTTTCAGGCTTTTTGAAAATAACATTGTTAATAATTTGTCATTGTATGCATAATCTAAACATGTTACATGAAATTATTGAAGATGTTGTTCAAGATCACCTTTACCTTCATAGAGTGGAAGCTTGGGGGCTACAAATCCTACTAGTCATAGGTAAGATTTTATCTTATATTCCAAAGGATTATGAAGCAAAGAATGAAAATACATTGAATGACTATCTCTAGAGACACCTTGTTCTAATTGTAAAACCCTAGCATGTAGGCATATAATATTTTGTTCTAGAGAAGGTGCATTAGTCATGGTTGGTGGTGGAACATGCATAGTAATCAGAGGAGGTGTGTATGATTCCTATGTAGAAATAAACATATTAATATTTTTTAATACATATGTGGCTGGAGGTGTTGATATAGGAATAAAAACAATAGTAAAAATTAGAACACCTTGAAGGAGACTATTAATATCCCAAAAAGGAACCTCTTGTTGTTGTGCTTGAGATGATGCAATATTAGTTTGATGTGCAATTTTAGATGCTAAGAGTATTTTTACAACCTTATCCACATATTTAAGATATTGATGAAGTCCTTGATGAAAATTTGATAATTATTTAACTTATTTGGGTTCTACCCCATTAAATTCATTGGGATCAATTCTATCGAGGCCCTCAAAATTATATTTATCATCATGTTCATCAACATTATTTTTTATTTTTGCACAACTTTGAATAGTTGCATTATCAAATTGAGCAAAAATATGTGTTATCCATTTTATAAAATACCAAAGGAATCTGAATATACTATATAATGGTTCAAACTAATTGAACGTTTCACCTTAGAGGAACAAGTGAGTTAACTTTATTGGGTGGCATAAGAGGAAATCATGCAAAGAAAGATATAATGAGTGTAACTAGATATGGTGTTTTTGATTTGTGGGCTCTCAAATATAATTATCCCAATCGTAATAGTGGATAAGGCCCAAAAAGGCACTAACTATTGAGGATTCCACCATCCCATATCCAAATTACCCCATGTTTTGAGTATGTTGAGTGTAATTTTTTGAGGTTAATTGCTTACCAATGCAATCCAGAAATAAATGGCCAAGACACTTCCTATGGTTGAAAAGAAAATTTCTTACATGTTTTTGATATATTGTGAAGTACATGTAAACTATAGTTTGTATATAGTGTTGTCTAATGGCTTGAATATTAGAGTAGTACCCTCACACCATGGCTTAAGTAAAATTGGTGATTGTTTTTTCCAAAGGACAGCTCCTATGAGTTATACAACTACCAAAACACATTTCTAGAAATCAAGAAAAATAATTTGAAATAAAACAGAAGAAAATATTTTTGTGCAAATCAAAAATTTAATTTGAAACCTTAGGTCAAAAAGAAATCCTAGAGAAACACTCAATCAAATCTAGTAAAGGACAATCAAATTTTTATTTAGTGTATGGGAATAATGAATACAGATAAAACCCTGGAACAAAATTTGAAAAAGAAAAACAATATTCAAGTAAGAATTAGGTTCACCAATATAGGTGTGAATATTTGAGGTTCAATATGTTTTAACATATTTTTTATTTCATAGTGATAATATGTATATTACTTTATAAATCTATTTAAATTTTAATACATGAAATTTAAGCATAAATCTAAACATAAAGTAGGATTGATGATCGAAATTGATTGACAAGTGACATATACTAAAAATAGTAAGTTCAACCAATAATGTGATACTTAAATTTTTTGGTTTCTGGTTGATTGTAATTGATTTTTGATAGTGTAAATTAGGATAAGATAAGATAGTGACAAATTAAGTTTAGGGATAGAACTTTTGACTGTGTCTAGACAAGTCTGTGTTCCCTCGACAGTAGCATAGACTAGTCATCTTTGTTGACTGCAGACTTCTCTAACTTTATTATGACAAAATTGTAACTATTATGTCACCTACACCTATGTCTACTAAGAGGAATGAGATATTTATATTTTTTTAGTGATGTTGAAAATTGTTATTTTCTTTCTCTTCGTCTTAGAAACCCTATGGGTATGTGTGAGAGCTAGAAACCTAAAAAACAAAGGGGAAGTGTAATGGGTTAAGCTGAACCCAATCACCCCCTTTGATGATTTGCCACTATCTATGTATCGAAAAACTTTGATGATATATTCCCCCTATAGACCAACTATAATTTCATCTATATATGGGGTGCCCTTCCCATCCCCCAAATATCTAGTTTTTTTGGCCCTATATATTAACTAACTCTAATATAGATTGGGGGTTGAGAGATGAGATGAATGTAGTATCTTATGATATATCTATGAAAGATAGGTTCCCCTCGACCTTTATTGTATATGATATGGCCCAATCAAACATTAAGGTATATATTCGGTAGTCAGTACCCTATCATAGATGAAATGAGTCAAAGGCCCTCTCCCTTGGTTGAGTTCCCAATAGAACTACAAATGTTAGATGTTGGGTTGATCTTTAATGGAATCAAGCCACATGTAGTTCTCTTTCTTACAATGATTGTGAAATTGTGTTCCTTGATTATATGTATACAGCTAGAAATTTGGCTTTGATACTTGAAAATGTTAGGTCTTAACTTGATTTGAGATTTTTTATACTTGGCTTGTGACTACTCCTAGTGAATGATCTTGAATTTGGAAAGAATAATGTATATTTTCTCAATGCACA
Source organism: Torreya grandis (assembly GCA_037957365.1). Lineage (NCBI taxonomy): Eukaryota > Viridiplantae > Streptophyta > Pinopsida > Cupressales > Taxaceae > Torreya > Torreya grandis. The sequence goes on from JARHVA010001207.1 coordinate 1,793,204, forward strand.
ATAGTGTATAAACTCTAAATAAATAGTGCCAATCTAATAATAATGAATGGCCTTTTATTTGTAATTATTATGAACCTTTTGAATAATTTCTTTTAGCTGACTTATGAAACATTTGAAATGACCTAAATGCATATTTTAAAATTTAGAAACTAGTCATTAAATGGAGTAGGGATAAGGCCACTCTAGATGGATAGGTCCATGATAACATACATGTTTGCTTAGAATAGACATGTTCCACATAATCATGGATAGTTGTCCTGAGGTTAAAAGTAGTATGAGAATGGTATAACAAGGTTTGAGCATTAACTTTAGAATTCATGTGTAGTAATGACGTCTAATAGAGGGTTCAAGCCTGAATATATATAAATGCAGTTTAATATCTATTAATAATTAGAATTTTCAAGTACATGTAACCAAATTTAGGTGTCTACACTCGTAATGAGATTTTTTGAACTTTATATAAATTATAATTAACATATTTATATGATGCTCAACCAGTGTTGTATATCAGCCTAGATGGAAAATTCAAACAATTTTTTTTTGACTCGGTCAGCTATTATTTTCTTGAAATACAAAAAATTGAAATTTATTGAATTTCAAATAAATTGTACTTTATTTAAACTCTATAAATTAACAAATAAATAAATTTCCAATATAAAAAGTACTTGAATTTATATGGTTAGTTCTACATTATATTATATTATTGGCGAGTTATTTTAACAACTTACATAAATAACATTTATTGAGAAATTTTAGGGATTGTAATAAGGCTTGACTCATTATGTTAAGAAGATCTAAAGCCTATATATATATTTAGGATGTATTATTTAATAAAATGAATCAAACAAATTAATTTTTAATGTGCAAAGGTTGACCAACTTCAAAATTTGATATAAGATAAATATTCTTCCCTATGTGTAATGGATCTACAAGATTAAATGGGAAACTCTATTATTGATTTTCTCATATGAATGAATTAAAAAAATCATAAGCATTATTTGGAATTATCCAAATAGTTTAGTAGTTTATAAAGTATTATTTTATGAAAATTAAGTTTTTAAATTTTGTGGGAGGTTTTGGTCTCCACTATGCATAGATATTCATTAATACACACCACTTATAGTCTTGGTATCAATCTCATTTATGATATATATCTCTCCTATACACTTGCTTAGTGATTTATATCTTTGTGTGCTCCCAGACACATCAAACATTGTTTACTCTCAGATTTCATAAAATATTCTCACATTTGTGATCTATTATTTGTCTTTGTGTATTCGTTCTAACTACTATATTGTAAACTTGTTATTAGTGCTCCCTACAATATCCCATCAAGATATGTTGTGTGTTATAGTCTTTAAATGTTGCAACGGGACTATGAGTTGTTACTGTAAATTATAGACAAAATTAAGGCTAAAAGTAGTGTCATACACATAAATTTATTCTTACTCATCATTAACATATATGCACTTATTATTATTCTTAGTATTTTCTAGATTCAATTTAATCATTATATGAGAATACATTAATTTCAAGGAAGATATACTTAATTCAATATGGATTTATAAAATTTATAAGACATTCTACAAATTGATACATATTCAAAATCATTCTTACTATTCTCTATATCTCTAACTATCTTTTCCTTTACAGAATTTGTGTGTGTGTGTGTGTGTGTGTGTGTGTGTGTGTGTGTGTGTGTAAGCTATGAATAAATTATGGATCTTCATCTTCTTGACCTTTCATTTCCTATCTTGAAGTGTACTCATTCAAACTTTTATGTGTTTCATCAACCTACACGAAACTATCTTTCATCCAAAATATGTTATAGTATACACATAAGGTATGAAGAAATTATGGATCTTCATCTTCTTGACCTTTCGTTTCCTATCTATATATATATATATATATATATATATATATATATATATATATATATATATATATATATATAAACTATGAAGAAATTATGGATCTTCATCTTCTTGACCTTTCATTTCCTATCTTGAAGTGTAGTCATTCAAACTTTTGTGTGTTTCATCAACCTACATGAAACTGTATTTCATACAAAATATGTTATAGTATACACATTTTATATATTTAACTTGAATAAATGTGTGCAAATTATATTTTTCACCTTCCTACTCACACCTTCCCAAACCTAAGTACTTGTCTTGTCTGATGACAAAGATGTTGATAGAGTACAGAAGATTGGAGCTAGTTCGATTTGCCCTAAGTTATGCATATCTAAAAATCAAGAAGTAATGATCAAAGTTTCACTTGAAGTGTCATTTTTCACTTTTTGAACACTACGTAGTTTCTATTTTAGGTTTTCAACTAAGCAACATACAAACCTATATCTCTTTTTATATTTTCAATAGGTTAACATATAAATGAGGTTTTCCTTTATGGGTTTTCAACCTTCTTTTCCCCACTCTCAATGCTTTCTTTCCTTCAATATTTTTTGTTGTAGCCAAAATTTATCAAAATTGTTGATTATGCAATACCTTGCTATGGAGGATGAGGTATAAAATTTGAGGATGCCAAAAGAGTAGCTTTAGAATATTAGACAACTATTGTTGAAGTTGTACATGATGATGCACAAACTAATGTTGAGCCAGGCTATTTCTATGGTGGAGATTACATTATCTTAGGGGCCTTTTTCACATGAATAGTCTTTATGAGCTTGGAAGGTGGGATGTATTTTGATTTATCGATGATGTCTTATATATAAGTGTCAAGATTGTTTAAATATTGCTTGTACATTTTCTAATCTTCTAAGACATATTTGATCATGTTGAACACTATGCAAAGGAAAGCTTGGCTTTGTATGATGCCTTGGATATCATCATCACCCATGGTTGTAATAATTGGTTAGTGTTGTGTAAATTTTGGTTGTATGTGATGCATGATTTGTTTGATTCTATCGACATATTGTTGTATTTTCACACTTTAAAATGTATTACACAACATATCCAACTCCTAAGCACACATGTGGCTCATGATTTTATCTCTCAATGCCAATTATTATTGAGAAGCATTATCCATTTTTAGTGTTGATGTTTGGTTGTCCATGATCGTCTTTGATTTGTTTGCTTAGGCTAAATCTAACGTGATATCTTCCATGCATATTAGAGATGGTTTTTTCATTCAAGCATTTTTATTTGAATCTACCTAGCTTGAAGGGAAACTGCATCTAGGACCTACTCATATTCCTCTATCTACTTGAATATTATCTCAATTTCATTATAGAGCTTACGTAGTTCAAATTTAATTTCCTACATTTATTGTGATGCAACCTAATATTTTGTTCACCTAGTGATAAGAGCAACAAACTAATTTTTTTAGACATGACATGGTCTCCAAGAAGTTATTATACCATCATCAGCTAAGTATCATCGATCATCTTTTGAGATTTTATAAAATTCCCATGTAGCTCAACATTCTCCTTGCATAAGCAGGCGTTCTCTTGCTTGATCTTTATTTATTTTTGTGTGATGGAGGTTTATAAAGCATTAACACCTATTTTATTTATGAATGATAAATGTGGAGCATCCAAAACAACTTTATGGGTTGAATTAATTAGTGAGATTTGGGTTATGAAAGACATAGATATCATTAATGGTTATCTTATGTGTACAAATGGAAGAGCAAAAGTATTACATCATAGTGTTGGGGCTTGGACATCCATCCATTAAGATCTAATGGACTCATCTTTTCCTTGTGAAAATTTATCTTACTCTTATCTTTCTCCTAATTCCAAACCAATATAATTTCTATATTTTTGTCCTTGTGCTTTAATCATTTTAGCCTATATTTCTTTAGCTCCTTGTTATTGTTGTGCTAGAATTTCTTGACCTATCATTGTTTGAACTTGGCCTGTAACTAGCTCACTGAATTTATCAACATCATCTCACAGATTCTTCTATTTTTATTCAATGGCCTTCATAGCATTTTCAATTGTGTATTTTGATGCGTGTTCCTCTTCAACCTTCTTTTTATCCTCCTACTTGCATAGGTCTTCACGATGTTTCTACTTGACTTCTTTAACTTATCTTTTTTCCTTGACCTTTTTTTTCCTTTACTTGCATAAATTTTTATTCTTCCTACTTTTTCTACTAGAGTAAGGAATCCTTGTCTTTTTCAGCCTTCTCCTTAGTTGTTGTCTATTCCTTTGTCTTAACCTTGGTAGTGTCTTGTGTTGTCTAGTCCTTTGTTTGAGCCTGTGATTATGGTTGATTGGGTTGCTCATGTCGAGGAAGTTCTTCATGTTTTACTTGATCCTTTTATGAACCTAGATTAAAGGAATCAACAATTTCAAAACCAAGAGGATTCATTATCTAGGTGTGGGTGAATAGGTTTAATATGGTGATTTGAATGGTAAAGAAGGTGATAGAATGGCCATGGTTGAAGGTACAACTTAGTTCTTAGGAATTAAAAGATTTTTTTTGTGTATAAGGGGGCATCAATATTTTATTTTTCCATTTTATGGCATAATTTTATACTCATGTGACTTATGGTTATGCTTCCTCAGTTTAACCCTCTATTCACTCTGTGAGGCTAGGGTATGGTCATGCAAATCTGAGCATGTAAGGATTTTGGACTAGTGGCTTGTAGAGGCTGGCTTCTTCACTGCTTTCCAAGATCAGAGGCTCCCTTGTAATTTTTTTAAGTAAATGATATGTTTAACAAAAAAATTGAATGTATTTAAAAATAAATGTGAAATCATACATGACAACTATTTGACAAAATGTATTAAATAAAAAATCAGTTTATCGATTGCATTGATTTATATGTATAAACAAAATGGGTTTGGTGGAAAAAATTTAATGATTTCTGGTGAAACATACATGTCCATATGTCCTCTCAAGGAACACAATGGTTTCAAAAAAATGCACAAATGGATTTGATGGAAAACATTGTAGGTTTTAAAGCAAATGCAATTTCCAAATTAATTCCAATACTTGCTCAGTCTGAGCAAAAAATTGAAGCTTTATAACTAGGGTTTATTGTTGTCAATAGGCTACCTTGAAGACTTTATTTTTTTGTTTTTGTTTAATTCCTAAAAATTAATTTCCATTGAAGAACTGAATTGTTTTCAATGGGTTGTTTTTATTTGTTGTTTGCTCCTACAATTTATCCTAGAGTTTTTACCTACAATTTCTTCTGTATTTTATTTCATCAGATTTATTTGTATGGTTTACATAATTTTTAATCAAATGTAGTCAAAAAATAAATCCACATACATTTGGTCTTCGATTTCATAGAGTCTCTACATACTCTTCCTCTTCTTCTTCCTCTTTTTCTTGTATTGAAGGTCTTAGTGTTATTTTTCATCCATAATTATGTTGGTATGTCATTATTTATTTTTTGGGTGTCCTTTCTCTTTTTTTGTCCCTTTCTCTACTTTGATATTGGTTTTCTTCTTCTCTCAATTATTAACATCAAAAATGAAATAATGTGGGAGGAATTTTGGGCCCTCCCACTTTATGTTCTAGAGTTAGGGGTCAAGGTGACACATAACCATAGTAAGTTGCTCCAAATTTTTGTCATCCCCCAAAAAATAATATTTAATTAAATGCTTAGATATTATAATTAAATATTGTTTTTGAATAGTTGCAAACTAGTTTATTTTTGAAGTGATTATAATTTATCTTTGAGCCTGCCAAATGGCCCCTCTATTTTGGCCTATTATTGCTAGGGTTTTATCATCTTTTCCATTTTTGAAGAGGTTAAATGGAACTGGTTGTGGCATCACTGACCATTTTTATCTTCTACCATGTGGATTTTAGGTGTTGGGAATGAGTCAATGATAAGATGGTCTACACATAAGGTTTCATGTTTGACTTTAGGTGGAGATTTGGTAGGGATAGATTTAGTTTCATCACAATCTCCTAGTAAGGCATTTGACCTAGTTGGGGTGGCTACAGGGGTTACAAACTTCACCACCCTTGGGAAGATGATGGTAGAGGTGAATGACTCATAGTGGCTCAGGTTCGTAGTGGATCTAAATTTTGAAGTAGAATCTTCATCTGCTCCTCCTAGGGGAACTTGATCATGGGAAGACAGAGTCAAACATGTAGAAGGGGGTAGGGATATTAATTTGGAAGATAAATATGTCACCCATAGTAATGAAAAATCATTAATTAAACCTCCAGTGGCTTCCAAAATCCTTATATTTGTGTCATTTGAGGGTGAGGCCCTTAATGAAGTTTTGGAATGCAAGGAGTGGTTTGAGGCCAGAGCCCTGATTTTTAAGTTTAATCATCATTGGTTGAGCCTCCCTTCTCTTCACAATTGGATATTTGATAAATAGAATCCACTTATGAAAATAAGTTTGGATATTTATTTAGGATCAAAAGGATTCTTTATTATTGATTGTGAGAAGCCTAAAGACTAGATTAAAATTTTATAGAAAAACTTGGAGTATGGGGTAATATTTCCTTTTCTTGAAACATTGGTTCCTATTCTTTATTTCCCTTTCAAAAAAAATTAGATCAAGGCTGGTGTGGGTTTAGCTTCCTCACCTTCCCCTATCATTTTGGCCTAATTAGTGCCTATGGGAAATCAGTAATGTTGTTGGAGAGAGGTTGGTAGTAGATGAAGCAACTAGCTCTTTTGATCATACCACTTTCACATGCATCTTTGTTTGTTTAGAACCCTCTAAGGATATGCTAGAATATATTGAGCTGAAATTTGGGGATCATTCTTGGATTCAAGTTCTTGACTATCAAGGACTTCCATTCTATTATCAAAAAAAATTTGAGGTTGGGTATTTGGTTTTTAGTTATAACATCTCTAAGAGAAAGTTAAAACCTTCTTGGTGGAAGGAAGCTCCAGACAGGTTTTTATCTATTAATGTTTCTAGAATCATGGTAGTTGTCATGGGTATAAAGTTTTTTTGGTTCTGGATAGGCTAAAGAGTCTTTAGAGGATAATTCTCCAATGCAGGGTGTTCATTTAGATTAGTTGGTAGAGGAGGTCCCTAGAGAAATTCTACCTAGAAAGGAAGATTTTAGGTGTTTTTTAATTTGTGAGGAGAGGGTTTTGAGTTCTATAAAGGCATAAGTATTAGTTTCAAGTGAGAGGAATGTTGAAGCTAATTCTAGGTGTTTGTCTCTTGATGTTTACTCTCTTGGTGAGGAGGCAGGTAGAAAGGATGAGCATGAAGAATGGTCTATAGTGAGTAAGAGGAAGAAAGGGTGAATCATCCCTCAAGCATCCCTAATGATTCTTCACTCTCATTGTATGGAAGGGGATGGTAGATCAGTTGGGGTATGACTGATTTTGAGTAGTTTGTTTTTGGTTGGGTATAGGAGTTGACTTCCTATGATAGGGGGTGGGGAGAGTAGGTTTAGGAGTGGGTTTGGGATCCCTATCAATCAGATAACACCTTGTTATCTGCTTTTGATAAATCAACTTTAGCCTCTCTTTTAGCCAATATGCTTTTCTTTAGGTAGATCTTTATTTTAATTTTTGCTCTAGGATTGTATCTTAGTTATTGTAACAAAAAAATATTTTAATTAACTATTAATTTATTTTTAATTATATATTTTTCATTATTATTATTTTTAATTAAATATTATTTTCATTATAATAAAAAATTATATTAATTATAATTATAATTATAATATTATCAAATAATAATATTGTTATTTATAATTAGATATTATGATTTTTAATTAAATATAATTAATAATTGTAATTTTTTAGTCTAGACATGGCTTGGATATCACTTTATATTTTTAGTATATCCTTAATTTTTTTATAACTATTTTTATTTTAAATTGAAATTATGAAAAAAAATGAAACACATTTCCAAGAACTATATTTAAGTAATTTCAAATTTCTCTAAAGGCCATTTGAACAATAGCAAAGAAGGTTTTCAAAATAGTAAAAAAAAAACCTTAAATTCAATTCATTATATAAATCTTTGGGGTCTATTCGCTTCAATTTGGCATGATTTGATGCACTCTTTGGTTTTTTGAAAATAAGCTATACATTGAGAAAATATATCCAATTAATTTTTTTCAAACACATTGCTATGAATCTTAGAACTATTTTTTATCTTTGTTCAATTCTTCCAACTCTTTAGTGACTACATGACTTGGATTTGCAAGCAATGCCAATTTCCCATTTCTCTTCCTTTTTATATATTTGGAATTTAGAACATTCCATTCATTATCGTAATATCTCCTTATTGGGATGTTCCAATCATCATCTTATGTGTATCTACAGATTTTCCAAATTCACCTATCATTTCAAGATCATCAACCAAATACTCTAATAGATCATCAACCAAATACTATAATAGATGGATTTGAGAGTCTCTAAAAGAGTTGGGCATTCCCTTTTCCAATTGGAAAATTATATCTATAATATTTATTTATTTTTGTTTAATTATTGCTTCGAATATCTCTTTTAAAGATAGCCACCTATTTTACAAATAATTTTAATAATGCAAGTTATTTTAATGTTTCTCATAAAATTAGTTGAACTGGAATTGAAAGGAAAAATCATATTACCTTGGAAATTTTGAAATTTGATATAGTGCATTTAGTAGATTAGAAGGAAGATTAAAAATGAAACCTTAATGCCAAGGGAAATATATGTTACATATACATATACATATGCATATGTATGTATGTATGTCTATGTGTGTGTGTGTGTGTGTGTGTGTGTGTGTGTGTGTGTGTGTATGTATGTATGTATGCATGCATGTGTATGTGTATGTATGTGTATGTATGTATGTGTATGTATATGTGTGTTTGTGTGTGTGTGTGTGTGTGTGTGTGTGTGTGTGTGTGTGTGTGTGTGTGTGTGTAAATTTTTTAAATTACATCTCTAATTTAAGGCAAAAACACACATGAATTACCTTCAAAATGTTGTCAATCAAGTGTTTTTAGGCATGTTTGTGTCCATTAGTGGTGAACGCATACTTCATGGAGGACCTGAGCTATTTAGTGTGTAAATATTTCACATTTTTGTATTCACCAAATTGACTTGGTCTCTAATCAATATCCATGGAGCAACATCTTTTCATAAATGCCTCTTTGTCTCATTAGATTTTAGATGTTCTCTAAAACTTCCAGTGCCTTTTTGTTTAATATAGATGTGATTTCATATATAAATTATTACAGTCTCAAATATATCCATTCAACCCAAATTATGTCCAACCAATAAACTCTTCTAATATGGGAGATTGTAGAAAACAGATAGTTTCTTCATCCCTACTCGCATTTTTAAAATTTCACTAATTTTTGGCAACCATGACCAATCTCTCCACCAATATTGAGGAATAAAAAAATTGATGTTTTTCATACATATGTGAAGGCTTGGTATCAATCCCCAGGTGAAATGATCTTTAGAGGTTGTCTAGTATCAATTTTTCCATTGAAGTTACTTTTATTTTTAACATGTTATTCATGTTTCATCGGCAAGAACCTTTGACGGCCTTCATATACAAAAAATTTAGATATTTGGACGACCTTCCACATAGTTGATCATCGCACCTTAGACATGCATACTTTCCTTTTATTGAAATTCTTATATATATAAATAGTTTACAAAACTACTATCTAATGTGAAGAAATACAAATATATATGTTCTTGCTATTTTGAATTTTAGCATATGATTAATACTTGAACAAACAACCATCCTAGTAAAATCATAAATAGTCCAACATAAGATCCCATAATAAGTGAAATCCCTTTGACTGATGGGTTTTGAAAGTTCATACATTTTAATATCATTCCATAATGCTTACAACTCATAAATTAGAGGTTCAAAGTATACATCCATAATTTTTACTTGATGTTTACCAAGCACCAATAATGAAAACATTGCATGCTCCTTAAAAAATATCAACCATGGAGGAATATTATAATTTATCAACACTACTGGCCAAATGGAGTAGCTACTGGAAAAGTTGGAATTGGGATTAACATATTCCATTCCAAAATAAACAATATGTTGTGTGACGTGTCTTTGAATTTTTTTGGACACAACTGTTCAATGTGATTCATTACATTTGAATCCAAAGGAACACACCAAACTACATCAATGCTTATATTCTCGTAATGCCATGACATTAACTCTGTAAGTGACATGAAACAAAAAGATTTGAGTCTATGAATCATTTTAAAATGTCAAATTAACTTATTGGAATGGTAGTGCCTCTAATCACTTGTTGTTGTCACGGTACCCCACATTTGGGACAACTCACAAAATGCTCATATTATTTCCTAAATAAAATGGAATAATTTATGCATGCATCATTATTGACATAAATAATCCCTAAATTTGATGATATTTTTTGCACCCCATGATATGAGGATGGAAGTGTGTTCTTTTCAGGAAACAAATTAATTTTTAGTAGGTTGCAATTAAAAACACAAAAAAATAAGATAAATTAGATACAATATAAGATAAATATGATATAAATTAGACATAATATATAGTTAGGGAACTTTCATTTAATGTCCATAAATCATTGACATTTATGTTTCACCAAAAAAAACTTACTTTCAAGTCCATCAACATAAATATAGCACCTAACATTAATGTTTTGGAGCATCCCAACATAATCAAAGGAGTTCTATTTCCTTAGGATTATCATCCATATTAGGTTTTTCATGATAATCGTCACCAATTTGATCCTCCACATCATCGTTATAATGATCATCATCATGAAAAATATAAAATAAATAATCTATCATATTTTGAAGTTCAATGCCCTCTTGTACTAGAACATCTTCACCAAAAGTTCCAGGAAAATGATGTTTATTATTCTAACACTCCAAAATTTTGTTTAAATAAGTTATTTTAAGATGATTTATATGAATCCTTGTGATGTTATCAAGATGCATGTCATTTTTAGGTTGGCACACTATGAAGAGGTACTTTGTCTTTTTCCTTGGTTAAGGAAGTTGAACATCAGAGTCACCATTTGACTATTCAATATCAGATACCTATATATTAACATAATATCTACACATTAAAATTTAGATGGATTAATTTTAAGCAAACATAAAAAATGTTTCATTTACCTCAAATAAAGCATTATCTGCTAGAAGAGGTGCTCTACCAATGCACTTCATGCTCTTTCAATTCTTCTATTTCAACCCATACATTGACGGCAATGTTGTGATGACTCTCCCTATACATAAAATGGAAAAAAATAGTTTTTAAATATTTAACATTGAAATAAATATTAACACATTTTTTTTTTTAATGTAATAATACGATTATATACAAACTCACATGATGCAGGGATGCTCGTTGATGAAGATCTTTGTTCTTACCAAAAGTTCTCTATACAGGAAAAGAAAAGATTTGTATAATGGATTATTGATACCTACTTGATGATGACATACTATCTATATGACAAAAGACAAAAAATTTAAATGATTTTTAATTTACAAAAGAATGATATCGCTATTTAGATATTCAAATATGTAATATTTGAAAAAAAATTACTATAAAATTAACATATTAAAATAACTAATTAAAAAAAAATCATGTAACAAAAAAACTTATTCACTTTATTGTCCCAAAAATTAACCCACTTCACCTAAATTTTTCCAATTTGAGTTTCAGAACTCTTATCCTCTACCTAAATCCATAACTCCTTTACAAGTTGTCTTGTGTATAAATGGTAAAGTGAGTACGCAAGTTGCACTAACTTTATATTATTTACATATATAAATCGAGTGCATCCTAATTCACCTTCATATTGTGACACAAAAGTGGCGTAAATAGTGTCACAAATTAGTGTCAGATTTGCACCACCTTTACATCAAATTAGCTCATAAATGACATATTAAAGTTTTTAAAAAATAAACGACACTAAAGTGACACAATTAGAAGTGCTAATTGCATAACATGTAGTAGTTTATATATATTTATAAATTAAGATCTATAACCCGGTCAGCATCAACAAAGCCTTCTACATTTAGTATTTTGTTCTACTTAGGTGTTCCTTAGTAGTAGATTTCATAATTTGAATTTTCATATAGATATCTAAAGATCCTATTCATTACAAACCAATGGTCCTTTCTTGGGTTAGACATATATCTTCTCACAAGTCCCACTGGATTGAAAATGTCAAGTCTAGTGCATACTATAACATACATCAAACTTTTAACTACATTTTCATAATTAACTCGAGACATTTACTTAATATCTTTTTGTATCTTGGGACATTGTTCAACAAATAAGTTTTGACCAACAGGAAAGGGTGTACTTATAGGTTTATATTCCTGCATTCTAAACCTATACAATAATATCTCAATATATTTCCTTTGATTAAACCATAATTTTTTTTGGTCGATCCCTTTTAATTTCCATGCCCAAAATGAATTTTGTAGCACCGAAATATGCATATAAAATTAAGATGAAAAATGAGATTTAACTTACTTTATCATTTCCTTATTGTCACAAATTAATAACATATCATCCACGTATAGAAAAATGATAATAAATTTATCACCACAAATTTTGAATAGACATAGTGATCATCTTTACTTCATAAAAAACCAAGTATTTATGCATAATTGTAAAACTTTTGATTCCACATCCTTGGTGATAGTTTCAAGCAATAAGTAACTTCTTCAACCTGCACACCAAATCCTCATTTCCTTTATACTTAAATTATTTTGGTAACATCATGTATATCTCTTCCTCAAGCTCACTGTATAGAGATGATGTTTAAACATCCATATGTTCTACTTCAAGATAAAAAACATCAGCAATAATCAAATGAATATTATAGAAGTTAATTTAGCAACAAGATAAAAATTCTCACTAAAATCAATTCCCTTCACTTGAGAAAATCCCTTTGTTACCAGGTGAGATTTATACATCTCTATTTTTCCTTCTCTATTGTACTTCTTCTTGAACACCCATTTGTAACCCATAGGTTTTCTACCAACAAGTGATTTCTCCAAATCTCATGTCATATTTTTATCTAAGGATTGTATTTCTTCATCCATGGTCTTCTTCCATAATTTATTTTTGTTTGATTCAAGGGCCTCCATTATAATATTAGGATTTTCATAAGTAAAAGATAACACTAATAAACATATGCAGAATAGATAGGGGGATTCTAACTTTCTCATTTCCTTCAAGTTCAATCTGGGCTTCTCAAGACTAAAATTTGAGATACTTCATCTTCTATTTCATAATCCTCTACTTCATCTAAATCTTCCTCAGGTAACTTCCTTTCTAGTTCATCTTCTTTAATTTCTTCATATTCAAACACAAATTATCCCTCTTCTAATTCAATATGCACCTTTATGTTTCTTCTTATAGTTATCCTTCTTGTTTTAAATCTATACTTTAATTCATCTAAAGATTACATTACAAATGTAAACAACATTTTTTGTTTCTAGGTTTCAAGGTTTATATCCTTTTACACTAGTAATATATCTAATAAAGATATACTTAGATAATTTATAGTCTAGCTTAGTTCTATTTTCTTTTAGAATATGCATATAAATATCAAAACAAAAAACCCTAACATGTTGAAAAGAGGGTTAATCAAAATTCCATGCTTCTTATGGAGTTTTATTGACAAGGACCCTAACATGTTGAAAAGAGGGTTGATCAAAATTCCATAATTCTTATGGAGTTTTATTGACAAGGATTGATTTGGGTGATCTACTGATCAAGTAACAAGCAATTGTGATTATTTTTCCCAGAATTTCCTTTTTAACCTTGAACCACTAAGCATATGTCTCACCTTATCTATCAAAATCCTATTCATTATTTATGTAACTCCATTATTTTTTGGTGTATATGAAGTTTTCCTTTGCCTTTCTATTCCATGTTGCTTACAAAATTGCTCAAATGCATTTGATTAGTACTCTCCACCATTATCACTTATCAAAACCTTTATCTTCTTCTCCATCTAGTTTTTAACAAGGGCCTTAAAAGCTTTGAGCTTATAGAAAAAATAAAATTATTCTTGATATAGTATACTCAGTTTTTTCTCAAGTAATATCTATTAAAAGAAACACAATACAAATATTTTTCTAGTGATGGAACCTTCACAACTCCAAACACATCACTATATATTAAATATAAAATCATGTTTGCTCTTATAGCACTTATGGGAAACTTTATTCAAGTTTACTTACCATATAAACAGTGTTCACATAAATCAAATATAAAATACAATCATAAATGGCATTTTTATCTAATATGTACCTTCCTCTAATGACAAAAAAATGTCCTTTATATAGGTAGCAGAGATGTTTGATCTAATTCATATTTCACCTTGGGAATAATAGAGTTGTTACACTCATCACTAGCAATGCTTACCTCAAACTTGAACAATGTTCTAATGCAGACTCCCCTTGCTAATACCATAGCTCCTCGACCATCTTTTATCTATCTTTATTAAATACCACCTACATACCCACATTGTTCATATTGCTTATTGTGAAGCAACTAACACATTCAATGTGATCAATGACTGAAGGATACATTGTTCAAAAAAAAATACATGTTATAATATTTTAAAGAGGAAACTCTAAAGCTGCCACACATTTGAAATGCTGACCAAGGAAAAGATAGATTGGAAGAAAATAATCTTGGAAAACACAAATAGATGAAACTTGGTGTGTATTTATATTTTGATAATCATTACAACATATATGATTAATATGCATTTATAATAATTAATTTTCTTATTTACATGTTTGATTATCATTTTTGATGATAGAGATGCCATATATCTTTTCATACCCTTAAATATTTTAGAATCAAAGGATTGACTAGGAAAGACAACATCCATGAAAACAACTACCGCCTAAATTATGGAATACATGGCCAGAGCATCCTATTGTTCATTAGATGTGTTCATATGTATAAAATCTTCATGACAAAAATCTGAGGATTGTAACAAAAGAAGCATTGGACATTGTGTGAGGATGTGAAGATGGGGTAAGTTGGAAAAACATTTTTATATAAGTTTTTACATTTTTTTAATACTAATAATACCTACATAAATGGTATGACATACCATAGGTGAATAATCATTTTGAAAAGTGGTCGAAGGAAAACATTTCTCTGTGGAAAACATTAACAAAATAAGAGTTAATTGTTGTTTTAGAGTTGTAATTCCTTTTGAACAAGCCAACCAAACAAGTGTAAGTGATATGAATTTGGTCCAAGGGAACTTGTATTACATTAGGAAGATAAAATATATAATAAAACTTAATTATATAAGTTTTCAAGTTGTCATATTTAAGTGTACAAGGTATACTTCTATTAATAGTTGTTAGAACATTTAATGACTAAGTAGTGATTATCTAACCCTTGGTCTATTTTAGGTGATTTATTAAATAGTAGTATATTATTATTTATTAACAGAGGTGGAAACCTCTTGAAAATAAATAACATTATTATAATTATTTAATAGTTACCAATAGTTTATTAAAATGTCTCTTTGGGATTAGTGGAAACGTTATTCACAATGGTCACATCTCTTCAAAATATATTATAAATAAGGTTTACCCCTATTGGTTATATTCATTTGAATTCATGAGATTATTTATGATAATTTACTCAAGAGTTTTGTGAAATTTATTTTGGAGAGAAGTGAAAAGAGAAGTTGTATTGGGATACTTTGTTTTTCAATATATGAAAATCACTTTTGGTGGGTTTTTACCTCGTAAAGGTTTTCCCATGATAATTTTTGTGTTGTGTATAATTGATCTATGTGATATTCTTTGTTACAACTACATTTTAGATCATGTGTATGCATCTATATTCATACATGGATTCTATCATAGTAGTAGAGCTCGATTGAAGTGTTGGTTGATTGACAAGATCTTGGTGATTATTTAATGAAAGATCTAGAGTATTTGATAATATAAAATATACAATTTTTTATTATTTTTTCATACTTATAGAGTCTTGTACAGCCCATAGTATGGCCTTGGAGGCAACTTAATTGAATTAAAAACTATTGTTATTCCTCTATATCAGTGTTTGTGATCAAACAAGCATTAATCTAGCACTCAAACCTATATTAAAATAACCTGAGATCAATTTTTACCATGTAAAATAGTAGTACAATGCATTTTAAGGCTCTATGATTTTTTGGAGCATAGAAAAATCAAAAAATTAGTTTTATATTTTTTAAGGTCCATTTTTGGTCTAGTAATTACAACTCGGAGTACCTACAGAGCCTGTGAATGCTTCTTCAAACCTCTAGAATTTTTTGTCTTCATTCGGAATGCACTTGTACAGTTGGAACAGCCACAAAATATGAAATTGAATCTTTTTGGCAGCAAAATTATATTTTTAAGCTTCTAAATACTTTATTGCAAGGATTCAAGAAGGTTTGGAAAATTTTAAGCCCTGTAATGGCTTATATATTTCTCTGTGAATTCTCAAAGCTCCTCCCCTATGCCATGATCAGTTACAGGAAACCATTCAACTAAGTAATGGTTTTTTAAAATATTTAAAAAATATTTAATTTTATTAAAACTTCAATTTTCCATGCAAGCCACTCGAGTCCCACATTAGGAAATAGTTATTTTATAAAAAGTTTAAAAAAAAAGTAATTTTGATTTACTTTAAAAATTACATGCACGTGTGTGAGTGTGTGTGTGTGTGTCTATATATATATAATATTTATTTAAAAAAATGGATATAACAATGTTCAAATATATATTAGTGCATGTATATTTTGAATTAGGCTCCTAGAAGGGTTGGTGGCTTTAATTTTGCTAAAAACTTGTAACTAAGGAGGTTTAAAGTTCAAAAAAAATCAATTTTTTTAACTTAGTCAAATAATTTTTTAAATTTAATTTAATTTGAATTCCATTTTTGGGTTTGTGTGCCAACTTTTCACGTGTTTAAAACCCTAGTTAATATGTCAGCCTTTGTTCGACTTTTGACCTATTGAATGTTTTGACAGGCATAATCATGTAACCAATCGATCTCTAAGTTTTGACACATTTTAAATACACTTGTGTGGCCTATTTTGTGTTTTTAAACCCTATATTATTAATTTTATAATTTTTTAATAATAGTGTCTAGGTGATTGTTCTGAATGCAACTCTTTCAACACCTAGTTTAGTGTAATTTTGTTTTAATTTTTTACATTATTTTGCATCTAACTAGATACTTAATACAATATTCACTTGTGATTTACTTTATTTTACAATCAAAGTGAAAAAAACTTGTTAAAAATATTTTTTCTTAAAATTGTTCTTACTTTAGTATATTTTTACGACACTTGTGACACCTTATTTTGTTGTAATCTTTCATAATGTTTTATTTTTGTCTAGCGTTAAATTGAAAAAATATTGCGTTTTTGCACTTTCAAATTTATTTTACTATCAAATTAAGTTAAAATTCACACTAAAAAGTTTCATTTTAAGCATTTATTTACTGTCTTGTTTAAAAAGAAGTTATGGCTCTGCTTCATTTTTGTTTAGATAAATAATAAATTTTTAATGGAAATAACTATAATATATATGAAATTTATGTTAAAGTAAAATTTATGGCCCACAAGTTATGTAATGTTTTCATTAGGACTGAAAATCCCCTTCTAGATGACATGTAACCCCTGAACTCACCAATGCATTTCAATAGAAATTGTAGGAAGCTATGTTCATTATCTTGCAGAGTGTTAAGGATGAATTCCTTCTCCACATTGGTAATCAGAAGTCTCCTAGTGATTTGTGGAAACTCTTTGAATCCATGCATGAGGGCACTCATCTCTCAAAGATTATTAAGTTAATCCTTGAATTATTAACTACACCTATGAAAGGTGATGAGAAAGTTGTGAATTTTCTTACTAAAATTAAAAATATTAAAGTTCAATTAGATTGATGTAATTGTAATTTGATTCAGGATCAATTAATTTATTTTATCATTCAATTAAATATTTATGAAAAGTTTAAAAATTTTATTTTAATTTTGAATTCTAAGTATCAAACTGAGTAAGATATTCTTAACATTACCACCTTGTCTACTCTCCTGATTTAAGAAAAGCAAGTTATGACCAATTTTGATTCTAAAAATAATACCACTCAGGCACTTCTCAATTTAAATAATGTTTTTGATAACACTAAAAACCAAAAATCTAACCCTAATTCTACTAAAGACAAATACAAGAATAAGAAATATAGTAATAAGAATCATAAACTTAGGTTTAATAGAAAATTAAATTTGTGTGGTAAATTTGGTCATAGGAGGGAAACATGTTATTAAAATAAGGATAGAAATAACAATCAAACTTGTAAAAATAACAAAGAGAAGAAATCTAATCAAAACCCTAATCAGAGTAACAATCAAGATTCAAATGTTATTGTTCTATATGCTTTTTTATTTACTTCAAATGAAAATTAGTGGATCTGAGATAGCGATGCATTGCATCATATGACATGCTTAACTGATATTTTATGTGATTCTATAGATATCTCTAAAAGAATTTATTTAGGAGATAATTCTTTATTAGAGGTAACTAAACAAGGAAAAATAAAAATTTTAAATGTTTTCATAAATGATGTTTTCTATGTACCTACGCTTAAAAAGAATTTGTTATCTTTTTCTTAACTTACAAATGATAATTTCATTTTAAATTTGATTAAAGATAGTAGGTCCATTAGAAATCAATATAATTATTTGATTGTTGAAGGTGTTCAAAAGAATGGTTTATATATCTTTTATCCTTTTTTTGTATGTTTACGTTCATCACATAATAAAAATAAATATCAGTTATGGCATGAAAGATTAGGACATGTTAATTTTAAAAGTTTACATGATATATAAGTTAACAATCTTGTTGTTAGAATTCCTTCTATACCTTCTTATCATGAAACTTATGAGGGGTGCTTACATGGTAAATAACATACTAATCCCTTTCATAATAACCATGATGCAAATTCCACACATCCTTTAAAATTAATTCATAATGATGTAGGATATTTTGAAGTTGTAACTCTTAATAGTTCTTTGTATACTATTAATTTTATTGATGATTATACTATAATGATTTGGTCTTATTTCATTAAAAATAAATCTGATGTTTTTTCTAAGTTTAAATAATTTAGAGCTTATGTTGAAAATGCATCTAATTTTTCTATTAAAAGATTAAAAACTAATACTGGTGATGAATAAGTTAGTAAAGAGTTTGATTCTTTTTGCATTAGTTGTGATATTTAAATGGAATTAATAACTCCCTATTCCCCTCAGCAAAATGGTATTGCTAAAATAAAAAATTCACTATCATAGAAATGGTTAGAATAATGTTGAAATCTGTAAATATGTCTAAGTTCTTATGGGTCGAAGCCATAAACACTGTTGTTCATATTCTAAATAGAGTCACCATCAAAGCCTTACATCTTTCTACCCTTTTAGAAATGTATACTAAAAATAAACCTAGGGTGGCTCATCTCAAGATCATTGGTAGTCTTGCTTCTATTTTTATTTCTAAAGTTAAAAGATAGAAGCTCGATCCCACTTCATATTCTTGCATTTTTATAGGTTATAAAGGTAAGACAAAAGGATTAAGAGTGTATGAGCCTTATAAACATCAAATCACTGAGAATAGGAATTTTCTTATTCTTTAAAAATATTTTTGTGAGCCTTTTTTGGAACCTCCTCAGTGTTCTTCTATTAATGAACCTGAGTTTCATATTTCTCCTAGTGATGAAATAGATGCCTTTAAAGAAGTTGATCCAGTTTTGGATAATTTAGAGTATGAGTAACCCCTTAAGTTTCATGTTCAATTTAAAATACCTAAATGAGAAGAATCCCTAATTAAATTTTATAATGTTGATAACCTTAATAAATTAATTAGAATTTAACATTCTTATTATGCATTAATGACTATATATGATCGTGAACCTCAATCATTTGAGGAAGACACTCAAGATGATAGATGAAATATTATTATGTAGGTTGAATATAATGCTTTAATTAAAAATCAAACTTAGGATCATCCCTCCTCTGTCTAAAATGCATATTGTTAGTTGTAGGGAGCTTTATAAGATCAAATACAATGTAATTAGTAAAATTGACAAGTTTAAAATTAGATTAGTTGCTCGTGGGTTTACTCAAAAATCCAAGATTGACTATGTTAAAACATTTTTTCCTATAGCATAAATGAGTACTGTTAGACTAATTATTACTCTTGAAACTCAAAATGGATGGATTATCCACCAAATAAATGTTAAGAATGCATTTCTAAATGGTGATTTAGAAGAGAAAATATACATGACTCAACCTAAAGGTTTCACTGACCCTAATAGAGAAGATAATGTATGCAAATTAAAAAAATATTTGTATGATTTAAAACAAGCTCTTCGAGCTTGGTATTCTAAAATTACTTTTATTTTTAAATAATTACGTTTCTCTAATTGTTATTATGATAATAATCTTTTTGTTAAAGTTGAAAATAATCATTTTATTCTAATTGTATTATGTGTTGATGACTTTTTTATTATTGTCGATCTAACTAGTTTAATTCATAAATATAAAGATAAATTAATTTAAATATTTAAAATTATTGGTTTAAGCATTCTACATCTTTTTTTAAAATGAATATATTTCAAGATAAAAAATAAAGTGTTGTATCACAATCTCAGTATGTGCATAATCTTCTTGTTAAGTTTAACATGTTTGATTGTAAATCTATCACTACTATTGAAGTTAGTATTAAACTTAATCTTAAACTTACATGTGAAAAATCTAACCCTAATTTGTATAGACATCGTATTCAAAGTTTGATTTACCTAACCATTATTAGGCCAGATATTTCATATATTATTAGTGTTGCTTCTAGATTTATGCAGGATCTTTATTTGGATCATTAAAAATTAGCTAAATGTATTCTTCATTATATCAAAAGAAAAATTAGTTTTGATTCATTTTATTTTTTCATTAATCATACTAAATTATATGGTTATTGTGATGCTAACCATGCTAGTGATATTTTAGATCACAAATCTACTACTATATATGTGTTTAAGTTTAGTGCAGGTGTTATCACTTGGAGCAACAAAAATCAATCTATTGTGTCTCTTTTTTCTACAAAATTAGAGTACATAAGTGCTATAGAAGCTACTAAAAAATCCATATGGATCCGAAAGCTATTAAAATAAGTTTATTTGGATGTTTCTTAAAGTATCATTCTTCATTGTGATAACCAAAGTGGTATAGTTTTGGTTAAAAATTTAGTACAACACCAAAGAACTAAACATATTGAAGTTCATGTGCATTTTATCTAAGAAAAAGTCCTCAATAGTAATATTAATCTTTATTTTTATCTTAAAAATAAATAAGTGATAGATATCTTCACAAAATCACTTGGTGCTACAAAGTTTTGATAGTTTCATGCAATATTGGACATCTCAGAGTTGCCATTGAAGGGGAGTGTACATGACAATGCTTCTTCCTAATGAACATATGTTACTTCTTCTTCTCTATACTTCTTCTCATTGTAAATCATTGTAAAAACCTCATATGAAAGTTATGTAATTTAAATAAACTTCATGTGAAATTTTTATATGTGTACTCTAATACATTAAAAAACATAATTTGTAATGGAGGTCCTTATGTTATAAAAGGCTCCAAATATACTTACTGATTTTTCATTAAGAAACAATGAGATGTAATCTCACAATCATGCTATCCTAACCTTAATTTCAATTAGTTTTTATAGATTATAATTTTTTTTGTTTCAAAAAGTGACTTTTGGCATGATGAAGGTTTTAAAATCTTTCAGTTTTGCACATAGTATAATTCATTTATGGTGACTATGGCTTTTATCCCCACTTAGCATTAAGGGGGAGTATTACAGCATTTAATTACTAAGTGGTGATTAATTAACCCTTAGTCTATATTAGGTTATTTATTATATAATAGTATTATATTATTTATTAACATGAGGTGGAAACTTTATGAAAATAAATAATATTATTATAATTATTTAATAATTACCAATAGTTTATTAAAATAACTCTTCAAAATGGTTGGACCCATTATTCACAATGGTCACCTCTCTTCAAAATCTCTTATAAATAGGGTTTACCCCTATTGGTAATATTCATTCGAATTCATAAGAATTTACTCAAGAGCTTTGTGAAGGTTATTTTGGAGATGAGAAGTGAGGAGAGAAGTTGTATTGGGGTACTTTATTTCTCGATATATGAAAATCAATTTTGGTGAATTTTTTACCTCATAAAGGTTTTCCCATGATAATATATGTGATATGTATAATTGATATGTGTGATATTCTTTGCTTATAACTAAATTTATAGATCCTATGTATGCATCTATATTCCTACATAGATTCTATCAATAATAGGTTTTTCAAAATGGAAATTGATAGTGGTCTTTATTTAGTTGATTTTAGTAGACCACTACCTGAGGGAATATAGCCTTGTGTGCTTCCTCAAAATTTTGATTAGGTATTACGTAAAATTACATTTGTGTGAATTTTCATATAAGGCCTATTATTTATGTATAATGTTTGCTATAACTATATCTATGTAGGTATTTATTTATCATAATATTGAGAATCAAAATAATTGGTAATTTGTATTGCATTATGAGCCAAGGATGAGACATGAATTTTTATGATAATAATGTTGAACTATGTTTTTCATTTTGAAGGAGTAACATTGTTAATACAAATTATCAAGATGACTCCAATGAGTAACTTGAAAAAAAACCTAAAAATATGATGCAGGAGTATCCATGGCTAACAAGCTATCCTAATCTCCAAAAATAAAGTGTTTGTTTATCTTGTGTTTTTGCTTTAGTTTTGTTGTTTGTTTTACAGGGTGTTTTCTACTCTATTTTTTCTATTCTTCTTTTTTCTAGTTTTGATTTTGGTTTTATCTTTACAATCTAGTTCCTTCTGACCATTTTGGTCTTGTATATTTTTGTGTACATCTCAATAGTTTTTAGTCATAATTTTAAGCCCAAGCAGGGCCTTTAATGAAATAACGAGTTTTAGGTCTTTCAAAGAATGGAAGAGTTGCATCCTTAGTCTACAGGTTTTACATTCCAGACTAAGTCATGATACCTCCCAGCATATGTCAATTGGAATAATTAATTGGATTTTCAAGTGGTCTTTGGTGAAGTTCATAGTGGCATACATTGAGTAAGAGAATCTATAGTGATCTTAAACTCCTTGACAAGTTCTTGTCTCAGTGTGTTGCATAGAATTGAGCCCAACATCACCTTTGGAAACTCAAGCTCATTAAGAAGTGGTATTTGAGCTTAGATAAGTCTCCTTAAGGTACACATAGGCCTGACCATGGCTTGGAATAGGATTGAACTATTATAGTGTGCTCTAAATCCAATAGGGTCTTTGCCAAGTGTCAAATACCTATGAATTTTTATCCAGGTCACATAATATTAATGTACAATTTTTAACATATAATATTTTTTCTCTTCTGCCTCTATTGGGTCTACCTATAGGTATATGTTTTCTTTAATTGTCTCTTTGATTTTTATGAGGTCATGATTGGACAAAATGATGGTTTTAGATGTAATGCCTAGGAGGGAAGTTGAGAAGTTATGGGAGAAAAAGGGTAGGATCTTCTTGGAGATCTCCATGAGAATGAGGAGTGATAGACTAGAATAGAATAATTTTCCTTTGGGGGATACAAATAAAGGGGTGAGCCATAAAACAAAAAAAATAGAAATGAGAACAGAGATATGTGAAAAGGGAGAAATGTAATTATTTTAATTTCCTTCTATGATTGTATAAACCCAATAATGACCTATGATTGATCTTAATTCTGTTGTGATATATGCAAGATTTGAATCCCTATGATTATAAGGTCAATTATTTGACATAATGTGTTGTGTGTCCCTTGAACATGTTCAACTTTGCAACTCAAGAGATAAAAATAGGATTTAATTAGCCTTCCACTCTTTAGGCTTATATCATTTGGTATTAGAGATTCGTTTCATTATTGAGATAGAGTGTACATAGAAGGGACTTAAGTGGAATTTGTTAGAAAGTTGTGGAATAGAATTTTGCACCATTTAAGTTATGGAATACTGCATGAATGTTGTTCGAATAAGGGAAAGAGTGAGGGGAGCTTGTGTGGTTGATTTGGCAAAGATAATGAGAGTTATGTAGGAAAATTTGGATGAGATGGATTTGGCTCAATGGAGAGGTGCCCATTGAGATGATGTGAATGAAGATGAGGATGAATAATCTCAAGAACTTGGACTTGATGATATGGATAACATGGTTGAGACAATTTTTTTCAAATTTGTAGCAAGAATTGGCAGTAAGCCAAAAATTGATACATCATGATATAATGGTAGCTTGAATCCTGAATAGCTCGTGGACTGTATAATAGATATGGAGAAATACTTTCACTATGAGTCTATGGAGGACCATAAGAAGATGAAATTTGCATGGACAAAATTGAAAGGTCACACTTCACTATGTTGGGACAATGTGTAGGTTGAAAGACAAAATAAGAATAAGGATAAAATCCGGTCATGGGATAGGATGGTATAAAAGTTGAAGGGAAAAAAATTTCCCATGGATTATAATTTGACTCTATTCCAAAAATTTCAAAAATTGAGGTAGAAAGATACAAGTTTCAAAGACTACATAGAAAGATTTTATAGATTTGTAATACGACCGAGACATGATAAAGATGATCTTGAGAGGGTGGTGAGGTATGTGAATGGACTATGTGTTCATACTCAAGATGAAATTAGTTTGTTGAAGAACCATATAAGAACCCTATCGGATTGCATTGAAGGCAAATAAAAATATGACAAGGAGGTAGTAAGCAAACTCTAGAGGTAGAGGATGGTCTTTGAGAGGATGAGGACATAATGGTAGTGGAAGAGGTCAACAAACCAATAGTGGAGAAGCAATCAGTTCAAAAAATCATATTTATAGTATGAGAGGGGGATACTCCTCAAGAGGGAGAGGTTCATACGAAATAGGTAGGGGCATAATTTTTTGTGGTAAGTGTTTTAGTCGAAATAAATATGTTGGTCACAAGTGGGAATTTTATCCAGAAAACCCTATAAACAATGGAAAGAGAGTTGAAGCAACATCTCATATGGATTTTGGAGATGAAGAGAGTGTTGGGTATCCAAGTCATATGAAAGTTTCAGAACAAGGAGATGTTATGTTGATGAAAAGAGTGTTGTTAAAACTAGCCCAAGAGGTAAATGAACCAACACAACAAAAAAAATTATTCAAAACTATATTAAAATCCATAGGTAAGTGTTGTCAAGTTGTAATTGATAGCCATAGTACTAATAATTTGGTATCTCAAAAAATGGTATAAAAACTTAAGCTAATAAATTTATAACATCCTACACCATACAAGGTTTTAGGGTTGCTTAAGGGGCATCAATCCTACACCATACAAGGTTTTAGGATTGTTTAAGGGGCATCAAGTACTTGTCAATGAGCAATGTGTGGTGAAAATTTCATGCCCATATAAAGATGAGGTTTTGTGTGATATCATGCCCATGTATGTGTGTCATGTGTTATTGGGTAGGCCATGGCAGTTTGATAGGAGAGTAGTACATGACATATGAGCAAACACATAGACTATCATAAAGGACATCAAGAAGTTTACATTGAGTTCATTAAAAGACAATGGAGATGAGATGGATAATAGTGTTGAGTTGTGGAGCTAAAAGCTTCACTAGTGTGCAAATGTGGAGGTTGTTGAGTGACACAGTAACTGACATTGGTCAGGCCAACCGACATCGGCTATATTCAGCTACACAGTAATCGACATCGGTTATAGTCGGTCGGCATTAGTCAGACAGGAACCGACATCAGTCATCTGTGCATTCCAAAACTGTTCTAATTTTAGATGAACAGTTAGTTTGCATGTAAAGACTAATTTTAGTCTTGAGTCTGCGTTTCTAATTATTGTTTGGTTTGGGATCTATTTAAGAGACCCATGGGGTTGTATTGTAATGTAAGCAAGATCAATTAGATCTGTAGGGTGCAAGATCAAGAAGATCTAAAGGGTGCAAGATCAAGAAGATCTGTGGATCAGAGTAGGCAACAACGGTTGAGTTGATTGTCACTTGGTAGTAGGCAACAACCATTGGGTTGATTGTCACTGGAGGGAACAACTCAGTGTTGAGTTGTTTGTAATTGAGAGAGAGAGAACTCTTGAGGGAGAATTATTGTACACCCAAGAGGTGTGGAAAAAGTGAGATTTCTTCATTGTATTTCCTTCTGAAAGAGTGTTAATACAGATTGTATTGTTTCTCGTATCTCTTATTCTTTGTTGTTTCTGATTTCTAGTTACTTATTACTTTTGGTTTAATTCCATGTTTAGTTGTTTATACAAAGGTAATCAAGTGTACTATTAAGGAGTGGATCCTAACGATTGGTATCAGAGCTATGTGTAGATCCTAAAAAGTGGTATCAGAGCCAGGTTGAAAAAAAGCACAGAGCAGGTTAGTGTTTGTTGATTACAGGCCACTCACAGGGGTTTTTGTTTGAGTGGGAGTAAAGTAATGGCAAAAGAAAGTAAGCTAAGAATGGAAAAATTCAATGGCAAGAATTATCAATTATGGAGGATGCAGATAGAAGATTATATGTATTAGAAAGATCTGTGCTTACTGTTGGGTGGGGTTTCAAGTAAGCCCACATATATGCAAGATGAAGAATGGAATGTTCTTGATAGAAAGGCTCTGGGATCTATAAGGTTGAGCCTGGCATCATCTGTGATTTCCAACTTATCATAGGCAAAGACAACAGTAGAGTTAATGGAATCTTTGACAAATTTATATGAAAAACCCTCAGCTTCGAATAAGGTATTTCTTATGAAAAAATTATTTAATTTGCAAATGCAGGAAGGTGGATCGGTATATAGTCATCTTAGTGATTTCCATGGTTTAGTAAATCAGTTAATTTCAATCAAAATAGTTTTTGATGATGAAATTAAGGCTATCTTAATCTTATGCTCTTTACCTGAAAGTTGGGATAGCTTGGTAATGGTAGTAAGTAATACTACGTCTGCTTCAAATATCTTGAAAGTTGATGATGTTGTTAGTGTAATCTTGAATGAAAAAATTCATAGGAAAAGCACAAGAGAAACATCAGGTAATGCTTTAAGTGTTGAAAGCAGGGGATGACAAAGAGAGAAGAGCAAGCAAGAGAAATCAAGGTCAAAGATAGGCAGTAGATCCAAATCTAGAAATGGAAGTATCACCTACTGAAATTGTGGAAAGAAAGGACATGCAAAGAAAGATTGTTGGTTGAAAGAAGATCAGCATGAAGAAGCAGATGTTGCAGGTATTGTTGCACAGGATGCTCTTATATTTTCTTTAGATAGTTAGATAGAATCATGGGTTTTAGATTCTAGTGCTTCTTTCCATGCAACCCCAAATAGAGAATTTTTCCATGATTATGTCCATGGAAACTTTGGAAAATTTTATTTAGGGGATGGTGAGCCTTGTCAAATTGTTGGCAAAGGAAAAGTGCAGCTGAAATTGTAGAATGGCAACACATGGGTGTTGAAGGATGTCATGGATGTACCCATCCTGAAGAGGAATCTAATTTCTATAAGAAAGTTGGGTGATGAGGGTTGCATAGTAACTCTCACAGCTAAATCTTGAAAAGTTTCCAAGGGTGCACTTGTATTAGCTAGAGGTAAGAAATTAGGTACACTTTATCTATCTACTTGTATTACTGATTCTCCTTTTGTTTTATCTACTTCAAATGTAGATGCAAAGATGTGGCATTATAGGCTTGGTCACATGAGTGAGAAGGGAATGGATGTTCTTAAGTCAAAAGGTAAGCTTTCAGATTTGATAGATCGAGATTTTTGTAAGCATTGTATCTTAGAAAATAGGAGAAAGTGAGGTTTATCGCAACCGAGTCAACAAAGAAGAAGCACAAATTGGAGCTTGTTCACACAAATGTGTGGAGACCAGCTTAGGGAGCTTCTATTGGAGGATCACAGTATTATGTTTCTTTCATTGATGATGCTACAAAAAAGGTATGGGTTTATTGCATAAAGTGGAAATCTGATGTTTTTGACATATTTAAGAAATGGAAAGCCTTGGTTTTCAAGGAGAAGGTGATGGACAGTGATCAGCTCAAGAGGCTAAATAATTCTGAGCAGGGTAATGTTGATTTGGACAAGGTTATGATCCAAAATGAGCTCATGGGTAAAAATCATCACTCACAAAAAAACACAGTCACCGACGTTGGTCAAGCAGAGACTAACGTCGATTAGGCAGGAACCGACGTCGGTCCAATGGAGACCAAAGTCGATGATGTCAGGCAAGTGGAAACTGACATCGATCAGGTAAAAACCAATGTCGGTCAGGTTGGTTAGGTGGAACCAATATCGGTTGGGTGCAGACTGAGAGATGACCAGGATTGGTCACTATTAGAATGAAATTTGGGTGGACAGCAAGCTGTCAATGAGTCTCAAACGCCCATGAGGAGGTCTGAAAGAGTAAGTAAGCCTCAAATTTATTATTCCCCTTCTTTATACTACTTGTTGCTCACTGATGGTGGAAAACTAGGAAGTTTTGAAGAGGCAATGCAGGTAAAATCCAAGAAACAGTGGGAGCATGACATGAATGAGGAAATTAATTCCTTGAAAAAGAACCAAATGTAAGATTTGGTTGAGTTGCCAACTGGAAAGAAAGCACTGAAAGATGAATGGATTTATAGGTTAAAGAAAGGAGAGAATGGACAGGTGAGACATAAGACCAGGTTATATGGTCTTGAGCAAGCTCTAAGACAATGGTATTTGAGGTTTGACAGGTTTATGACAAAGCATGGCTTTAGTAAATGTCAATGTGACCATTGTGTTTATTTTACTAGGTTGGATAATATTAGCTACATTATCTTGTTACTGTATGTGGATGATATGCTTGTTACAGGTTCATACATGTAGGGAATTACTGAGCTAAAGGTAAAATTAGCTCAAACATTTGCCATGAAGGATTTAAGAGCAGCAATCCTTGACATGAGCATTAAAAGAGACAAGAAATATCATAGGTTGATTTGGTCTCAAGAGGATTATGTGAATAAGGTAGTGGAGAGGTTCAATTTGCAAGATGCAAAACCGGTAAGCACACCTATGGCTGGACAGTTCAAGTTGAGCATAGAACAGTGTCTTAAATCACATGATAAGGTTGAGTACATGGTATGTACTAGACCTGATATTGCCCAAGCAGTGGGAGTTGTCAGCAAATTTATGGCCAATCTAGGAAAGAAGCACTGGAAAGTAGTTCAATGGATTCTCAGGTATCTAAGAGGGACTAACAGTAGGTATTTATGCTATGCAGGGTCAACCACTTCTCTACATGGGTATGTTGATTAGAATATGGCAGGTGACATGGATGGCAAGAGAAGCACCATAGGATATGTGTTCACTGTTGGTGGAATGATGATTAGCTAGATTTTAGAGTTGCAGAAGGTTGTTGCAGTCACAAAGGCTAGCAAGGAAATGATATGGATGACTTGGTTCATGGAAGAGTTGGGAAAGGAGCAAAAGAGTTGTAGATTGTACAGTGATAGTCAAAGTGCAATTCATTTGGCAAAGGATTTAGCCTTTCATTCAAGAACCAAACACATACAGCTTAGGTATCACTTCATTCGACAGGTATTGGAGGATGGTTAGTTGAAGCTGAAAAAGATCCATACGGCAAAAAACCCTGCAGATATGTTAACAAAGCCGGTAACAAAGGAGAAGTTGAATCTTCATTCAAATTTTTTTGGTCTTCAAGATTGAACTTGAAGATGGAGAAACAAGCCAAAAACAAATTAGAGGATGTTGCTGTACAAGTACAAGTACAGGTGCAGCTGTTTATCTCCAAGTGAGAGATTATTGAGTTGTGGAGCTAAAAGCTTCACTAGTGTGCAAATGTGGAGGTTGCAGAGTGACACAGTAGTCGATGTCGGTCAAGCCAACTGACATCAGTTATGTTCAGCTACACAGTAACCGACATCGGTTATAGTCGATCGGCATCGGTCAGATAGGAACCGACATTGGTCATCTGTGCGTTCCAAAAGTGTTCTAATTTTTGATAAATAGTTAGTTTGTATGTAAAGAATAATTTTAGTCTTGAGTCTACGTTTCTAATTATTGTTTGGTTTGAGATCTAGTTAAGAGACCCATGGGGCTGTATTGTAATATAAGCAAGATCAATTAGATCTGCAGGGTGTAAGATTAAGAAGATTTGTAGGGTGCAAGATCAAGAAGATCTATGGATCAGAGTAGGCAACAACGGTTGAGTTGATTGTCACTTGGTAGTAGGAAACAACAACCATTGGGTTGATTGTCACTGAAGGGAACAACTCAGTGTTGAGTTGGTTGTAATTGAGAGAGAGAGAACTCTTGAGGGAGAATTACTGTACACCCAAGAGGCATGGGAAGAGTGAGATTTCTTCATTGTATTTCCTTCTGGAAGAGTGTTAATACATATTGTATTATTTCTCGTATCTCCTATTCTTTGTTGTTTCTGATTTTTAGTTACTTATTACTTCTGGTTTAATTCCATGTTTAGTTGCTTATACAAAGGTAATCAAGTGTACTCTTAAGGAGTGGATCCTAACAAATAGTTTAAAGGCCATGTTGATGTATAAAAAAGAGTTTTTGAAGGTGGCTAAAGAGGAAGAGATAGGTTTTGCATTAATTTCCAAACTAGTACGGATTGTGATAGCCACTACAGTAGGTGATTTACCCATTAAAATTCAAAATATGTTTAAGAACTATGTCGACATTGTGACATTTAAATTGTTGAATAGACTACCACATGTAATAAGTATTAGTCATCATATGGATTTAGTGCCTAGAGTGAGTTTGCCTAATAAATCATTTTATAGTTTGAATTCAATGTAAAATGAAGAGACAAAGAAGCAGGTGTAGGAGTTTCCCAAGTAGGGTCTAAAACGTGAGAGCCTAAGCCCATGTACAGTTCCAATTATTTTAGCACCAAAGAAAGGTTGGGAATGGAGAATGTGTATGAATTCACATGAAATAAACAAGATCACCATTAAGTATAGATTTTTGTTGCTAAGAATGAATGACTTAATAGACTATTTGAGTGGAGCAAGGTATTTGAAAAGTGGGTATCATCAAATTTGCATACAATGAAGAGATGAGTGGAAGACCATATTCAATATGAATGATGGGTTATATGAATGGTTGGTCATGCCATTTGAATTTTAGAATGCTTCAAGTACATTCATGAGGCTTATGAATGAAGTGTTGAAACTATTCATAGGTAAGTTTGTAATTATCTATTTGGATGATATTCTGATTTTTAGTCATTCCAAGGAAGAACATTTGTAACACTTGAAGTTGGTGTTAAATAAGTTAAAAGATGAGAAGCTATTAGTAAATCTGAATAAGTGTAGCTTCATGCAAGAGGATCTGATTTACTTGGGATTTATGATCTTAAGATAAGGTTTGAGGATGGATCTTGAGAAGTTAAGAGAAATCGTTGATTGGCCTTCACCAAAAAGCATGTTTGAGGCACGAGGTTTCCATGGGTTGGCTAGTTTTTATATAAAATTCATCAAAAAATTCAAGGGTATATTGATGTAAGGAGTTATGTATGATCCTCTTACATCAGATGGTATCAGAGCTTAGATGATACTTGAGTAGCAAAAGAAAGATAAATATAAGAGAGGCTTTGGTTGTTAGAGAGTGAACTAAGGAGAACATAGTTGTGAAATAAAAGCTTGTAGAGGAAAGTGAAAGGATGGCACTTAGAGAAAGAGGTGGTGCAGATCAAAGAGGACAACTAGAAGCAACATCATTGATGAGAAGTTTATAGGTATTTTTGAAAGTAATTAAAATTACTCAAGCAAGAGAGGTTGTAAAAGATGATGTAAGAGATAGTGAAGAAGTAGCAGAGAAGACTTTGTTCAGAATCAATTGTAAATCAAAAGATCAGTGCTGTAAAGTTATTATTGATGATAGTAATAATAATAACATAGTTTCTTCATATATAGTTGATAATTTATAATTGAAAAGATTGGCACATCCAATTCCATACAAAGTGACTTGGCTTCAGATAGGACATCAAACACTGGTTAATGAAAAATGTAAGGTTGAATTCTAAATTGATAGTTATAGAGAAGAAGTCATTTTTTGACATCTTGTCTATATATATTTGTCATGTTTTGTTTGGCAGACCTTGACATTTTGATATAAAAGTTATGTATGATGAAAATAATAATACCTATGTATTATAAAAGAATGACATGAAGCACACCTTAATACCTTTGAAGAATGATAGTACAGAAGCTAAAAATAGTATTAATATGTTACTAATGAGTGAAAAGAAGTTATTTCAATAGGGCAATGAAGAAAAGGTATGTAATATGTTAATTATTAATCCACAAGAGGAAAAACTTCTATGTGAGCAACTTAAACATGTGAATGAAGAATAAAAGGTGAATGAATAAAATAAAGTTGTCTTGGAGGACAATAAGACTATAAGGTTCTTATATGAAGAGGCTAAAATAGATTTTTAGAATATCAAAGAGGAAAATGACAGTTGTAAGTAGCATATGAAAAAAGGGATCCTTGTGAAAGAGGAGATAGACATGAAATAAAAGAACAACTTTGAAGAATTACAAGTGAAAGAAGAAAGCAATCAAGAAAGTAGTCAAGAGAGAAACTAATAAAAAGAGTTACAAAAAGTAAATAGAATAACCATGAGGAATTGTAGTAAGTAGAGATGATTGGTGCACACAAGGAAATGGTGATTAAATATCAGCAATGCAATAAAGCTAAAAATAGAGATATAGTTGAGATGGAGACATCATGTGAAGATAAGGTTGAGTTTTTAGTTGAATTATATTTGACAAATGACATCAATGTACATGTTTCCATGGAGGAACTAGAGAAAATGTAAGGTATAAATTCATGCACATGAAGAGAACAGGGTCATAGATCATCCATATGTAGAAGCAAAAGAGTATAAGAAGAATAATGAAGAGAGGATCACATGGTGGTTGAGAATGGATGTTTTGGAGTCCATCATGTGAGTGGGAGCCGTGAAGGAAAAAAAAGCAATGAAAGAGAGATGACATACATATCTTGGAAACATGATACAGTAAAATAAGGATAATTTTTTAGATCTATTAAGATCTTTTATGAAATTATTTTATGTAGGTGCAATAGTAGGAAAGACAACAAAGAAGAAGTATAAATGTGCATCAGTCGAGCATGTACATGTGTATTATCAACAAGTTGCAATATAGTATTATGGTGGTAACACCTATAAGTTAGTTCGTAAAGGTTATGGAAGTAACCAAATATTGTTTTCAAGTTGACATGGAACCAAATAAAAACAAGAAAGTAAATTGTATCAGCCAAAATCATATAAAAGACTCATGAGTAGGAGCTCATGAAATTTTTTAAGCTAAGAGTCTGATGTAGGTGCATGCTTATAAATAGTTAAATTATATTTGTTTTTAATTTTAGAAGGTATAAAATGTCATGAATGGTCAATATTACCTGTGTCCATGCTTCATTTGTCATTTTTAGGTCATTTAGTGATGTTTCTAAGTTTTTCACCAAAACTAGAAATTCAAAAAAAAAATGAATTTGTTATTAGATTTTAAA
This sequence comes from Torreya grandis, assembly GCA_037957365.1. Classification (NCBI taxonomy): domain Eukaryota; kingdom Viridiplantae; phylum Streptophyta; class Pinopsida; order Cupressales; family Taxaceae; genus Torreya; species Torreya grandis. The sequence goes on from JARHVA010001207.1 coordinate 1,826,792, forward strand.
GGTTTTGGGCATGTTGTAAAAGTCTTGGTCCTATGGTAAGGGGTCTTTAGGGTCTAAATATATGTTGTAAATTTTTTTCAACCTTTTACTCACTCTAAACTTATCTTTATCTTAATCAAGGTATGTGTAACGTAGGTAGACAACTAAACTAATCATGTTTGGATAAGCCATAAGTTTGTTAAGAGATATTTGGCTCATGAAACAAGAAGAAACTAATGTTAGCCATATAGAAAAAAAATTGTAAAATTCAAATCATGAAAATAAGAACCGATAAAATTAATGAATAAAGGATAAAGTCTAATGTTGTAGGTTTTTGAAGAGGTTGGAATAGTCTGTAAGAGTCTGTGTAATAGTTTTGGAGATATATAAATAAAGAGAACTTTTTATTATAATTTTGGATATATTTTCAGATTTGTTCCCAAAATCTGTCACTCATTTTTGGGACAACATATGAACTATTTTGGTCCTGCAGGTCAAAATTCTCTCTTCCCTTTCCAAAAATTGTTTTGAGCATTCAAATTCTTCATTATTCAAGCTTTTTCAGCTAAGGGACTATCAGGATCAATGGTTGAACGGGTAAAAAGGTTCAATGACATCGGCAAGCTTAAAAGAGTTAAGTGCTTTGGTAAAAGTTCAAAGTTCAACCGCTTCGGCAAGTTCAATGGCGTCAAAAGACTTAGCAAAAAAAAGGAAGATTGAACCATTGAACCGTTGAACCATTGAACCTTGAACCAAAAAGGTTCAAAGGTTCAACGTGGTTGGTTCAAAGCGGTTGGTTCAAGCGGTCAATTGAATGAGTGGAACAAAAGATTGAACCGTTGAACCAAAGTTGGTTCAATCGATCGGTTCAATTGGAATGTTCAAAGGAGTGCCCCAAAGCCCAAAGGGCAAGTGCCCTTGTGAAGGACAGTGAGCAAAAGCAAGACGAGAAGATATCCTTCAGAAAGATTTTTTGTGGTGAATTTTACAAAGAAAAATCTTTCAAACAAAATGTCCGAAGGAATTCCTTCGGACATTTTGTCTGAAGGGATGATAAAAAAACCCAACAGAAATTAGCTAAGGCAAGGGAAGATTTCCTTCAGACAAAATGTCCGAAGGAATTGAAGAAGAAGACAGCCTGAAGACCGCTCGAAGGACCCCAAAGGACCCCGAAGGGCAGGTACCCTTGAGGGAGGATCTTAGCGACCAATAAATGGACCTTCTCAAGGCCTAAAGGGACACCTTCCCTTCGAGAGGTTCCAAAGACATTAAGCTAAAGGAATGTTTCTATGGACTCATTTCTACGTGTTGTCCCCAAAAATGAGTGAAATTTTTGGGACAACCTATGAACTATTTTAGTTCATCAGACCAAAATCATCTCTCCCCTTTTCAAAAAATTGTTCTGAGCATTCGGGTTCTTCATTTTTCAAAGCTTTTCCAAAAATCTACATACTCTATAGGATTAAATCTACGGACTCTACAGGCTTGAATCTATGGACTCTACAGGAAGAAAATCTACGGACTCTACAGGCTAAGTTTTACGAGCTTCGCATGTTAATTTCTATGGACTCTACTGGAAAGAAGCAATCTCTCAACACTTAGGCAAGTTCAACAGGTTCAATGACCAATTGGTTCAATGCACTTGGTGCAAAAGATCAAAAAGACTTAGCCAAATAAAGAAGAATGAACCGATTGAACCATTGAACTGTTGAACCAAAGTTGGTTCAATCAGTTGGTTCAATCAGTAGGTTCAAGGGGCTGCCCCAAAGCCAAAAAGGCAAGTTCCCTTGTACAGGGCAGGCAACATTGGTTCGAAGGTCAAAGAAAAAACAAAATTCCTTCAGATTTGTTCAAAGGCCCAAAAGGAACAATTCCTTCAGACTTTTTGTCCAATGGAAATGATTAAGTGAAGAAGGCTGAAGGAATTCACTTGGGAAGAAAGACCAAAGAAATTGAAAGGAACAAATGGCTAAGGAAAAGAAGCTTTCTTTCAGACTTTTTGTCCGAAGGAAAAGCCCGATGGAAAAAGCTCAAGAGCCAAAAGCCCACTGAAGAAGCAAGAACCCACCGGGAAAGTTGAAGCATGAAGTTCACCCAAAAAATGTCTCGAAGGGAAGGTACCCTTGCGAGCGGCACTTGAAGATGCAAAAGAGAGCCTTCCAAAAAAAAAACTTAGACAAAGAAGGTTTTCAAATAACAAGGATGGAACCGTTGAACCTTGAACCAAATGGTTCAACAGGTTCAACTGGTTTGAAGGTTCAATATTTCAAGGCCTCAAAGGGACTTATAAAGATAAAGGAAGTAATGATTGAATGAGACATAAAATGAACTGATGAACCGATTGAACCTTGAACCAAAAGAGTTCAAACTTTAATGGTTCATAGGTTCAAAGGTTTAAGGGCAGCCTCAATCAAGGGAAAAAGTAGCAAACAGGTGGTTCAATGGATGGTTCAACCAAGGAGCGGGAAAGCAATTAAACCAAGAAGCGATAGAACAAAAGAGACAGAATGAACCAATGAACCGATGAACTTTCAAAGGTTCAACAGGTTCAAGGTTTAACATGGTTCAAGCAGCTGGCAACCATTGACGGTCCTGTGGACGTCAAATTTAAAGGGATATCCATGGAAATTCAAATAAAGCATAGAATTTAAAGAAAGAATCAAGCGATTGACTAAAAAGAGAGCCTGAAGACTCAAATTACTACAGGGAAGAGAAGATCAATGCAAAGGACCAAAAATATCTTTGAAAGAGTTATTTCTAGTAGGTGAAACAGTGGATCGAGTAGACTTCTGAGCACACCAAACCAAGGACGCAGCCTATTTTTCCTTCCATGAAGTAAAGAGAAATGGATAGCTGCACAAATGTCAGAGGGGAAAAACCAGATAGTCTATATTGAGAAGAGACATATTCGAGAAATGGACATGGCATAGTTATGGCAATACACTGTTCCCAGCATGGTCCCTCCAGACAAAAATTGAAGGCACATTGAAGACATTGACTGTAGTATGGGCCATCCCATGGGAAAAAATGCCAATCCTTGCATAGTTGCTATAAGATTGTAATATCTCTCATTTGCAAAAGAGACTTTTCATTTTTATAGGAGTGAAAATCTGCCCATTTGAAAGAAGAAAACTGAGACTTTGAGCTCAGATAATAATTTCATTTCATTTTATCTTAATGAGAAAGCAAGTTGTTTGCAGAATTTGTGTTGTTTTGGCTTGTGCTACTTTAGGAAATTGTTCTTATGTCTGTTTCCTATAAGCATTCTTATTTATTTAACTTGACAAGCAGAATTAGTGAAGGTAAAAAGGGAGGTGTCCTAAAGCCAACTATGAAAAGACTTTGTGCTTTCACAATTGTTTTCAGCGTGTGTTTTTCCTTTTCTTTCTGTGTTAAGGATTCTAGGATGACTTTGTACCCCCATTATCTTTTATGTTATACTCTTTGGGTAGTTGAGGTAAAAACTTTGTGTTCTGTTTCATCCTACTCGTTACTGCGCCCTTTGGTCACCAGTTACTTTACTATCTGAAAGAAACTCCTATTATTTCTTGCAAGAACACTTATGAAAGAAGAGAAGTGCCTTCAGTGTTTCCACCAGGATTTTCTCCTCTATTTGTTAGCATCATCTCTGAAAAAGAGAGATGGATGGTTCATTCCACCCATGTGTCTTACTTTCTGCTTATATATATAGTATATAGCCTTCGCATATTTAATAGGGAACCTCCCCTTGATGAGAGGAGAGATTTGTCCCCTTTGGATGTGGTAAACTTGCAACATTAGATGATTGATCTTCTTATGTTATGGTGATAGGAACTATTTTGGTCACTAGTTAGCTAGCTGACAAAATATTCACCTAACAGTTTTTGGTGACTCCATTGAGGACACAGTACTTTTGTGCAATTTGGAACCTCAAGTTTTAGATTGAAACATCACCTGTGTCTTACCCATTATCATTATACCCTTATCCATTACATACTCTGGCGACTCCATTCTACGTCTTACCCATTATCCATTTATAGCCTTACCATTTTCGTCCATCTCCATTATTTTATATGGTCTACAAAACTAGAGCTGCTGGAAAAGAGTGCGCAGTTTGAAGCCTCAAGCTGAAGCAACACCAGTTATTTTCCATTTTTGTTCTACAATCTGGCCACTCCACCCAGATTTGTTATCTCTATTTTTCATAATTAAATCATGGCAGTTCGAGGCCCCTGGGGTAACTCTTTTGGCCCACTTAATTTGACCCCACCCCTACATGAACTCCCACGCAGTTCAAGAAATAATTTCCCCAAATTCTTTGGTGATGGGATAGTTCACCCTGATGAACACATTGCAGCCTTTAGCATAGCCTATGGTGTGACAGGGGTTTAATTTGAAGATGTGGAAATTAGTCTTTTTGTGGAGACCCTACAAGGTGTTGTTGTAGACTAGTTCTACCATCTACAAGCTGGATTAGTGACAGACTGGAACACCCTAAAAGCCAAGTTCAAAGCAAGGTTCAATCTCACAGAAGATGCACATGCCTTGCTAGCCCAGCTCACTCAGATGATGAAGAAATCTCATGAGCTTATGAGGGATTTTATTGCCAGGTTCGACAAGCTGAGACACATGATTCCCATGGTCACCCAGCCGACACCTCAGAACCTCAAATGCTTCTTCATCAACTCACAACTGCATGAAGTGAGTTTTCTATTGAGACAAGCTAGCCACATAGACAGTACTGCTACTCAGGACTTGGCTACTGAGGTAGAAGATGACCTTATCTTGGTAGGAAAGATAAGGAGAGACCTAAACAGAGGCAAACCCTCTTCATCTTCTGAATACTCATCCACAGTCACCACTGACACAATGGTACAAAAGCTGGCAAATGAATTGTTAGCCTTGAAAAGGCAAATGGCACAAGGTATGTCTTCTGCTCCTCTATATAAAGATATACCAAGGAGGACATTCCCTAATCAGTCATATCAAGGCAACGCTACCAGAAGTCAAGGGCAACCAAATTGTCTTCCTCCCCCATAGAGGAACCTTACCCTTGAAGCACCTCCAACCAACTCAACAGTTGGATATCTAGAAACAGAACATGTTTCCTATTTCCACCCTGATTTTGAGTAAGAAAATGGCATTGATCTCTTCAGGGAGGATCTAGAAGAATCAGCTAGCGACTCCCACATTGGTTTCCTAAATTACCAAGATGAACCTAGAAGTGAAGGTGAAGCAGTCAAAGAATCATACACAGTATTCACTCGATCTAAGAATCAGTCAGTCCAACAAGCTGATAAAGAAAGAACAAAGGAATGAACTCAGCCTGTAATTCTAATTGCTAAGTGGGGAACCACTCTACCTTTCCAGTCAAAGGACCCAGTGATCGCCAAGAAGATTAGTACATCAAACATCTCTGCACCTTCTACTTCAACTTCACATATCAGTCCTCCCCCTCTCAAAAACTAAAAGGATGAACTCCCATCCTCTCTTCTAAGTCCATCTCAGTCATTTGACATGATTGATCATGTTAAGAAATCCAAAATTCAAATGACTGAGTTTGAATCCCTATAAGTCAATTCTGAGCAATTAAACATTTGTGGAGAACCAGGTGCAGACCTGTCTGAGGCAAAGATTGTGGTTACCCAAACGTCAGTCCTTGCTGCTCAAATTTTGTTTGAGCCTTCAGGTAGGGGTAATTACTTTTTGCCCATAGAGGATGCTCATGTCCTAGTTGATGAAAGTCTTGTAGCTGGCAATCTAGGATTTCATCCAAACAAGTCATCAAAAAAATTGGTAGGGCATAGTACAAATCAAGAAGGATCTTCCATCTCCCATGAAGAGAAATTTGATAGAATATCAGCTTTTGATGATGCTTGGATCTTGGAATTTGATGGCAACAATTCTTCCACAGTTAGATGCAGATCTCTGTTGCTCAGATTGAAAACTACTCAGGGTGAAGAGGTCAAACTCCTTCACACCAAAGGAGATGTTGAGCTGATGGTTTTTCAAGAGTTTGATGCTGACAATCAAAGCATGTGCTGGATTGAACTAGCAGAACAACAAGTTATGATGGTGGACCATACTGCTATATTTTGAAGTTAGCAAAAGGAACTCTTCGCATAAAGAGCAAGGAGTTATGGTTTTCAGTTTCAAGACCACATCCCGCCATGGGGCAAGAAGAAGAAAAAGGCAAGAGGAAGATGTAAAAAATTGATTTCCTGGTGGAGAGTTCCATTCACCCATCACCAATTCTAGGGACAAAATAGTTTCATGTTGGTTTATCAAGAAAGAACGCCATTTTCATTGTCTCACAATGGGAAGCATCTGAATCACTTCAATTCTTGAAGTGTCAGATAAGTTCACCTGTACATATATACATTTGTATAATCTTTGGTTCTATTTTGTGATTTTTGTTTTCATTTTCATTTTTTGGAGCCTTTTTTTTCGGGTAGCATGACTTCATAGCCCAATGGCATACTTTAAGGCACTGGAGATTCTAGTTTCTGCTCCCCTCAAATATTCCAAGTTTTCAACTGAAGAAAGTTTCCCAACTAGAGCCAGCTGTTGTCCCCAAAAATGAGTGACATTTTTGGGAAAACCTATAAACTATTTTGGTTCATCGAACCAAAATCATCTCTCCCCTTTTCAAAAAAATTTTATGAGCATTTGGGTTCTTCATTTTTCAAAGCTTTTCTAGAAATCTATGGACTCTGAAAGCTTGAATCTACGGACTCTGCAGGAAGAAAATCTACGGACTCTGCAGGCCAAGTTCTACGAGCTTCGCATGTTGATTTCTACAGACTCTGTAGGAAAGAAGTAAGCTCTTAACACTTAGGCGAGTTCAACGAGTTTAACGACCAATTGATTCAATGTGCTTGGTGCAAAAGATCAAAAAGACTTAGCCAAATAACGAAGAATGAACTGATTGAACCATTAAACTATTGAACCAAAGTTGGTTCAATCGGTAGGTTTAAGGGGCTGCCCCAAAGCCAAAAAGGCAAGTGCCCTTGCAGAGGGTAGGCAACATTCGTTCGAAGGTCAAAGAAAATATAGAATTCCTTTGGATTTGTTTAAAGGCCCAAAACGAACAATTCTTTCAAACTTTTTGTTCGATGGAAATGATTAAGTGAAGAAGGACGAACGAATTCACTCAGGAAGAAAGCCTAAAGAAATTGAAAGGGACAAACGGCTAAGGAAAAGAAGCTTTCTTTCAGACTTTTTGTCTAAAGGAATTCCTTCAGACTTTTTGTCCGAAGGAAAATCCTGACAGAAAAAGCCCGAGAGCCAAAAGCCCGCCGGGAAAGTTGAAGCTTGAAGTGTGCCCAAAAAAAATTTCGAAGGGTAGGTACCCTTGCGGGGGGCACTTGAAGACGCAGAAGAGAGCCTTCCAAAAAAAAAATAGACAAAGAAGGTTTTCAAAGAACAAGGATGGAACCGTTGAACCTTTAACCAAATGGTTCAACTAGTTCAAAGGTTCAATATTTTAGGGCCTCAAAGGGACTTAGAAAGATAAAAGAAGCAATGATTGAATGAGACACAGAATGAATAGATGAACTGATTGAACCTTGAACTGAAAGAGTTCAAAGTTCAATGGTTCATAGGTTCAAAGGTTCAAGGGCAGACTCAGTCAAGGGAAAAAGTAGCAAATAGGTGGTTTAATGGATGGTTCAACCAAGGAGCGGGAAAGCAATTGAACCAAGAAGTGATAAAACAAATGAGATGAAATTAACCAATGAACTGATAAACTTTCAAAGGTTCAATGGGTTCAAGGTTCAACATGGTTCAAGTAGCTGGCAACCATTGACGGTCCCGTGGATGTCAAATTTAAAGGGATATCCATGGAAATTCAAATAAAGCACAAAATTTAAAGAAAGAATCAAGCGATTGACTGAAAAGAGAGCCCAAAGACTCAAATTGCTATAGGGAAGAGAAGATTAATGTAAAGGACCAAAAATATCTTCGAAAGAGTTATTTCTAGTAGGTGAAACAGTGGATCAAGTAGAATTTTGAGCGCACCAAACCAAAGACGCAGCCTATTTTTCCTTCCATGAAGTAAAGACAAATGGACAGCTATGCAGACGTCAGAGGGGATAGACCAGACAATCTATACCGAGAAGAGACATATTAGAGGAATAGACACGCCATAGTTATGGCAATACAATGTTCCCATCATGGTCCCTCCAAACAAAAATTGAAGGCGCATTGAAGACGTTGACTGCAGTATGGGCCATCCCATGGGAAAAAATGCCAATCCTTGCGTAGTTGCTATAAGATTGTAATATCTCTCATTTGTAAAAGAGACTTTTCATTTTTATAGGAGTGAAACTCTGCCCATTTAAAAGAAGAAGACTGAGACTTTGAGCTCATTATAATTTCATTTCATTTTATATTAATGAGAAAGCAAGTTGTTTGCAGACTTTGTGTTGTTTTGGCTTGTGCTAATTTAGGAAATTGTTCTTATGTCTATTTCCTAGAAGCATTCTTATTTATTTAACTTGACAAGAAGAATTAGTGAAGGTAAAAAGGGAGGTGTCCTGAAGCCAATTATGAGAAGACTTTGTGCTTTCACAATTATTTTTAGCGTGTGTTTTTCCTTTTCTTTTTGTGTTGAGGATTCTAGGATGACTTTGTGCCCCCATTATCCTTTGTGTTATACTCTTTGGGCAGTTGAGGTAGAAAATTTGTGTTTTGTTTCATCCTACTGGTTACTGTGCCCTTTGGTCACCAATTACTTTATTATCTGAAAGAAACTCCTGTTGTTTCTTGTAAGAACACTTCTGAAAGAAGAGAAGTGTCTTCAGTGCTTCCACCAAGATTTTCTCCTCTATTTGTTAGCATTATCTCTAAAAAAGAGAGATGTATGGTTCATTCCACCCCTGTGTCTTACTTTCTGCTTATATATATAGTATATAGCCTCCGCATATTTAATAGGGAACCTCCCCTTGATGAGAGGAGAGATTTGTCCCCTTTGGATGTGGTAAACCTGCAACATTGGATGACCGATCTCCCTATGCTGTGGTGATAAGAACTATTTTGGTCACCAGTTAACTGGCTGACAAAATATTCACCCAACACTACGGACTCTATAGACCTGTTTCTATGAACTAATTTCTATGGACTCTACAGGCTTGAATTTAAGGACTCCGAATGAATAATTCTACGGACTCTACAGGCTTGAATCTACGGACTCTAAAAGAATGTTTATACTGACTCTATAGGCTTGGTTCTATAGACTCCACATGATTTAAATAAGAAGGATCGATTCTACAGACTCTATAGGCCTATTTCTACGGACTCGAAAGACTTAGAGAAAACTACAGACTCTGTAGGGTGGTTTCTACGGACTCCGCAACTTTGTTTCTATGGACTCTGCAAGATGGTTCCTACGGACCCTTTCAAAGCTTGAGAGAATTGGAGAAAACAAAGGCTTCTAAGGAAGAGGATGAACCGTTGAACCTTAAACCAAAATGGTTCAAAGGTTCAATGGGTTCAACGGTTCAATAAAAGCTCTGAGCAAAGGAAATAAGTGGAAGATTCTAGAGACCAGTTCAAAGAGACGGTTCAACCGAAGAGCAAAGAAGTGAATGAACCAAAAAGCCAAGAAGGCCACCCAAAATATTGAAATAGTGAACCAATGACGTCCCTGCAAATGTCAAATTTAGGGTAATGAAATATCAGTTGATTTTCAAATGTGGTGCACAACTTGAAAACAAACTTAGCGACCAGCTGAAGAGGGAGCCAAAAGGCTAGCAAAAAGAGGGAAAGACCAAAAATATATGTGCAAGAGTTATTCTAGTAGGTGGAATAGTCCAACAAGTAGATATTTGATCTTGTAAACATTAAAGGTGCAACCTATTTTTCTCCATGAATTAAAGGCGAAGTGGACAACTATACAAATATCAAGAAAAAGACCAGATGACCCAGGCCCAAGAGAAGACATTTGAGATGAATGACACACCACAGTTAAGGCAGCTGCCCCCTTCTAGCATGGCCCCTTGACAAAACTAAAAATGCATTCAAGGCATTGAATGCATCATGGGTTGTTCTATGGAACAAAGTGCCAAGCATTTCTTGCCTACTATATATTGTAATCTCTTATTTTATGCAAAAGAGATCTCTCTATTATAGAAGCAAAACTCTGCCAAAATTGAAAGGCGATTACTGAGACTTTGAGCTCTTATTGTTGATCATATTTCTTTGTTTGAATGAGAAAGTAGGTTACTTTCAGATTTTGTGCTATAATAGCTTGTCATTTAGGAGATTGTTCTTATGTCTATTTCTTGAATGCACTCTTGTTCATTTTATTGAAATAAATAAAACTAGTTGAAGTAATCAAGAAGGTGTCCTGAAGCCAACTGTGGAGAGACTTTGTGCTGCCACAATTGTCTTTAGTGTGTGTGTTTTTAGTTTATTTCTATGCAAAAGACCTTGGGATGACTTTTTTCCCTCATTGTCCTTCGTATTTCACTCTTGGGTAGTGGAGGTGGAGACTTTGCGCTACACTTCACTTTACTGGTTACTACGCCCCTTGTTACCAGTTACTTGTTACCTACTAGAAAGAACTCTAGCTATTTTGCTACAAGACCACTTCTGAAAGAAGAGAAGTGCCTTCAGTGTTTTCACCTAAATTTTTTCTTTGTTTTTGAACATCATCTCTGAAAAAAGAGAGATGGATGATGTTATCCTACCCTTGAGTGTTATTTTCTGCATATATATATATAGTATATAGCCCCTCATAGTTACAGGGAACCTCCCCTTGATGAGAGGAGAGATTTGTCCCATTTTGATGTGGTAAACCTGCACATCTGGCCAACTAATCTCCCTATGATATAGTTGATATGACCTATTTTGCTCATCATTTAGCTGGTGACAAAATATTCACCCAACAATTTTTGGTGACTCCACTGGGGAATCGAATGAGCAGTTTTAGTTCGTTTCCTTATCCATTTTCTCTACTGGAGAACACAAAAATTTTGTGTAATTTGAAGCCTCAAAATTTAGATTAAAGCATCACCTCTGTCTTATGCATTATCATTATAGCCTTATCCATTTTTGTTATATAATCTGGTCTACAAACCAGAGCCGCTGAGAAAGAATAAGCAATTTGAAGCCTCAAACTTCAAGCTAAAGCAGGGCTAGTTATTTTCCATTTTTATTCTATAATCTGGCAACTCCACGCTGTACTAGAAGTCAGAGAGCCCAAGGTGTTGTTGACCCTATTTTTGAGTTGGTGCAAGAGAGAAATTTTGATTTGTTTCCTCCACAACTTCAAGTTCAACGAATTAGAAGTCTTCTTCCTACCAATACCAGGTCACCAATACAAGGCAGAGCCTCTTTTTCTACTATTAGCAGAGCTTTGCCTATACATACTCCACCTAGATTTGTTATCCCCACTTTTCATAATCTAATTATGGTAGTTCAAGGCCCCTGGGGTAATTCTTTTGGCCCACTTAATTTAACTCCACCTCTACATGAGCTACCACGTAGTTCAAAGAAGAATTTTCTCAAATTCTTTGGTAATGGGAGAGCTCACCCTGATGAACACATCGCAACTTTCAGCATAGCCTATGGTGTGATAGGCGTAGATTATAAAGATGTAGCAGTCAGGCTATTTGTGGAAAAATTGCAAGGTGTTGTTGAAGACTGGTTCTATCATCTACAGACCCAGACTGTGACTGACTAGAATACTTTCAAAGCTAAGTTCAAAGCAAGGTTCAAGCCTACAGAAGATGCACATGCCTTGTTGGCCTAGCTCACACAAATGAAGAAAGAACCTCATGAACTGATGAGGGACTTCATTGCCAAATTTGACAAGCTGAGGAATAGGATTCCTACAATTGCTCAGCCAACACCTGAGAACCTTAAATGTTTCTTCATCAACTCACAGCTGCCTGAAGTGAGTTTTCTATTGAGACGTGCTGGCCATATAGACCTTGCTGTTGCTCAAGATTTGGTTATCAAAGTGGAAGATGACCTTATCTTGGTAGAAAAGATAAGGAGAGATTCTAACAGAGATAAATCCTCTTCATATTTTGAATATCTATCTACAGACACCACTGATATAATGGTGCAAAAGCTGGTGAATGAGTTGCTTGCTCTCAGAAGGCAAATAGTGCAAGGGATGTCATCTACCCCTTCGTACAGAGATATACCAAGAAGGACATTCCCCAATCAGTCATATAAAGGCAATGCTGCCAAGAATCAATGTAGCCAAATTGTCTTCCTCCCACTCAAAAAATTGGCCATTGAAGCACCTCCAACCAATTCAGCAGTTAGATATTTTGAAGTAGAATCAAATTTCTCCTTCTAACTTGAGTTGAACCCTAAAGATGACGCTAATCTCTTCACAGAGGGAGAAGAATAATTAGCTGGTGACTCCAACATTGGTTTCTTGAATTACCAAGATGAACCTAGAAGTGAAGGTAAAGCAGTTGATGGATCATACATTGTATTCATCTGGTCTAAGAACCAATTAGCCTAGCAAGTTGATAAAGAAAAATAGAGGAGCGAGCTCAGCCTGTAATTTCAATTGCCAAATGAGAAACTTCTCTGCCTTTCCAGCCAAAGGACCCGGTGATTGCTAAAAAGGTAAGTACTTCAAGTATGCCTTCACCTTCAACTTTCATTTTGCAAATCAGTACTCCCCCTCCTAAAAACTAGAAGGATGAACTCCCTTCCCCTGTTCATAATTCATTTCAGACATTTGACATAGTTGACCATGTCAAGAAAACTAAAATTCAAATGTCTAAATTTGAATTCCTGCAATCCAACCCTGAGCAATTGGATAAATTAGTGGAATGTGTGAAGAACAAAACTGCCCCTGTAGGACTAGTTGTTTCAAAGGTGACTCCCAAATCCACCTGGAATAACCTTGTCATTGCTCCTCCTGCTGCTCCCAGAAGAATGGAACCATTTTATGTCTCCCTGTTGATAAATGGACATCATCTGAACAATTGCATCATAGACTCAGGTGCATCTGACAATGTCATGCCTACCAAAGTAGATGAATCCCTTGGTCTCACACTAACCAAGACATTTAGGAGATGTTTCTCCATAGAGAATAAACAAGTGCCACTGTTGGGACAAATCAAGGACACCCAGTTTGCATTTGTGGCCTTTCCAAGAAAAAGAATTAAGATGACAGTCTTGGTGGCTGACATCACAGCCTCCTACAACATTCTTCTTGGAAAAAATTTATGCAAGGACATTAGTGGAGAATTGAGCATGGACCTGTTTGAGGTGAGGATCCTTGTCAAAGACATCATGCAGAGGCTACTTCCTGAGAAGGAGGCAAAATACATGGTCACTCAAACATCGGCCCCTAAAGCTCAAATTTTATTTGAGTCTTCAGGAATGGGTAACTTTTTCTTGACCACAGAGGATGTTCATGTTTTAGCAGATAAAAATCATGTAGGTGGTGATCCAAGAATTGGTTTAGATAAAACAACAGAAGACATGAAAGAGCACAGTGCAAGCCCAAAGGAACTCTCCCCTCCACACAAAGAAAAATCTGACAAAGGAGCAGTTTCTAATGGCATATGGATTCTAGAATTTAATGGTAGCTACTCTTCTACCAATTTTGGAGCTGAGATTGTTCTAATATCTCCTTTGGGAGATATTTTTCTTTCTTCATACAAGTTGTAGTTCAGCAACACTAACAACACTTTCGAGTATGAATCTCTATTACTGGGGTTGAAGGTAGCTCAAGACAGATGTGTTAAAATCCTTCATGCTAAATGAGATGCTGAACTAATGGTTTGTTAGGGGAGAAACTTGTGTCAAACTAAGAGTAAAATATTGTGCCATTACCACAATTTGGTATGGCACTGTATTAAAAGTTTTGATGCTTTCAATATATCTACAGTGCCCAGAGAGCTTCATAGCCATGCAGGTTCATTGGCTATCTCTACGACCCTTTTGGTTCCTCACAAACACTTTGAAGAGTAGAAGTACACTATCAAGCTGGTCTTTTGACCAAGTGTGCCTAATAATGCCAATCATTGGCAGGTGTTTGATGCTGACAATCAAATCATGTGCTGGACTGAACCAAAAGAACATCAAGCTATGGTAGTGGACCATACTATTGCAAGCCAAAGTTAGGAAAAGAAACTCTTCACCAAGAGAGCAAAGATTTATGGTTTTTAGATTGAATACCACATCTTGCCATGGGGCAAGAAGAGAGAACCAAAAGGAGTGCACAGAAAATGTGATTCCTGGTGGAGAGTTTCATTTGCCCATCACTGATTCTAGGGAGAAAATAGTTTCTTGCTAGTTTATCAAGATGAAACACCATTTTCACTGTCTCATAGTAGGTAGCATCTAAAGCACTTCAATTCTTGAAGTATCAGATAAGATCATCTGTACATATGTATCTTTGTATAGTCTTTAGTTCTATTTTGTGCTTTTTATTTTCATTTTTGGTACCTTTCTTTTTTGGGTAGCATGACTCCGTAGCCCAATGGCATACTTAAAGGCACTGAAGATTCTGGTTTCTACTCCCTTCAACTATTTCAAAATTTCAACTGAAGGAAGTTCCCCAACTGGGGCCAGCTGTTGTTCCCAAAATCTATCACTCATTTTTGGGACAATATATGAACTATTTTGGTCCTACAGGCCAAAATTCTCTCTTCCCTTTTCAAAAATTATTTTGAGCATTCAAATTCTTCATTATTCAAACTTTTTTAGCTAAGGGACTAGCAGGTTCAATGGTTCAACGAGTAAAAAGGTTCAATGACATCAGCAAGCTTAAAAGAGTTAAGTATTTCGGCAAAAGTTTAAAGTTCAACCGCTTCGGCAAGTTCAACAGTTTCAAAAGACTTAGTGAAAAGAAGGAAGATTAAACTGTTGAACCTTGAACCAAAAAGGTTCAAATGTTCAAAGGTTCAACGTGGTTGGTTCAACGTGGTTGGTTCAAAGCAGTTGGTTCAAAATGGTTGGTTCAAGTGGTCAATTAAATGAGCGGAACAAAAGATTGAACTGTTGAACCAAAGTTTGTTCAATTGGTCGATTCAATTGGAAGGTTCAAAGGAGTGCCCCAAAGCCCAAAGGGCAAGTGCCCTTGTGGAGGGTAGTGAGCAAAAGTGGGATGAGAAGATATCCTTCAAAAAGATTTTTTGTGGCAAATTTTACAAAGAAAAATCCTTTGAACAAAATGTTTGAAGGGATGATCAAAAACCTGACGGAAAGCGGCTAAGGCAAGGGAAGATTTCCTTCAGAAAAAATGTTTGAAGGAATTCCTTCAAACATTTTGTCTGAAGGAATTCCTTTAGACATTTTGTCTGAAGGAATTAAAGAAGATAGCCTAAAGACCACCCGAAGGACCCCAAAGGACCCTGAAGGACCCCGAAGGGCAAGTACCCTTGTGGGATGCTCTTAGTGACCAAGAAATGGACCTTCTCAAGGCCCAAAGGGACACCTTCCCTTCAGGAGGTTCCAAATACATTTAGCTGAAGGAATGTTTCCACAGACTCTGCAGACCCATTTCTACGAACTAATTTCTACAGACTCTGCAAGCTTGAATCTATGAACTTCGAAGGAATGTTTCTATAGACTCTACAGGCTTGTATCTATGAAATCTGAAGGAATGTTTCTATGGACTCTACAGGCTTGGTTCTACAGACTCCACGTGATTTGAAGAAGGCTCAATTATACAGATTTTGTAGGCCTATTTTTATGGACTCAAAAGACTTAAAGAAAACTACGGACTCTGAATGCTGGTTTCTATAGACTCTACAACTTTGTTTCTATGGACTTTGCAAGTTGGTTTCTACAGACCCTTTCAAAGCTCGAGAGACTTGGAGAAAATACATGCTTCTAAGGAAGAGGATGAACCGTTGAACCTTGAACTAAAATGCTTCAAAAGGTTCAACGGGTTCAATGGTTCAATAAAAGCTCTAAGAAAAGGAAAGAAGAAGAAGATTCCAGAGACAAGTTCAAAGAGACGGTTCAACCAATGAGCAAAGAAGCGAATGAACCAAGAAGCCAAGAAGGCCACCCGAACTGTTGAAATAGTGAACCAATGACGTCCCCAAAGACGTCAAATTTAGGGTAATGAAATATCTGTTGATTTTCAAATGTGGCACAAAACCTGAAAACAAACTCAGTGACCAGCTGAAGAGGGAACCGAAAGGCCAACAAAAGATGAAAAGAACAGAAATATCTATGCAAGAGTTATTCTAGTAGGTGGAATAGTCCACCAAGTAGATATTTGATCTTACAAACATTAAAGGTGTGACCTATTTTTATCCATGAAGTAAAGGCGAAGTGGACAGTTGTGCAAATATCAAGAAAAGGACCAGATGACCCAGGCCTAAGAGAAGACATTTGAGATGAATTGACATGCCATAGTTAAGGTAGCCACCCTGTTCTAGCATGGCCCCCTGACAAAACTAAAAATGCATTCAAGGCATTGAAAGCAGCATGGGTCATTCTATGGAACAGAGTGTCAAGCCTTTTTTGGCTGCTATATATTGTAATCTCTTATTCTATGCAAAGGAGATCTCTCTGTTATAAAAGTAAAACTCTACCAAAATTGAAAGGTGATTATTAAGACTTTGAGCTCAGATTGTTGATCATATTTCTTTGTTTGAATGAGAAAGCAGGTTACTTTCAGACTTTGTATTGTAATATCTTGTGTCATTTAGGAGATTGTTCTTATGTCTATTTCCTGAATGCATTCTTGTTCATTTTATTGAAATAAGTAGAACTAGTTGAAGTAATCAGAAAGGTGTCCTAAAGCCAATTGTGGAGAGACTTTGTGTTTCCACAATTGTCTTTAGTGTGTGTGTTTTTAGTTTATTTCTGTGCAAAGGACCTTGGAATGACTTTGTGCCCTCATTGTCCTTTGTATTTCACTCTTGGGTAGTGGAGGTGGAGACTTTGCACTACACTTCACTCTGCTAGTTACTACGCCCCTTGTTACTAGTTACTTGTTACCTACTAGAAAGAACTCCAATTATTTTGCTGCAAGACCACTTTTGAAAGAAGAGAAGTGCCTTCAGTGTTTTCACTTGGATTTCTCCTTTGTTTGTGAACATCATCTCCGAAAAAAGAGAGATGGATGATGTTATCCTACCCCTGAGTGTTATTTTTTGTATATATATATAGTATATAGCCCCTCATAGTTACAAGGAACCTCCCTTTGATGAGAGGAGAGATTTGTCCCCTTTTGATGTGGTAAACCTGCACATCTGGCCGACCGATTTCCCTATGTTGTGGTTGATACGACCTATTTTGCTCATCAATTAGCTGGTGACAAAATATTCACCCAACAAGATTTTTTAACATATAAGTGAATATATTTTGGTTTTAAAATTATCTTTAATTGATTTGGAATAGCATTGTTCATTTTTCAAGCTTGATGAGAGAATATAGATTTGTTACAGTCAAGTAGAGTGCAGGTATAGCCAAGGAAACGTTATTTTATTCAATTTTTATATTTTTTCAAGGTCTCAAATTATATGGAAGGGTATATAATAGTGGGTTAGATCACCTCTAGGTTACATATCTGAAAAAAAATTATAAATATCAAATTATTCATTTTTGTGTGTGTTTGGTCTATGTATAGGTATGTTAGCGTTTTGATCACTACAACCTTTATAACTTGAAAACAAACCCTTAAAATATTATGAAATTTTAAAGATAGATGCATGGATATTTTAATAAAATTTTGAAACTAGTTTAAAATATTTTGAATCTATATAAAGGAATATATTTTCAAAACACAGTCAGTAGGCTTGTAGGTGAGGGTTTTAGAAGGGTTTAGGAAGACTAAAAAGTGAATAACTTTGAAATGAATAATTCAAATAAAATAAAATAAATTAAGCATGTTAAATAGGATATTTATAACCTATAAAATTTTATTTCAAGGTTTGGAGTAACCTATTGAATAAGTCATTGTGAAAACTCAAACTTGCAATCTTATTAAGTCAAAAACCTCGACTTAGCAGTACAAAAAAACTCAATATATCAAAATATAATCATGAAAATGACCTAAATTTTTGTAGAGAGGTTGGTTAATTATTTTTTGAAGCATTACAAGTATTTTTATCTCTTAAAATAAAATTATATCAATTTTATTGTTTATAGGCCTAATTCATATGCCTAAAAAACCATGTTTTGTATATCTTACATTTATAAGATAATATAAAGGTATAAATGGATATGATGAGTTGTTATAACATAAAATTGGGTGTGTGAAGATAATTTGATGATTCCAAAAGTTTTAATTGTGAATTATAGCATAAAAAGAATAAACAAACCTAGAAGAGAAGACTACAACCCTATAAGTTAAATCAATCTATTAAAGGAGAAAATGTTATTAAATAACCCCTTACATTGTATATGTGAACTCATAATGGATACTAGTAAGGGATACAATAAGAAGATTTAGTGGACTATTATAGCATAAGATAGATTTCAGTTTTTGAAAAAAAGAGTGACAGAACAGCGAGTTATAACCTTACCAAATTTTGAAAAGGTGTTTCAAGTTGATTATGATACAAGCAGAACAACCATCAGAGCAGTGATAAGTCAAGAGGGTAAGCCCATTAATTATTTTAGTGAGAATTTAAATGAATTAAAGAGGAAGTACTCAGTTTAAAACCTAGAATTTTATGCAATGGTACAAGCTATCAAGAAGTGGCAACATTACTTATTGCCAAAGGAGTTCGTGTTGTACATGAATAATCATGTTTTGAAGTTCATAAATAGCGAAGGTAATATAATTAAATGTCATATAAAGTGGGTAGAGTTTCTTCAGATCTATTCTTTTATTTAAAGCATAGAAGTTGAAAGTCCAATAAGGTAGTAGATGCCTTTAAAATGTGAGCTCTAGTAGTGAATAAGTTGAGAGTAAAAGTCATCAAATTTAAAGCCATGACAGAATTGTATGAGGAGGATTTGGATTTTTGATATGCATGGGCAGCATGGTGAATATAATAGATATAAATAGGACTCTATGGTTAGAGTATATGACATAAGATGGTCTATTGTTCAAGGGATGGAAGTTGTGCATATTGCAAGGTTCTATGAGAGTTGACTTGTTGAAAGAGAAGCATAACGAAGGACTTAATGGTCATTTTAGATATGACAACATGTTAGCATAGATAAATGAGAGGTATTATTGGCCACAGATGGGCATGAATGTGAATAAATTGGTACAAAAGTGTAGATTTTGTCAACATGTTAAATGAAGAAGTCAAAATGTTGGTTTGTATCAGTCATTGCCCATTCTAGATAGACCATGGGATGCATTAAGCATGGGTTTTGTTCTTGGTTTTCCAAGAATGTAGTGAGATAATGATTCTATCTAGATTTTTATGGATAAATTTTTAAATGTGGCTCACTTTTTAGATTGCAAGAAGACTTGTCATGTCACACATATAGCTAATTTGTTCTTTCAAGAGATTATGAGATTGCATGGATTGCCTCAGAGTATTATCTTAGATAGAGATACAAAGTTTTTTGGAAAATTATAAAGAACACTTTGGAAGAAATCAAGAACCATATTATAATTTAGTGTAACCTATCATCCCCAAATGGAGGGATAAATGGAGGTGGTCAATCAAAGTCTAGAAAACTTGTTGAGATGTATGGTTAGTGATAAGCCAAAATAATGGGACTTGATGTTAGCACAAACTAAATATGCATATAATGATTCAATCAATCAGAGTATAGGTATGAGTCCTTTTCAGATTGTGTATGGGAGTATCCCTATAGGTGTATATGAGCTGAGAAGTACAACTGAGATGAATAAGAGTGCAGAGGATGATGATTATGATCATGATATGCATGAGGTATATTAATAAGTAAAGAGATGGCTTGCTTGAAGAGAGTGATGGAAAATACAAGAAGCATGTTTATTTTCATAAGAAATAAGAGAATTTTAAATTTGGGTACTTGGTGTTAGCACATTTGCATAAAGAGAGGTTTTTGAAAGGTTAATGCATATGAAATAGAGTTAGCTTGTGGAGTAGGTATCTCACATATATTCAATGTAATTGATTTGTATCCATATTTTGAAGGTAAAAAAAGTGAGAGTATGTATTTCTCCATGTAATGTTAAAAGGAGCAGCTACCTTGAGAAACTAAAGAATAAATGGAATCAATCTTAGATATCTAAACTAGTAAGAAGACATGAGGCTATGATTACTATGAGTACTTGGTCGAGTGGAAAGGTGGAGCAGCTAAATATGCAAATTTGATGAATGTATCTGAGGTCACCAAACATGGAAAACCCATATAGAAGCTCACCACAATCCAATGAGTAGGATCTCATGTTTTGTTTCATCTAACGTGGTTGTTTGATGCAGGGGCATCCATGGGTAACAAGCTATCATGCGTCTCTAAAAATAAGGTGTCTCCTTATCTTATGTTTTTGCTTTGTTTTTGTTATGTGTGTTGCAGATGTTTGTGTGTTCTCTTTTCTATGTTATTATTTTTTCCAATTTTTATTTTGGTATTGTCTTTGCAATCAAGTTCCTTCTGACCATTTTGGTCTTGTAGAATTATGTGTACATCTCAATAGTTGTAATCATATTTGTAAGTCCAAATAAGGCCTTCAAAAAAATAAAGAGTTTCAGGTATTTCAAAGAATTGAAGAGTTACATCCTTGGTCTACATGTTTTACATTATAGACTAAGTCATGATATCCCCCAGCATATGTCAATTAGAAGAATTTATTAGATTCTTAAGTGGTCTTTGGTGAAGTTCACAATGGCATACAGTGAGTAAAATAATCCATAGTGATCTTAAACTCCTTGACAAGTGCTTATCTTAGTGTGTTGCATAGAATTGAGCCCAAATTCACCCTTGGAAACTCATGTTCATTGAGAGGTGGTCTTTGATCTTAGACAAGTCTCCTTAAGGTACATCCAAACCCAACCATGTCTTAGAACAGGATTAAACTCTTATAGTTTGTTCTGAATCTGATAGGGTCTTTTCCAAGTGTCAAATGCATATGAATTTTCACCTAGGTCACATAATATTAATGTACAATTACTAACATATAATATTTTGTCTCTTTTGGATGGATTGGGTCTACATATAGGTAGATGTTTTCTTTAATTGTCTCTTTACATTCTATGAGGCCGTGAATGGAAAAAATGTTGGTTTGGATGTAACGCCTGGGGGAAGTTGAGAAGTTATGGGAGAAAGAGGGTAGGATTTTCTAGGAGATCTCCATGAGAATGAGGAGCGATAAACTAGATTGGAAGAAATTTATTTTATGGGATACAAAGAAAGGGGTGAGTCACAAAAAAAAAAGAGAACAAAAATATGTGAAAAGGGAAGAAGGTAATTGTTTTTATTTTCCCCTATGATTGTATAATCCCAATAGCGGCATGTGACTAATCTTAATCTTGTTATGATGTATGAAAGAGTTAAATCTTTGTGATTTTAAGGTTAACTTGTTCGACCCTGCAACTCAGTGGATTAAGGCAAGCTTTAATTGGCCTCCCACTTCTTGGGATTGCATCAAAATATTGATCAAGTTAGTGAAGATGATCAAGTTGGTAAAGTTATATGGAGATAATCAAGTCAACAAAGATGAAAATGGTCAAGTTATCAAAGATGAAGATGAAGCACTTCGAGAAATTAAAGGTGATGAATAAAATGATGATTGGAATTGTTTAGTATAATTTGTGATCAATGGAGTTTTAATCTAACTAAATAATACTTGTGAGTGGAGTAAATGGATCATTAAACTAACATTCAACCACACATTTTAATTTCAAATAATTTATATTGAGAAACTAGGGTTTTGAATTGAAACATGCAAAAATATGAGCAACTTATCTATTTCAAGCTCATAGACTTGTATCTAACTATTTTTTACCCTAAGTGTGACTATGGCACTATCAAATCTGACTATCTAGCTTTCATTTTGACCTAGGAAAATAATGGGGCATTTAGACAATAGTGAGGTGTGTTCATGTCCTATTATGATGCTCATGTCCAAACTTTTTTAAGATAGAACTGTGAACTAAGATCTAGTGTGGACCTTTGCGTAGGTATTTTTAAACCTATCATGGACCTTTGCTCATGAGATTTAAACTATGTTTTATATTCTCTTTAAAACCCTAATGGATGCCTATACACAAAAAACAAACAAAGATCAAATGCAAAAAGGGGGAAAAAGTGGCAAAGTGGGAACGCTCAAGTTGTACTGAGTGTTTCCTACATAGTCCCAACAATAAGGACCTCAGGTCAATATAGTTCTCCCTTTAGGGAATGTGCACAACTGGATCAAGCATGGTGTGTATCTAAATTCTCTTTGCCTAGGCCCTCCTCTTGGTCATACATGCAATTGAGATTTGATATGTGTAAACTTCAGATAAAATTTAGAGATTGAGCTTGTTATGTATTGATTTTATTCATTATGTTAGTGCCAAATAATAAGTGCCTCCCTGTAAAATTCCTTATGAACCCTTTTAATAGAAGACTCCTAATTTTTAATTTGAAAAACCAAATCATGCATCAACCAACTCAAATAAGGGTAAAACACTCATAAAAAGAGACCCAAAATAAATGAGCATAAAAAAGAGTGTCAAAACATGTAGGGGACAACATGGTGTGTTCCTATCCCATCATGATGCTTATGTCCAAACTCAATTAAATTAAAGAATGAATCAGTAGGAAGGCTAGGGATCCATGTGACTCTGATAATGACTGACATGGAAGAGTGAGATGCTAAAAAGACAATGAAATCACTGTGAAACATTGACAAAAATCTAGAAGACTAAGACAACATGCATTAATAGGTGTTTAATTCAACATTGAGAGATTTTAAATGTAAAAGCCACAAAATATATAGTACTTGTGTTTTCTTGACTAAATTTGGGTGTATACATCCCCCCGCTTATTCTAGTAATGCAATAAAATTAAAGTACTAGAGTAAAAGGAAGAATGTGTACCTATAATTACCTATGTAACATATACTTTCTTACAGGTGGTGGTGCCATGGGTTCGATTCTAGTAATGCAATAAAATTAAAGTAAAAGAGTAAATAGAAGAATGTGTACCTATAATTACCTATGTAGCATATACTTTATTGCAAGTGGAGGTGCCATGGGTTTGATGTGATCAACCCACATGAAGATAAGATGAGCTCTAATATTATTCTTCTCTTGGCCAGAGAATTGAATAAGACTTAGAGTGATGCCTCTCGACATGAACTCGTAATGTGGATTTCATGTATTGAATCTGAGTAAATAATTATGTTGTGAGGAATCAAGCTATGATTTCCCCCATTCTGATATCTAGATAGAGATGTGCCTAAAATTTAAACTCTATTTAACTTCAGCCCCAAACAACTCAAATATATTGGGTACTGTTGAATTTTTTTTGAATCAACCACTATAGATGACTATAAGATTAATTTTGGTGTAAAATTGGTTTAGATATAATGTTGATCTGAGTCTGGTGTAATAAACATGGATAATGACATGACTTTCCATTCCATCATTAGAATCTAGTTCAAAAAATGGAGATATGAGAAAATGTGCCTTGATACATGCCTCCAATCTAATAACTAAGTAAATTAAGTCATGCAATATGAGCAATAAATTTGAGTTATGAGTAATAAAAACATGGAGAATGATGTGATTTTCCATTTATAGAATCTAGGGCAAAAACTTGGGAGATGAGAAAATGTGCCATGCAACATGCCCCCAATATAATAAATGGGTCATGTAATCTGAGCAATAATTATGAATCCTGGATAATAATGTTGTGTCTATGTGGACTTGAACTATGTGCATGACCCCATTATCATGATCTATGTAAAATTTGAGCCAATATTGTGTAAAATATATATGTAATTGATATAATGTTATAGTAAACTATGATAATCTTTATTAAAACTAAAACCACTATCCTATGTAAGTCTTAGAATCTGAGCCAAATCAAAGATAAATTGAGAAAATTTGAGTAACTATGCAAATCTAAGCAATTATGTCAAGAAAACATTGAATCATGATGTCATAGTATGTATATTAGGTGTAAACTATGTTATTCTAAGCCAAAATCTATATACTAAATCATAGTGAATCACAACTAATTGCGTATCAAGTAAATCAAAGTATGTAATGAGTTAAAAATCTAGTGTCTAATAGAAGTGTACTGAGTCAAATATCTTGTGTGTGTCAAAATTAGTAGAAATATTACCTATGTATGCCCCCCTCTTGGTGAGAAAGACAAAACTGGTGTAACGAATTCAAACCAAAATTTATGATTGGTATAATGATAGTTAGTAGTTGAGTTTGTCATTACAAGATACCCAACATTGAGTGTTGATCATTGATAATAGATTGAATCTTGAATTGATATGCAAATTGGTTTCCATAACAATAGTGGAATTGCTAGAAAAACATGATATATTTTTTTGAGGTGATAAAAAATTTGGTAAAGGCATGGGATCCATATGATATTAAATATGTCGCGATTATATTATGCACACAATAAATAGTTCTAAAATTGAATCTACAATTTTTGAGAAATCAAACTTTTAATTTTTATAAAACCTAGATTTACAAATATGGGACCAATGCCTTAGTAGCATGGCATAGGTAAAAAGGTATATATGATTTTTAAATTTGAAAATTTTTGAATCATTTTGTGAATTTATAGTTGTAAATTGGAGTTCTAGATTGCAAGATGCCTCAAAGGAGAGCAATGTCATGTAGTTGGTTCGAGCAGGTGTAACCCTTATTGATAAAATTCAAGTAATGTAATATACAATGCATACACATAAGATCTAGATGATAATCAATTAAAAAATATCACAAATCAATTTGACATGAAATTTAACGTGAAAAACTTAGAGACGTGAAAAACTATGGGTTGATCTTATTCAATATTTGAGAAACATAACCCAATTAAAATTCACTTCTTCTCTGTTAAGCCTTCACTAAACTCTTAGTAATATTTATCCCATGAAAATATCTCACAATGTTTTAAATGACTCAGTATTTAATAATGTTAATGTATATTACCAAAGGGGTAAAACCCTTTTTATATAGGGATGTGGAGGTGGACCATTGTAACCAATTGGTCTAACCTCTCCCTGCTAATAATTAGAACAATGATAATAAACTAAATATATATTTTTAGTATTTATTTAGACAAAGTTTTCAACCTGTATTAATAAATAATAAATCATTATTCTTTACTTAACTAATATTAGTTAAGGGTCCATAAGGGGAACCACTTAGTCATTAAATGTTTCAACACTCCCCCTTAATGTTAAGTGATGATACATGTCATAGTCTCCTTTAATAAAAGAATTATACTATTTAAAAAAATAAAATATTTAAAAAAATTCATCATACTAAAATCATCTTTTGAGACAAAAGAAATTAGAATTCATAAACTACTTAGAGTAAGTTTTAGGCTAGCATGATCGTGAAACTACATCTCACAGTTTCTTATGAATAATCAACCAAACACAATTAAAGTCTTTGATAACATAAGGACCTCAATTACAAAGTATATTTTTATGTACTAAGTACAAAAATAACTTTCACATGAATTTTAATAAAATTATATAACATGATATATTACAATGATTTACAATGAAAAAAAGTATAGAGAAGAAAGAAACACATGGTTGTTAGAAAATGACATTGTCATGCACACTCCTTAATGGAAACTCTGAGAGACCCAACATTACATAAAATTGATAAAATTTAGTAGCACCAAGTGGTTTTATGAATATATCTACAACTTATTTTTAGGATAAAATTGCAGATCAATATCACCATTGACGACTATTTTTCAGATAAATACACATAAATTTCAATATGCTTAATCTTTTAGTGTTTCACTAGAATTTTTGTTAGAGCTATATAACATGGTTATCACATAGAAGGGTAGTACTATGAGAAACATACAAATGAAGTTCTTCTAACAACTTTCATAGCTACATAGCCTTTTTAACAACTTCCATAGCACTTTTATACTCTACTTTAGTAGAAGAGATAGTGATAGTGGGTTTTTTTTTTGCTCCAAGTGATAGCACTTGCACTTGCACCAAACTTAAACACATATCTAGAAGTATTTTTACAATATATAATATCATGAGTATGGTCAACATCATAACAACTATAATTTAACATTATCAATAGATGAATAAAATAAACCAAAATTTACAGTTCCTTTAATATAATGAAGCATACGTTCAACTAATTTCTAAAGATCTAAATATGGATTATGCATGAATCTGGAAACAACATCTAAAACAAATGAAAAATTTGGCCTAGTAATGGTTAGATGAATAAACTACCAATAAGTTGCCTATAAACAGTAGGATTAACTTTTTCACAAACAAATTTTGGATTAAGTTTAACACAAACTTTAATAAGAGTAGATGTAGGCATACAATCAAGCATATTAAACCTAACAAGAAGATTATGTGCATATTGAGATTATAATATAACAATTAAATTTTTATCTTGAAATATAATCACTCTTAAAAAATGGCAAAGCATGTCTAAATTAGTCGTTTCATATATTTGACTTAAATTATTCTTATATTTAAGAATTAAATTAATTAGATCGCAAGTAATAGCAAGATCATAAATATATAAAACAATTAAGATAATATGATCATTTTTTAACTTTTACAAAAAGATCATTATCAAAATAACAGTTACAAAAATTAAGTTCTTTAAAGTAACTAATAATTTTAAAATACCAAGTTCGATGAGCTTGTTTTAAACCATATAGAGATTTACTTAATTTACAAACATAATACTCTTTGTTAAGGTCAGTGAAATCTTTAGACTGAGTCATATAAATTTATTTTCTAAATAACCATTCAAGAATATATTTTTTACATTCATTTGACATACAATCCAACCATTCTAAGCTACAAGAGCAACGAGTAGTCTAACCATACTAATTTTTACTATAAGAGTAAAGGTTTTAACATAGTCAATCCCAAGTTTCTAAGTAAAATTATGAGTAATTAATGTTGATTTAAATTTATCAATTTTATCCACTGAATTATATTTGATTTTATAAATTCATCTGTATCTAATAATATATATTTTAGGTGGAGGTGGGACAAGATCTCAAGTCTAATTTTTAATCAAAGCTTCATACTCAGCGTGCATAGCAAACATTCTATATATCATCTTGAATAGTTTTCTCAAAATATTGAGGTTCATATTCATACATAGTGTCAGAAACTTGGGGCACAATTGATTACTTTTCTATAAGCAACTAAACGCGGAATTGAACCAGAAGTAATAAGTAACTAGAAACTTGAAACAGCAAAGAATATGAGAAACAATACTATCTGTATTAACACTCTTCCAGAATACAATGAAAAAATCTCACTCTTCTCACACCTCTTGGGTGTACAATATTTCTCTCAAGAGTTCTCTCTCTCTTTCTCAACCACAACTAACTCAAACACGTGAGTTGTTATACCCTCCTTGATAGCTTCAGCTGATCTCCTTGATCTTGCACCTTGCAGATCTAATTGACCTTGCTTACTTACTTCAATGCTTTATTTTTGCTTAATTACAATACATGCCTCATGAGTCTCTTAAATAGGATCCAAAGCATAAAATAATTAGACTTCTAATTACAACAATTAGAAACACAGACTCAAGACTTAAATTAGTCTTCACATACAAACACTCAGACCTCCTAAAATTAGACAAGTCTGATTCTAGAAACGTATGCAAACGCATAGGTGATTGACGTCGGTTGATGTTAATCTATATATGACCGACGTCGATCGATCTCCGATCGATGTCGGCAGCTTCCTGATCATTGCCTGACCGACGTCAGCAATACTGCCGATGCCGGTTACTGGTTGAACTCAACAACCTCTTGATTAGCTTAATAGTGAAGCTTTTAGCTCCACAACTTAACAATCTCCCACTTAGAGATAAATAGTTGCATCTGTATAGCAACATCCACTAATCATCTTAGGCACCTCCATCTTCAAGCTCAATCTTGAAGACCAACCACCACACATCTTGTGGTGCTACGCCTATCATCCAAGTCCCCTGCCACATCCGAATCTACATACCCATGTAGAGAATTGCTTGACCCTGTATAGCATAAATACCTACTGCTGGTCTCTCTCAGATACCTGAGAATCTACTGAACTGCTTTTCAGTACTTCTTTCTTGAATTGGCCACGAACTTTCTGACAACTCTCACTACTTGAAAAAACTCAGGTCTACTACATACCATGTACCCAACCTCATCATGTGATTCAGGGCACTTTTATGTGAACTGTCCAACCATAGGTGTGCTAACCGGTTCTGCATCCTGCATCTTGAACCTCGCCACTACTTTACTCACATAATCATTTGGAGACAAAATCAGCTTGTGATCTTCTTTGTCTCTAGAAATACTCATGCCAAAGAATTTTACTGCTCCCAAATTCTTCATGACACACCTCTGAACTAACTTTACCTTTAGCTCAGCAACTCCCTGCATGTGTGACCCTGCAACATACACACAACATATAATAACAGGATAATGTAGCTAATATTATCCAACCTGGTAAAGAAAACACAATGGTCACATTGACATTGACTAAAGCCATGCTTTGTCATACACCTGTCAAACCTCCATTGTCCTGCAGCCTGCTCAAGACCATATAACCTAGCCTTCTGTCTCATTTGTCCATTCTCTCTCTTTTTTAACCTGGAAATTCATTCGTCTTTTAGTGCTTTCATTTTGGCTGGCAACTTTACCAAATCTCCCATTTGGTTCTCTTCTAAAGAATTTATGCCATGCCCCCACTATTTCTTGGATTCTACCTACATTGCCTCTTCACATCTTCCTAGTTCTTGACCATCAGTGAGCAACAAGTAGTATAAAAAAGGTGAATAACGAATATGAGGCTTACTTACCCTTTCAGTCCTCCACATGGGCGTTTGAGACTCCTTGACAGCGTGCTATCTGTCCAACATCCGTTTCAGTGGTCGATCTCGGCCATCTCTCAGTCTGCACCCGATCGACGTCAGTTTCATGCGACTAACCTGACTGTCGACGTCAGTTTCCACCTGATCGACGTCAGTCTCCACCTGCCCGACACTACCGACTCTGCTGGTCTACACATGACCAAAGTTGGTACCTGCCTGATCAACGTCGATTCCACCTGACTAACGTCAGTAACTATATTTTCTTGTGAGTGATGACCTTTTTACCTGCAAGCTCACCTTGGATCAAAACCCTGTCCAAACTGCCATGCTCAAAATTATTCAACCCCTATGACTGATCTCTCTCCATCATCACCTCCATAAACACCAAGGCTTTCATGTTCTTGTCAAAAACATCAAATTTTTTTTCCTGCAATAAATTCGATCATTTCTTGTAGCATGAAGTTCAAGAAACCTCACTTTCCCCTATTGCTTATAGAAATCTTGATCTATGCCCTCTGGATCTGAACTCATACCTTTTGACTCAAGAACATGCATCCCCTTTTTATTCATGTGACCAAGCCTACTAAGCCACAACTTTGTATCTACATCTGAAGTAGATAAATCAAAAAAAAAATCAGTAATACAAGTAGATAGATAAAGAGTACCTATTTTCTTACCTCTTGCTAAAATAAGTGCACCCTTGGAAACCTTCCAAGAATCTGCTGTGAAAGTTATTGTGCATCCCTCATTACCCAACTTTCTTACAGAAATCAAATTCTGCTTCAAGACTGAGACATGCATGACCTCCTTCAGCACCCATGTGTTGCATGTCTGCAATTTCAGCTGCACTTTTCTTTTGCCAACCATTTGACAAGGCTTATCATCCCCTAAATAAATCTCTCCAAAGTCTCTCTAGACATATTCATGAAAAAATTCTTTATTTAGGGTTGCATGAAAAGAAGCACCAAAATCTAAAACCTATGATTCTACCTGACTATCCAAAAAAATATGAGAGCATCATGTGCAACAATACCTGCATCTTTTGCTTCTTCATTACCTTCATGTTGATTTTCTTTGTTATCCTTCAATCAACAATCTTTCTTTGTGTGCCCTTTCTTTCCACAATTCCAGCAGATGATACCTCCATTTTTGGATTTGGATCTCCTTCCCATCTTTGACCTTGATTTCTCTTGCTCGACTTTCTCTCTTTGCCTTCCCCTACTTTCAGCACTTAAAGTATTTTCTGATGATTCACTTGTGTTTTTCTTGCGAATTTCTTCATTCAAGATTACACTAACAACATCATCAACTTTCAAGATATTTGAAGCAGATGCATATTACTAACTGTCATTACCAAATTATCTCAACTTTCAGGTAAAGAGCATAAGATTAAGAGAGCCTTAATTTTATCATCAAAAACTATTTTGACTGAATTTAACTGGTTTACCAAACCATGGAAATCACTAAGATGACTATATACCGATCCACCTTCCTGCATTTGCAAAGTAAATAAATGTTTCATAAGAAATACTTTATTTGAAGCTGAGCATTTTTCATATAAATTTGTCAAAGATTCTATCAACTCTCCCATTGTCTTACACTGTGATAAGTTGGCAATCACAGACAATGCAAGGCTCAACTTTATGGATCCCAGAGCCTTCTGATCAAGAACATTTCATTATTCATCCTTCATATCTGTGGGCTTGCATGCAACCCCACCCAACGATAAGTATAAATCTTTCTGATATAGATAATCTTCTATCTGCATCCTTCATAATTGATAATTATTACCGTTAAATTTCTCTATTCGTATCTTACTTTTTCTGCCATTGTTATAATCCCACTCAATCAGAAACCCTTGAGAGTGCCCTGTAATCAAACACTAACCTGCTCCCTGCAACCTTGCTCTGATACCACTTTGTCAAGATTAGGAGCACAATGATTACCTTGTATAAGCAACTAAACACAAAATTTAATCAGAAGTAACAAGTAACAAGAAATCAGAAACAACACAAAATTTGAGAGACAATACAATCTTGTATTCAACTCATCCAGAAAGAAAATACAATCAAGAAGATGCCACACTCTTCTCACACTTATGAAGCTTCCCACACCTCTAGTGCTCCCAGTAATTCTTAATCAAGAGTTCTCTCTCTCAATTATGGTCACAATAATCAACTCAAACACCGAGTTGTTCACCTCTAACCAGTCAGTAACAACACTGCCAGTACACCAAGCACTCAAAAGTATCTCAAGTAGATCTCTTTAATCTTACAACAACCTGTAAATCAACTTGATCTTACTTACCATGTAGATCTCCCCTGATCTTGCACAACCTACAGATCAACCTGGTCTTGCACACCTTCAAACCTAGATCTTACAATTGGAAGGATCTCTTCCTTGCCTTAATTACAATACAGTCCATGAGTCTATTATATAGATCTCATGCAAATAATAATTAGATACCTAATTACAATAATTAGGCACGCAGCTCCAAGACTAAAATTAGCCTTTAACATGCAAACAACCGGTTCGTTAACAAACTATTCGTAAAATTGACAGTTTTGAAATCGCACAGGCGATCGACGTCAGTCTCTGTTAGTCTGGAGGTGACCGACGTCGATCGATACTGACCAATGTCGGTAGCTCTGCACACTAGATATGACCGACGTCGGTTGGCATGATCGACGTCAGTTGCACTACAACTCAGCTACCTCCTCCTCCATGTTTGCATCAGTGAAGCTTTTAGCTCCACAACCTAACACATAGTCGTTAAGATATGATAAGAATATTGACTTATAGTTAATTTATTAAGATTATCAAGACTAGAATAATGAATTAGGGATTCTAACCATTTAGATATTCTAGAATGAATATATAAATCAAAAAATCTCTAACTCTAAGTTACTTAAATAGATTAACTTCTTCTAAGGTATTTGTTTTTTTATAACGAGTACTAGGAGAGCCAGGTTCATCAAACAAAGAAGACTAAAGCGGTTCTATAGAAGGCTCACAAAAATATTTTTTAAAGATTGGAACATTCTTATTCTCAATGATTTATCTTATAGACACATCATACACTCTAAATCCTTTGGTTTTACCTATATAACCTACAAAGATACACAAATAGGTAGGATCAAGTTTCTTTCTTTTAACTTTAGGAACAAATACAGAAGCAGGACTATCAAATATCTTAATATAGGTCATACTAGGTTTTGTTTATACCATATTTTTAAAGGGATAGAAAGATGCAAAGCTTTAGTATGGATTCTATTAATAATATGCACAACAATATTCATGGCTTTGACTCTTAAGAACTTAAGAACATTTGTAGAATGTAATATTGTTTTAGTTATTTCAATAATACTTTAGTTTATCTTTTCAGTATAACATTTTGTTGTAAGGAATAATGAATTATTAGTTCCCTCTAAATATCATAAAAATTAAATTCTTTACTAATAAATTCACCACTATTATCATATCTTAATCTCTTAATGGAAAAAATAGAATCATTTTCAACAACAGTGTTAAATTCTTTGAAATTATTTAATACTTTAGATTTTTTTATTTATAGAATACGACCAAATCATTATAGTATGATCATCAATAAAAGTAACAACATATAAATAACTATTAAGAGATGTAACTTCAAGGAGTCTCGTAACATCACTAGGAATTAAATCTAAAATATGTGAAGAATTCACATCAAAAATTTTGTGAAAGGGGGTAGTATGTTATTACATAAACTTATCTCACAAGCTTCAAGATGAGACAAAATAGAAAGAAAAAAAATTATGAGAAAACATATCATATAAACTTATAAAACTAATATGTCATAATTGTGATTCATTTTTACTATGTTCAAAGACAACATGCAGAAGAAGTAAAAATATATATAAATCATTCTATTAAACACCTTCAACAATCAAGGAACCAGATTGATTTTTAATAGAACAATTATTCTTAAGAAAATTACAATAAAATTATTATTCGTAAGTTGAGAACATGATAATGTATTTTTCTTAAGTTTAGGTACATATAAAATATCTTTAATAGCATTTGTAAATTTTGTTTTTCCTTGCTTTGTAGCGTCTACAAATGAATTATTTTCTAGGTATATCTTTTCAAATATATCTCTAATATCAGATAAAATATGAGATAAACAATTCATATAATGCGATGCACCATTATATAAAATCTATTCATTTTATTAGAAGCAAACAAGGCAACATATAAAACAATAATATTAGACTTTTATTCCTAATTGCTATTCTGATTATAGTTTTGATTCTTCTGATGGTTTTGGTTAAATTTTTCCCCTTTGTGTTTTAGAGGCTTTATAATTAACTCTATATTTTTTTATAGTAATTTTCTCTTCTACAACCAAATTTATCATAAATTACAATTCTTATTAAACTTAGGTTTATGATTTTTTATTGTTAGATTTATTGCTCTCATTTTTACTATTTACAAAATTAGAATTAGATTTTTGGTTTTTATTGTTCTCAAAAATATGATTGAGAGAGAGAAGTGCCTAAAAGACATTTTCTTTAAAATCAAAATTTGGCATCACTTTCTCTTTTTGAATTAGAAGTGTGGATAAAGTAGTGAGGTCAGGGATATTTTACTTTATTTGATATTTTAAGTTAAGAATGGAAATGAAATGGTGAAATTTTTTATGAATATTAAGTTGAATAATGAAATACAAAATGATATTTTGAATAAGATTATAGTCACAACCATGTAACTAAGATTTAATATTTTTTATTTTTAACAAAAAAATTAACTTTTTCATCACTTTTCATAGGTGTAGTTAACAATTCAAGAATAAACTTAATTATCTTAGAGAAATGAGTACCCTCGTGCAAAGACTAAATAGTTTCTATGCATCGTTGGGATACCCTTGATTATCAATATGGAGTAGGAAACCTTCCTTAACACTCTTTAGAATAATTGACATAACTTCTTATGATTTTTGTTGAAACATGTTTGTAAATTTAGTGTAACATTTCATCCTGACGGGCATTTTTCCATCCCAACAATAATGTTCCATGTCTTTTGAACCATAAATTTTAATTTAATATGAAATTTTTATATAGTATAATTAGACCCATTAAGTATTTGAGATTTATCAAACATGAAGTTAAACAAAACCATAACTTCCATTTAAACTAAACATTACCACACTATAATTATTAAAAATAATATTTTAATGTGAATTTATTTTATTTTTTGAAATGAAAAATAAATATTTTAATATTTAAATAATAACATCCACTTATTTGATTTCAAAACAATTCACAAAATTTAAATAAAATCAACACAAATGTTAGTCACAATTGTAAAAAAAAATCACAAGTATCATAAAAAATCGTTAGTGTCATAAGTGTTGTAAAACAACTTAAACACAATTATTAAAAAAGGTTGCTAAAAATATAATATGAAGTTTAAAACTAACAATTAGACCACATCAATACATCTGAAATATGTCAAAACTTAGGAACCAACTGGTCACACAATTGTGCTCGACAAAATATTGTCTAGGTCAAAATTCAGAAATAAAGGTCAAAGTTACACTAAGGTTTTGCATGTGAGTTACTTCACATACAAACTAAAAAGATATTTAAATTAATTATTATTAAAAAAATTGAATAAAACAAAATCGACAAAAAAGAAAGAATGTGTTAATGAGTTTTAAACACTAAACCACTTTTTTACAGGGCTTTAACAAAAAGATAACTACTAATTCATCTAGTAGTTTAGTTAGACTTTTACATGCATTAAATTATTTTTAAGTCTTTTTCAAATAGTTTTTAAAATAATATATATATATATATATATATATATATATATATATATATATATATATATATAAACAAATATGTACGGTGCATGTAAAAGCAATAATAAAACACTTTCATGAAAATTATTTTTGGGTAAAAATCTAAACAGGGAAGGTGGGCCCCTTTTATTCTTGCATGGAAATAATAAATTTATTAAATAAATTATTTTTAAATAATTTACTTCAAAAACATTTACTTACGTTTGTGAAAGCTTCCAGGTAGCAATGGCATTTAGGAGGAAGTTAAAAATTACATAGGAGTTTGAAGAAGCCACCATATGGCTTGAAATTTTGAAAACCACCCTGGTAGAGCCTCTTGATGCTGAAACTCATTTCAAAATTGAATAGTTGTGTCAAAAAAATAGTTTTCAATTTTTTAAATATTTTTCTAGTTGTACAATGGCACTTAGGGAGGAGGAAAAAATTCACATAAGCTTCAAACAGCGTTCACATGCTCTAAAATTTGTTGAACAATCTTCAAATCTTCTAACTAAGCCTCTAGGATCCTCAAAATGAATTTTTGCAACCAAAAAAAAAAAATAGTATTTATAAATATCGATCCATTAGTACATGTGTTGTGCTACAGTGAATAATGGCATCCAAACTGATATCTGGATTTCAAAAATGATCACTGGTCACTTGAAAGAAGTATACAATGTTTGATTTGAGATTTAGGATGCTTAAAATCTGAGAAGCAGGTCTCCAAGTTGATCAAAAAAATATTTGTCTCTCTCTATGGCGTACAACACACACTAGGCTTGACTTTTAAATAAGAAAAAAAAATGAACAGAGGTGTTTGAATGCTCCACAAATCAATCTCCATGGCCTTTCCAATCAACATACCATATCATGGCTCTAATTCTATGATAAAAATTCATTTAATGTAATATGAAATACATACATAAAAGATCTAGATGATAATCAATTAGTAAAAGACCACATATCAAGCTAACATGATATTTAACCAGAAAAACTTCAGAGATAAAAAACATGGGTTGTTCTTATTCAATATTTGAGAAACATAACCCAATACAAAATTCTCTTCCTTCTCACTTCTTCTCTATCAAACCTTCACAAAACTCTTAACAATATTTTTCACATGCAAATATTTCATAATGTCACGAATCACTCAGTATTCAGTAATATTAATGAAAATAATCAAAGGGGTAAAACCCTTTATATATTGGGATGTAGAGGTGGACCGTTGTAACCAATGTGTCCAACCTCTCCTTGATAATAATTAAAACAATGGTAATAAAATAAATAAATATTTTTTATTATTTATTTACAAGAGGTTTTTAATCTGTGTTGATAAATAATAAATCATTATAATTTAATTAGCCAATATTAACTAAGGGTCCATAAGGGGAACCACTTAGTCATTAAATGTTCCAACATTTAATCAGGACAAGTATGTTGGGATGGTAAGAGCTAGTACATTTCTCAGTTTTAACTGAAAAAGATGCACTTTTGGTCATTTTTTTAAATTTATTTGATTGTTGAGGGTAGGTTTAACTTTGTTGAGTTCCTATCTAGGTCTAGGGTGCTACTACCTACTTGGCAGTGTTGATATCTAAGTGACAACATTGTTGTTTTGTTTAGGGTGATGTTGTCCAAATGTCAGTACGTGCCTAAAAACTATGTGATATATAGTTTTTGTGTATTCCTAAACTATGTATGGACTATTTCTTATTTTTTATATTTTTCACTTTAATTTTTGTATGAAGATGTGTGTTACAAAGATTTATGATGGGTAAGATGATGGAGATTGTCTGTGGGCTCCCTCTGTCTTATAAGGAGAGATTGATTATTGAGAGGGAAAGGCTTGGGTATGTTGGTTAGCTATATTTGATGAGATATGATGCAAAAGTGATAACCATGTTCGGTAAGTGGTCAAATATTGACACATGCACATTTTTGTTGCCTACGAGAGAGATGATCATCACTTTGGAAGACATTTGGAGGATACTATAGTTGCCATTTTTTGGTAGGAAGGTGGTAGTGTAGGATGTTACAGGACCTGGGGTTTAGGATTGTGCATGTAGATATTTGACTAGGATACCCAATGCACATCATCATAAGGGAAGTGATTCATATGTTGTATGTCCTATGATTGTGTTATCATATTTTTCATGTGTGCAGAATTTTTTTGCAATGGTATTGGCTTCATACATAGCAATGGATGGCAGTGGTGTGTCGATCACCTAGAGGATGCATTTTATCAGTCAAAACATAGAGGAGCATAGTACTATGTATTTTTTGTGTAGGATTATGCTTTCCCATCTATATCATGATTTGTATAAGTTAACATATGAGCTATTTGGTGGTGGGATTGGCTCAACTACATTGTTACATTGATGGGCTTACGATCACATACCAGTGATTTGACCAATGAGAATGTCACGTAGTGATTGGGTGTATCCACATATGTTTATATGGATATAGATGAGTACAATGTAGGTGCAAGAAAAGAGCACCATGCACTATAGACATATATTATATGAGTTAGCAGCTGAGTCCATTGTGTGGAGGTCATAGAAAGGATTTATTGGGTGGCCAAAGGATGAGGTACAGCTTCATTATATCCACATGAGCTATTGGTTTCATAATCGATAGTTGGATGTATATAAGTGTTTCTAGTATGAGAGGGTCATGCAACAGTTTGGGGTGTGACAGGATGTGCCTCCAATTCCATGGGTATGGACACAGAGCATGTAGGATCCAAAAATACTAGGTGGTAGGGGTAGACCATCATTGATAGAGATTGTTCCTATTCTAATAGACGAGAGGGATCCTACGATAGAGATTCCTGATGTAGATGACATGGAATTCATGGATGCATACATGACATGGTGGAAAGATAAGAGGTGGCCTCCATTATTTTCAAGTGGAGGAGTTGTAATTGGTGATGATGTGTTAGACCCTAGCATGTTATGGTTGTTGTAGGTATGAAACAGTTGAATTGGTTTTTTTGTTTATATGCTTATTATGTTTTAAATTATTTATTGAACAGCAGTGAATATGTATTTATTTTATGTCTACGTAGGTAATGAGGAGTATTGGGTGATGAACATTGAGTATGCATTATGTGAGTTGACACAACATGTGCCTCATGATGTTGTGGAGGATAGTCTAATTTAGAAAGCTATAATAGTTGTCAGTGTACACACACCTCTTTTTTATCAAACATTGATTTCTATTGTAGTGTAGGTATAAGAAGAGATAGACTGTGATGATCTAAGAGCTGAGGTGGCAAGGATACAGGTGCCCCACTATATATGATGGTCGATCTAGGTTTTATGTTGCTAAACAAGTATGTTCGATTATAGAGAGAGTATGTTGGTCTCAAGGCATAGCTAGTTGTGTAAGAGGATCAAGACAGGAGAAGGAGGTCATGCTCCAAGATATGTGGTGATCTTGTGGAATTTAGTTATATGTCTCCCATAATAGGTGATATAGATGATGTTAATGGAGATGAGAAGGGTCTTGTGGACCATACTCCTATCATAGAGTGATGTGTTACTTATGTCATTGTATAAACTTTTGATATATATATATAAAAGAGGATCAAGATAGGAGAAGGAGGTCATGCTCCAATATATGTGGTGATCTTGGGGAATTTAGTTCTATGTATCCCATGATAGGTGATATAGATGATGTTAATGGAGATGTGAAGGGTCTTGTGGACCGTACTCCTATCATAGAGTGATGCGTTACTTATGTCCTTGTATAAACTTTATATATATATATATATATATATATATATATATATATATATATATATATATATATGAGCCATTTTTTGGTATATGGGCATGTGTGATGATTGTACTTATTTGGGTTTGGTACTTGTACTTATGCAAAATCTATGTGTTTATTTGAATTGTTAGTATTATAATATTAGTTATGTATCACTCATAATGCCTATCTACAAAAAATGTATAAACTATTTAAACTAAGATGAATCATTTATCCACACTGAAGGTAGTAAAAACTATGAACCATATTGTGTAACTGAATGATAGTATTGTGTTTGTGTTCTTACTCTATGCATGTCTGTAGTAGAAGTATGTGTAATATATGTTTCAAAAAAATCAGTTTTCTCACTGTGAATGGTGACTAATTATGTTTTCCTTGTGTCACAACATTGTTGTAATTTTGCTTGTCTTTTTGCATCATTTTCCATTTCTATTTAATCTATGGTACAATGGATCTCTCATGGTGTTGTTTTCTAGATGTAGTTCTAGCAACATGATGAGTAACCATTAGTTACTTAATAGGAACATTTTGGGAGAACTTTATCATGGTATAATGAGATCTATTAGAATGAGGAAAAAGAGATCTATATCTATTCTTATGAAATGTAATAATATCTTTGCCGACATACTACTCAATCGTGCCCTTGAGTGCACAATAATAATTACCCTAATGACCATTTATGCCATGATAGTTGCGATAAGACATGTTTATAAAAAAATTCCAATTGATGACATGGATGATAAGGATTGGGAGGAAGATTAATCACTCTCTTATCCATTAATTTCTTGATAATATCACAAGGCCTATCTCTAAATGTTTCAAAATGTATATGTTGTCTAGTATCATATTGTGTTGTAGTCATTGTAGGAGTTGGCAAACTAGCTCTTTCCATTTATGTAATACCTTAATTTTTCATTGTTTTAGAGGCTTATGACAAGGTGGATCAGGGTCTTGAAATAAATTGGATGTTTCACATTGTACCAACTCAAGATCACAATTTGATTTTAAATTTGGTTGTACAAGTCCCTATTTTTTTTTCCAATGTGGTAGTTTCGTTACAAAGATGTTGAAATGACTTGTATGTATGAAATAAATGTTCTGTGAGAGGATAAATGAGGCTCCTACCAAAATTTTATTGTGTCTCCAATTCTATTGGTTGATAGATTAATTGCTTCGTAAATGCTTTAAAATGTAAGATGTAATAAAAAATTGGCTCTAACTTGCCCTGATGCAATGATGGTAATTGCTCATATGTAACTTCGGGTCCTTTACTATAGATAAAATGCATTGGAATATTTCTTCTAACTCAACATATGTATGTAACGAGCCATTAGGGAATGAATAGTGAAACTAATTTAGTGTCTCATCCTCTAGACTCCTAGGAAATAACTATAATAATATCGTACTGCAATTGCACCCATTCATAACTTTCCTATAAGCTTGGATATTTGAATAAGGATCCATATTTTCATTGAAATTATAAAAGGTGGGGGTTTTGAAATCATGTGGTAATGGTGTACAAAACAAATTATGTGATATGGGGTTACCACAGATAGTACCTGAATCACCCCAAGAGTTGTATGATTTACTTTCATATGTAAGTTTATGTACTTTATGTTGTAAATCACCCACAACATGCATTAAAGAGATTATATCTTGTGAAATAATATTAAGATCTTGGAGTGGTTCATATAATAATTGAATTTTATTGATAAATGTGGCCATTGGTAGACTATTCTGCTACTTTAGTAAGGGTGGGCTTGGGAGATTCATTGGTATTTAGTGTGTTGTTAGTTTTCAAAGGCATAGAAGATTATATTGAAATATAATGAATAGTACCATGATTTACATTACTAGAATCCACATTCTCACATAATTTATCTTTCAAAAGAAAACTAGGAACATCATTATAATCTGAAATAACATTTTCATTGAGCACATTATCATTTGATTTGTCATGTAATATGCAATACTTATCAACATGAGGAGTGGGTGGAGAGGAAGAAATAATATATGTAGTATAAATATTTTCCTCGTCGCTATATGCATAATAATCATTATCATTCCAATTTTTATCATGATCAATCACTTTCACATGTAGAATCAACATATGAAGTAATCAAACTTTCATGTTCACTAGAAGACAGTGTAAGAGATTTATTTAGATTTGCATTATCATTCAAAACATCATCACATTTAAGAAGATTGCAATCTTTACTTTCATTATCAACATTTGGAATTTGAACATTATTTTGTGCAGAAAAGGTAAAGAAATAAGAAAGAGCTACATTTTTACCTTATTCGAAACGTCATTGATTGAAAAAAGAATACACTTTGAGGCTTTGTTATCAATATTTGAAATTTAACTATTCTTAATTAAAGTAAATGAGGGAGAAGGATAAAAAGTTAGATTTTCAACCTTGCTCAAAGCATCATCATGTGCATTATCACCATTTGAAATTGAAACATTCTTTGTTGAAGAAAAGGTAAAAGAAGCATAAAAAGTTATATTTTCAACCTTATTCAAAGCATCGTCGCTTTCATTTTTTATTTCAAAATTAAAGGAATAGAATATGCATTGTTATTTGAGTACATCATTATCATATGTAAAAGGAACACTATTATAACTATGATACTTAGATGCACAAATGTCATTTTCCTTATGCAATGCAATTTTAAATTTCTTAGCTTCATATTCTGCAATCTTTAAACGAGATGTTGCAAACATTTTTGATAACCTACGAGCATTATCAAATAATACATCACCAATGAAGGCTCATTTTGAATTATATTAGTACTTTTTTATACTTGATTTGGTAAAGATAAAATCGAAGGAGTAGGGTAAGAGTATGCATCTACACTAACTTCCTTATCACTTTTAGCATCAAACTATTCACGATAACCATCATGGTAACAATAATCATCATCGTCATTATACACAAAATCGTGTTCATCATTTAGATCTAGAGCACAATCTTGGTAAATTTTCTAATCTGTATTGTAATAATAAGGAATACCCTTGAATTCATCAATTGGATGAGGGGCAAGGGGTTCTTTCTTATTCATTTTTAAAAAATTGAAAACTAGAATGAGAACAAAATGAGAAATGAAAAGTAATGCTAACACATAATCCAACATAAGAGAGGATTAGTAATTTAATTTGAAACCCTAGAGGATAAAAAAATTTAAAGGAGAGCCCTAGGGTTAGAAGCTAGGGTTTGGCTATGTTCAATTAATTAAAAACAGGTTCACTAATATGTTTTTTTTCTAATTTGTGATTAATGGAGTTTTAATCTAACTAAATAAGATAGCTAAGTGTATAAAAATGGATTATTAAACTAACATTCAACCACACATTTTACTTGTAAATAATTAATATTGAGTAACTAGGATTTTGAAGTGAAACATGCAAAGACATGAGCAACTTATCTATTTTGGGCTCACAAAGCTATATCTGATTATTTTTTACCTTGAGTGTGACTTTGGCATTGTCGAATTTAACTGTCTACATTTTCTTTTGACTTGGGACAACAACAGGGCATGTGGACAATAATGGGGTGTGTTCCTATCCTATTAGGGTGCTCCTCTCCAAACTCTTTTTGAGGAAAAACTGTGAACTAAGATCTAGTATGGACCTTCCTGTAGGTATGTTTTAGCATGTCATAGACCTACGTTCATGAGATTCAACCTATGTTTTATCATCTCCTCTTCAAAATCCTAACAAATTCTTGCACATAAGAAGCAAACAAAGATAAAATGCAAAAAGGGGGGAAGTGGGTGGAGGGGGAAGGAGGGAGAGGGGGGCGAGTCAGGAAGTGGGAATGGCCGAGTTGTCCTTAGAACCCTTGAGGTACTAAACACCACCTAAATAATCCCAACGATAGGGGCCTTAGGTCAATGTAGTTCTCCCTTTAAGGAATGTGCTAGATCAAACACAGTGTGTATTTAAATGATCTCATGGGCATTCCTCTTGGTCAAACATGCAATCTAAATTTGA
Organism: Torreya grandis; assembly: GCA_037957365.1. Taxonomy (NCBI): domain Eukaryota; kingdom Viridiplantae; phylum Streptophyta; class Pinopsida; order Cupressales; family Taxaceae; genus Torreya; species Torreya grandis. The sequence goes on from JARHVA010001207.1 coordinate 1,869,240, forward strand.
TATGTTTAAACTTGAGATAAATTTCAAAGATTGAGATTGTTGTGTGTTAATTTTATTTATTATGCTAGTGCCAAATAATAAGTTTATCCTCGTAAAATACCTTTTGGAACCCTTTAAATAGAAGACTCCTAGTTTTGAATTTTGAGAACCAACTCGCACGTCGATTGAATCAAACAAGGGTAAAACGGTCATAAAAGGCGACCTAAAATAAATGGACATCGAAAAGATTCCCAAAACATGTGGAGAACAATAATGGGGATTGTGGACAACAATGGGGTGAACTCATGTCCCAATATGGCACTACTATCCATACTCAATGAAATTAAAGAATGAAGCAGCAAAAAGACCAAGGATCCCTGTGACTCTGACATGGAAGAGTGAGACTCTGAAAAGACAATGAACTCAATGTGAAATAGTGACAAAAAAGACATAAGACTAAGATAACATGTGTGAATAGGATCTTAGTTCAACATTACGAACTTCAAAATACGAAAGCCATAAAAGACATAGAACTTGTGTTTGCTTGACCCAATTTGAGTGCATATAGAAACATTCCAATAGGTAGATATTTAGATAAATAATAGAATGTTCCAATTAATAGATATATAGAGAGGGCAGAAAAAAGGAAAAATATTTTTTAGTACGAATCATGGGCATGTAACCATTGAAAATTTAAATGAAATGAATAAAGATCAAAATGAATAGTAAAAAGTTTAATATATTTTTTGTATCCTTTAGTTTAATATATAAAATTAATATTAATATAATATATATTTACTTTGCATTAAATTTAATGTAATTAATTTTAATTTATAAATAATGTAGCAAATATTATAATTTTTTTACAATACATAAAAAAATCACTTAACATATCCCAAGAAAAACATAGTTGTGGTGCTAACCCGACATGAGTTACATCTGTAGACATAAATATTACAAGAAGATATCCCATCTTGAGTTTCCACAACTCAAAATGTTGGCCACTAAATTTTTTTTGATCTCTATCATTGTGCTTCCCATCATTTTCATTTACATAAATATTCTTACGCTCAAAGATCCCATGTGAAATATAGTTTATCACAGGGTCAAAATATTGTAGCTATTCAAACAAAGTGAAAACCTAGATTTGATACCAAGTGAAGAGAAAATAGATTGATAAACTAATGTAGGAAAAATAATCTAACAAAGTCTAAAGTTATAACAGAAATAAAAATGACACACACACACACACACAATGCACAATATTTTCACCTAAGAAAACACTTTCGATAAAAAAACATGATTACCTTATTCCTTATTGTATTAAATCAAATGTTTATAATACAAAGACATACTTCAAATTTATGTTTTACCCTAATGTATGTGCGATCATTTGTAGGCACATCAATAGGAAATTGTCCAAGCAATATTAAAATAAAATAGCTACCAAAACCATGAGCTTATAAACCATGGGTCATAAACTATGGGCCAAATCCACCATACTGACAGAAAAGAACATATATTCCAAAAAAATTTAAACCTCCTAACCGAAGCGATGCCTTGAACCCCACTTCTTGTGTTAATATATTAAGTACTTAAAAGATATAAATCATAAAAAATAAAACAAATATTCAACAAATACCCTTTTTAGAAAGACTCTCTTGGTTGTACTATCATTCCTATTAAAGTGAGTGCAAAGACAATTCAAAGCTTATTTTGTGTAGTACCCAATAATAGCTCTTACAATATTTTCTTTGATGGATCCTAGATAGATCAAATCAAAGCGATTCCTTTTACTTTACATTAATGTTTGAAATTTAAACATAACAATGACTAATTACGATAAATAAAGATATCAATTTTACTAAAACAATGGTTTTAAGATTCAAGAAGAGGCTTTAGATTAAAAAATTAAAAAAAAAAAAAAAAATCATAATTTATACCTAAAGCAAGAGAGCGTAAGGTAAAAGTACATTAGTCTTATCCCAATACGAGGGTGCGTACCAAAATCTATGACTGCTACACAACTAAAAAGAGCTAAAAAAATGATTCACGTATTCAAGATGTCTGTCGATGGAGTGCCAGTACTATGAATCCTAAGAGTAGCTCCTCTCTCCCACCTTACATCCTGCTACACATCTCCAGCTCAATGTAGTCAGTGCTAAGGACTTCATTGATTTCCTTTAAAACTTCACCAAACTGGACTACAAATATGATCTTGACTCGCTCGTCTGAGATTGGAGCATGAAATCCCATTTCCCGTTTCTCTCCACAGAGAAAGAACCGTAGCAGCAAATACGACCACATGACTGCAGAGAGGCCGAACAAGCTTCACAAAGACGAAAGGGAGATCGAAATACAAAATGACGGAGGAGACAACAACCCCTTTGTCATGGAGGAAGCACACAGCTATCAATTTTATTGCCTATGCCATGCACCTTAGTGATTTCGCCTCAGACTCTCTCACATATCATCGCCAATGAGTACATTCCCATAAATAACAAGAAGCTCGAGAATAATCGCACTGACATAAGCCGATATTGAGAGAGATCTTGCATTTTTTTTATAACTCCTCAAAATTCAAATTCAAATTTCTGACACAATTGCGTTAGAATTTGTGTCCCCTGTACCGTATGTTAGAAAAATAAACTACCATTCTCTGATTAGTGGGATCATATGTCCATAGGGTAATACAAAACTGATCTAAATTGGTCATGGATATAAATTAGACGGTTTGAATGTATTTTATGTGGAAAATCAGTGATTGAAATATTAATTAGGAATTAGAGATTTAAGACGTTCATATCCCATAATATGAGAGAAGACATTGCATAGGAATTTTGGCACATATAAGAGTATGTTAGAAAAAGTGAATTATCAGTTTGTCATTGCATATGGTGAAACCATGCCATTTAGTTTTATGTTAAAGATGTTATAAAGAAAAGTGCTATTAATTTATTATTATTATTTGTTAAACTTTTTGAACTACTAACAAAACTACATTATGTTGTGCAAGTGCGATGGTAGGGGTGGGCATAATAAATGAAAAAAGTGGGTAATGTGACTCGAATTCATGATAAAAAATTTATGGTGAGTAATTTAACTTGAACTTATGATATTTTTGGTTGTGTGCAAAGATTGTTGAAAGCCACATCCAACTTGCCTCTCACTCTAGGTACCCAAATAGAAGCATTCCCTAGGTTCAATGCCACAACTTTGTCTAGTCCTCCTTGTGAATCACAAAATACTCCAACAAAACTACACGGATTAGATGAAAATCCCTGGGACTTCAAAAATGTAGAGCTTGAAATGTTATCTAGCTCTTTATAATGCCTTGTAGAGCCAAAAATTACAGTGGTTATAACATTATATTGGTCCACACCCCCTGCTACAATACCATGAAATGTTGAATTTAAAATTCCATCCCATATCTTAAAAAATGTAGAGCTTGAAATGTCATATAGGCTCTTTTTAACACCCTACATACATCCGACACAACTAGTTTCAATCTGTTTTAACCTTTTAGGGTTTTATTATGTAAATCCTATGTTTGATTAAAACGTTGAGTAATCTATATTAGTGAAATAATATGTAATAAATAACCACTAATTTGTTACAGAATTTGACTTGTTTTTACCTTCTAAAACTAGTAATAAATATATGTAAATAAAGACTTATCTAAAAACACCTGATGTGGAAGATCTAAGTGCTAAAAATTAGGATACGAACAGGTTTGAGTGTTGTTAATAGGATCCATGTGTCAGATCCTTTCTTGGATAGTAGTGTTATGTGGCTCTAGTGTCCTAAAAATGGCACTAGTGTCTTTTGTGCAGGACTGTTCCTAAATTATAGGTGCACCGATGCTTGTTTCTAGGTTATGTTCTTGCACGCATAAAGTTTGAAACTCTGTATTGTACCTATAATAGTTGATTTATGATGCAAACCCTAATCATCCTTGCAAATAAGGCATAAGCTAAAAATGTGTGCTTGTTAGTAGGATAGGTTGAACATCCTCAACACTCTGTTATGAAGAGATTTGCCTACATACCAGTACTCTGAGTAGGGATCAAGCCGATGTAGTTCTCCCCACTTACATGTTGGTGCAAGTGCAAGTGATGGTAGAATGATAGTCGTCTTGAATGCCTTGAGTGTGCTTGAGATTGAAAATCTTGAAAATCTAGGCTTATGGCAGTTGTAGATGGTAGTATGCAGAAGTAGGGCAGAATATGGATTAATAACTTTGATTTTGCTCAACTTATTTTGTGTTTGAATAGGTCTTTTGCATCTATCTTCCATCTAGTGGATAGAGGTCTAAAGGTCATGTATTTATAGTGTTATGTAGTTTATGTGGATAATAAAATATGCTTAGGCCAACCTTAAGAGGGTTTAACTTTTAAAAAGATGTCCATTCAGGAAAGTTAGGGTAAAGGACATCAGCACCCTGGTGGAGACACTAGTGCCATGTGGATCTAGTGTCCTTAATGTGGCACTAATGTCTATCTGACAGGTTGTTGGGCACGAGGGGCCAAGGTCTAGGAATGAATGTCTAAGACTATGTTTTAGCTAAGGATGCAGGTGGTCCATACAAAGGCTATAAAAGTGTAATAAAAGGCTCCAGGATAGGTCTAAGGTTAAGTTAAGAGTAGGTTATCTCAAGTAGCACTCTTAGCACTCAAATACCAATTTTAAGTGGTTACATTTGCCCCCTCCCTTTTTATGTTAGAAATGCAACAAAGCAAAATGACTAGTATAAAGAAAAAAGAAGTGTACCTGGACTTACCTAGGAAGTGAAGCCCATGTCGCTGAGTCTGAGTATGTGAAGTTGACCTGTAATGAGATGTGCATAAATCAGTGCTTACTTAAGAGATATCAGAATCAAAAGACTATGTTGAATAAAGAAGTAACTAAGTAAAGATATGGGAAAGAGAAAAGGAATGAATACACCTCATCGGTTACGTGAACCAATGCATAAACTTGGTGACAACTTATGTGTGTGCATGTACATAGTGATCAAATCATTAAATAGCTTGGACTTGAGTTGATAGCTTACTCAATCCTCATATGTGGGTGGTTCAAAAACTCAAATCCGATTTTGACTCCATAATTGCCTACCCCTACTTTGTGGATCATGGCTTGTAAATAACTTGGATTGGACTGGACTGAAAGTGTGTCCAACGCTCTCATGTGCGTGGCTTAAGAACTTAGGTAGGCTATGACTCCATCATTGCCCACCCATGTGTAGTAAATGCATTTGAAACTAAACTACACAAAGTGGTAGAAATATCTAACTAGGTATATCTAATTGTATATGTCAGCTTTGCAACCACTCAGGTACATTAGGTGGCTTTAAGCCACTCAAGAATGCCAACCACTGTAGATAGAATAAAACATGAAATTGGTGATAATCTGGAATATGATGTCAAGTGTTTACAACATAGAGAATGACATGGAGTTTGTCATTCCATCTAATTAACCTATATTTAACTAAGCATATGGAAATGGTGTTGTGCACATGCCCCTAATTTGATATATGAGTATATTGATTATGGACTGAGTTGTAATGAGTGTATTTGAGAATCTAAACTGAATATTGGAATGATCATGTCGCGCATGATGCCCCCAATTTGAGTAACTGATATGAATCAGAGTTGAACTAGTGTGAATATGAGCTAAATCTAAGTATAATTGTCAAATTTGTAGACGTGTCTATGCAAACATGTATTATATCTGGTGAAATATTCTATCTAAACTAAACTGCCTTGAAACTAGGGCTACTGAACAGTAGCACCATGTGACGCTAGTATCCCAATCTAGGTGTTAATGTCTGTCTAGTCTGAAATGATTTCTTGAAACTAAGACTGTATGCTGAAAAATGTTATGTGAATGCAATATAAGAACCTGATCTCTGTGACAAACCCTTGTGAATGCCCCCTCTTTTGAGGGTGGTTGTTGACCTGTGAAATAATTGTCCTCAAAATAAATAGCTCTACAAAATGTGTTAGATGGAGCATATATGATAATTGTGTGATAATTCAATGCAATGTGCAAACATAACATCAAAATATAAGAGGATCTGAGCATAAGTATGTAATGTAAGATGTATTTTGTATCTATCATTGCACAAGGGTATCAAGATAGATGTAATCAGTGTGTATAAAAACAAATTCGAGTAGCTATCTAGGGGGATGGAGCATGATGTCCATCACGGCACCCAAGTAGAAAGGGTAGATGCATGAGGTCCCTCATGGCATCCAAAATTGGTGTGTGTAACAAGCAAAGATAAGTGTCATGGCCATGACGCATATAAGAAAGCATACATACAAAACACATGAGGCATATAAAATAAGTCAAGGGGCTACAATACAAGGGACATAGGCACATGTCACTAAATCTAAGAAAAAAAATATACAAATACATGTTCAAATGTCCACATACACAAACAACAATCAAGTTGGCTTAGAGCCACATAAAAGGACATGTTCAAATATCCACATACACAATCAGGAAAGCACACACAAGGGACATGAGCACATGTCCAAGGCATACATGAATAGAAGTGGCATAGAGCCAAAGAGCAATGGCATATTCAAATGCCCTCGAATAGAAGAAGCATAGAAAACACAATCAAGTCTAAACTAGAAAAGCTATAAATGAAAGCATGCATGAATGCGGCAAAAATCTATGTAAAAGCAATAATATACATATGTTGATTATAAACTAGTGATAGTCAACCAAAAAATCTGAGTATGAGTAGAATGATTAATATCAAGATATATCAATGCGAAAATTGGAATGTAAAAAATGTAAGGATAGACCTTGGTAATAGAAAGTGTGTATAAGATGCTCCTAAGTGGGTGGATGTGTCAAATAAATAACCTTGACTCAATGTATATGCCCCTAGTGGGTAGATGATAGCAATTTTAGATCAGTGTGGTGGACCTGAGTCTTGCAAGCAATTTGCGAGCACTCGCCAAGAACAAGTGAAGCATGTATGTATGATAAAACCAACTATACTAAGATAGCTAGCATATGTAATGTCTAGCAAGTATATAAAATGTAAACATAACAATGCATACAATCTATGAATTTTGTGTTTTCTAAGTAATATTTAAATGTTTTTTATGTTTTTGACGTGTTAGATTATTTTTTGTATTTTTCGGATAGAAGTTATATACAAGCATATGAAAATAAACTATGTACAAGGAGCAAGAAAAAAGAAAGTATGTATAAACAAATGTTGGAAATGTAAATGAAACAATATACAAGCAAAGTGTAATGTCTCTATAGGCCCAATCTCACATCCATGGGATGTGGATAATCAAACGGTGGATCTGGTAGAAGATCATCTAGTGTCAGATATTGAATCTGTCCAAACTCAAATTAATCATCATCATCACAATCATCATACCAATGTTTATGTATCAGTGGAGCCTTATCTTTGGCATGAGTCTAGAGTCTGTGTATTCGAATGACATGCTAATCCACTATGTAAGATGCCTCTCATGCGGTCCCAGGGTAAACCGCATTAGACCATGGAGTATCTATATGGAACTTGTGGTTCTCATCTATGTCATCGTGTAAAATGTGAACCGTGTGTCCATCATGAGTGAATGTCAAGCATCTATATGAGCTATTAACTATGGCATCCATCACCTATAACCATATCCTACCAAGTGTAACCTATAGATGAGTGTCCCTGCTCAAAATGAAGAATAATGTATTGGCCACCCTGGGGCCACATGCAACTGGTAGTGTAATATGTCCAATGGAACTCTGACAGTGTATAGACTGTTGTAGCTCACTCTCTTGATAATGTGGTGCAAAAATGCCAAAGTGCAAGTGTTAGGATCAGATCCTCATATATAGCCACATGGGGAATGTATCTGTCTACCACAAAAATGCGTATAGTTAATGGATCATTTCGTGAATGTCTATGTCGATGATGACTCTATCACATTGCCCGTATCTGTGGAGGAGATCGTATAGATGATGGTGGTTGTCCCTGTGGAGGTGGAGGTTGTATGATTTGGATAGTGCCTTTAGCCTTAAATTTATTTAGTTTATGTTGTAATGTTGATCATGTGTCTATATCATGTCATGTGAGTTTATGAAAGTGGCAAAAGGGTTGACCTCCCTGTGGTGATAATTTGTTGACTGATATGCACTAGACTGTGGGTTATATCATCAATCCTCTTTCAAGTAGTATCTATAAGATCTAGTGCACTCTATAATGTTAACTCCCTGCCTGATTCTATATGACTGAATCGATGTCCATAGATGTAACCATATGACTGAATCGATGTCTAATGATGATGTACTTTGGGTAGGAGGCTCGGTGAGTCTACAATATCTAAATGGTTTATTATCTGTTGGACATGTGTATAGGTACCCATCATGTAAGAATTTGATGCATCTGTGAAGAGTAGAAGGTACAACCTCCATAGCATGTATCCAAGGTCTCTTGAGTAACAAGTTATAATGTAAATGATTTAGCATCCCCTGAAAGTGTGTAGGTAAAGTTTTTGGTCCCACTGTGATGTCCAATATAATTGAACCCAATGTATGTCTAGGAATGTCATCAAACCCTAGGATATTATTATGTCTTTTGAATAGATGTTATACCAACCTCCATGGTTTGTAGAAATGTGAGGTTACATATATTGAGTCTTGAGCCATTGTCGATGAGAACTCGTTTGATAGATGTGTTATTGATTTGAGCTTAAATTGAAAGCGTCAAGTTTTGATTAATTACTAACTGTGAAGGTAAGTCCTCATTGAAAAAAGATATCACATCCTCCACATCTTTTATAGTGGTCATGATAGATGCAAAATAAGATGGCTCGGTATCACAAGGCACGAATGTGTGATTAAGTGTTTGAAAAATAATATCTTTGAAAATTGTTGCTTTTTGAAGTAATTCCAATATAGATATTTTGGCCAGTGTATTTTTTAATTGATCCACTATATCAAATTCTATTTGTTGGTCTCTCGGTCCCATTGTAATGTGTTGGGGATGAGTAGGGATGGTAAGGTTACGTTACTCCTATATAAGTTGATGAGGCACTGTAATGAAATTACTTAGATGTTCGTACAGAATAATATTATATATGGAATAAGCAAATATGAGAGATCACACATCAATAATTGACAGCAAAATAGAATATTGAATAATATAGCAAAGCCACTTCGAGGGGGCAACCTTCACAACAATGCACTAATAACATAATACTTAATATAATAAACAAAGACTAACCACTACCTCCTATATATAGTCTACTTAGTCAAGGTTATTCCATAGGCCGACCTATCTAAGAACATAGAGAAATGTAACAAGTAAATAAAAGAGGTATGTACGTCACAATTTGGCCACACATATCCCTAAACACACCAATGGTTAAGGGCATAACAAGCCCCTCCCCTTCAAAACAAAAGTGTCATCAACGTTGTGGCAACTCTAGATGTTGCTACACAAATGCTTCATCCTCCCAAGTGGCATCTTCACATGGCAGATTCTTTCATTTAATCAGGTACTTTGTAATTGTTCAGGAACGCAGCTGCTTGGTGCACCTGTAAAGGATCACCTTAGGATCAAGAACAACTCTACCTTCCTCATCTAATTTTGGTAATTATGTTTGAATGGCAACTCTGTGTCCAATGACTTTCTACAGGCATGATACATGAAATACTAGATGTATGCAAGTGGATGAAGGAAACTCTAATTTGTAGGCCACAATGCCAATTTTTTGCAAGATCTAATAAGGCCCATAATACTTAGGGGACAGCGTGTTATCTTTTTTTTCTTGCTTCAACAACATCTATGTATATAGCTACAAGCAAACAAAGACCCAATCACCAATGTCAAAATGCCTCTCACTTTTGTGTTGATCTGTCTGTTGCTTCATACAATTTTGGGCCATAGCTAAATTTTCATGCAAACTTGCAAGGACCTCCTGTTGATGGTGAATATGTTCTTCAACTGCACGAACCTTAGGATGGACCTTCAAGGTTGAAGTTATGGATGGAGACATTTTGGAAGAACTATGAACAGAAGTATTATACCACCATTCAGCAAGTGGCAGCCAATGAACCTATTTATCCTGTTTATCGAAAACAAAACAACAGAGATATTCTTCCAGACATTTTTTGACTACCTTCGTTTGTCCATTAAATGGAGGATGATAGGATGAACTATGAGCCAACTAGGTGCCCAAACATGTAAATAATTTGGTTCAAAAATTACTATTAAAAATAGGTTCTCTATCACTGGCAATGATCTTAAGGGTCCCATGTAGTGTCTGAACTGTATTAAGAAAAGCAACAACTACTGTACTAGCAATAAATGGCTGCGATAAAGAACAAAAATGAGCATACTTACTGAAACAATCCACAACAACCATGATAATATTTTGACCATCAGATCTTAGTAACCCTGTAATGAAATCCATAGATACCTCTTCCCAACGCTAGTTAGGGATGGATAAAGGTTGTAAAAGACATGGGGTTTTGATGGTTTTGCCTTTGTTTTGTTGATAGATCATACATTCAGCCACATATTTCTGGTCATCCCCCTTGAGACCTTCCCAAAAAAAAAATTGCTTGATTACGTGATAAGTTTTCAAAAATCCTGAATGACCCCCCAATTGGAGTTGCATGAAGTTATTGAAGTATTTTTTGTTTAAGAAAAGACTTTTTACATAAGTACAATCTATCTTTATACCATAATGCATTACCCTTCCATGTGAATTTTTCAAATCCACCTAAACCTTGCTGAAAATTTTGAATCAAATCATAGGTAGCACTATCATGTTCCCATTCTGATCGTGTTTCAGCTAGTCAATCTCCCTGCAAAATGGTTATGGCACATAACAATGCCTCAACTAACTCATCTTTTTTAGATAGTGCATCTGCCACCACATTCTCTTTGCCTTTTTTCTAGACTATTTCAAAATCATAGCCTAACATCTTAGTTACCCATTTCTCTTGCTCTTTAGATGACAACCCTTGTTCTAAAAAATATTTGAGACTATCATGATCAGTCTTTATCTGAAAGTGGTGACCCATCAAATAAGATCTCCATTGTTTGACTGCATGCAAAATGGCCATCATTTCCTTCTCATATATGGGTTTGTGATGATTTTTACCCTTTAGTTGACGACTTTTAAATGCAAGTGGTCTACTTTCTTGCATGAGTACATCACCCATACCATACCCAGATGCATCACATTCAACCACAAAAGTCTTGAAAAAATTAGGAGTGGACAATATTGGAGTAGTGCACATAGCCAATTTTAATTGTTCAGATGCCTGGGTAGCTGCATCAGTCCACTGAAAGGAGTCTTTCTTTAACAAAGAGGTGAGTGGGGCGGCAATACTACCATAATTTTTGACAAACCTGCAATAGTAACCAGTAAGCCCCAAAAATCTTTGAAGTTGCTTGAGTGTCTTAGGAATTGGTCAGTTCATCATTGCTTGGATATTTTTAGGATCCACTTTCACTCCTTCATAAGACACCAGATGACCCAAATATTCAACCTCACAAGCCCCAAAAGTACATTTGAAAGGTTTGGCATACAATTGATTTTGTTTCAAAATGGAGAGTACATGTTTTACATGTTGCAAATGGTCTTCCCAATTTTTACTATAAATGAAGATATTATCAAAGAATACTATAATAGATTTCCTCAAAAATGGCTTAAAAATAGTATTCATCAAACTCTAAAAAATAGATGGTGCATTTGTTAGACCAAAAGGCATAACCAAAAACTCATAATGGCCCTCATGAGTCCTGAAAGCAATTTTGGGTATGTCTTCATCATGGATCTAGATTTGATGATACCCAAAATGTAGATCTAACTTGGTAAAATAAAGAACACCATTCAATTCATCTAGCAAATCGTCAATGATAGGAATAGAAAACTTATCTTTAATATTGTACTTGTTAAGTTCTTTGTAGTCAGGGCACATCCTCCAGGTGTCATCTTTCTTTCTCACCATGACAACTAGTGAAAAATATTCGCTTTGGTTGTGGTGAATGATTCATGCATCCAACATCTCATGTACCATCTTTTTAATTTCACTTTTTTTGGGATAGGAATACCTGTATGGCTTGATGTTGGGTGGTGTACTGCCAGAGATAAGTGTGACAACATGATCATGCGTGCGGCTAGGTGGAAGTCCTTTTGGCATGTCGCCAAAAATAGCATAATGGACATCAATCACTTGTTGCAGATCAAGAGGTGGAGATGGTTGAGTTGACTGTACTTCCATGAAAAACAAGTGAACTACAAATCCCTCAACACCCTTACAGAGAATCTTTGTCATTTGATGGGAGCTAACAAGTTGTAGAGATTTAGCCCTTAATACCCTTAGCTTAGATGTTCTATTTTCATAATGAAAATGCATGAATAATTCTTGAAAATTTATCTCAATAGTGCCCAAAGTGGTGAGCCACTAGACTTCTAGAACAATATCAGCTCTACCCATAGGAATAGCAAACATAGGAGAATCCAATAAGTAGTCTTCCATGGCCAACTTAATACTATGACATTTACCTGAACAGTTGATAATACCACCATCTACAATCATAACTTAAAATTCTAAAGCTAGATAAATAAAACAGTTTAAACAAGCAGCCAACTTACTATAGATGAAGTTGTATGTGCTCCTAGAATCAATCAAGACAGTGACCTTCTGTTTCTTAAGGAAACACATCACCTTAAGAGTTTGGGGAGTACTAATACCTGAAAGGGCATGACAAAAAATAGTAGGTTGAGAGTCTTCAGATTCCTCCTTAAGAACTTCTGCATTCTTATCATGTACTTCATTATCTTCATCGTCATTGGCACCTTCAATGTAAAACAGCTTCTTTTTAGCACAACGATGACCTTTGCTCCATTTGTTGTCACAACCATAACACAACCCTTTGGCTCACTTCTCCTCAATTTGTCATTATGTTAATCTAGTGGGCTGTGTAAATGATGGTGTTGAAAAGTTGCAATCACGACTAGTAGTGAAAGTTTTCCTTTTGACCATCTATTTTTCTTCTATCATATGTGCCCTAGGGATAGCTTTTGATATAGATGTTGGGTTAAACATTCAAACCTTGATTTGGATGTTATCTTTGAGACCACCCAAAAATAGATCAGTCAAATTTTTCTTAGTGATATCTTCCACCCGTAAAGAGAGATTCTGAAACTGATGAATATAATCCTTCACAATCCCTGTTTGTCACAGTTTGGCTAATTAGATGAAATAGTTCTCAGAGACATTATTCTGATAATGAGCCAACAACTCCTCAGTGAAAATAGACCATGTAACAGGGGCACCATTCTTTTATTTTTTAGCACAAAACCAACGATACCAAATGAATTGCTCAAGTTTCAGATATAAGGATGTCATTATCACCTTCTGAGAACTAAGGGTTTGATGCAGCTCAAATAAATTCTCAATTTGGGTAATCTAAGTGTGAAGATCCTTACCATCGAACTTAAGCATGTCCACTTTTGGCAACATTGATTTCATACCAACATGGGAGTTGTTGAGAGGAGGATTTGAATGCTAAAGTAGAGGGTTGTTGGGCTAAAACTGAGATGTAACAGTAGTGATATGTTGCAATTCATTGTGAACCTCATTAATCTCTCCATGTATCCCTAAAACATCAGCTTGGACTGCAACAAATTCATCACACCTCACCAAGTTCTTTATGTCCGCTTGAAGCTGAGAAATTATCGAATCTAAAGTTCCAGATTATATGTCGTCGGTAGGAGTCTTAAGAGTTTCTTACCCCTTTTCCTCTTTGAGTACCCGGACTTGCCATATACAAACCCTAGAAAGGTTTTTACCTCAAAAAAAGTATACCAAAAAATGGTACTGTTGCGATCGCCTTGTCAAGACGAATCCAATGACTGCCTTTGCGCACTAAGATAAAAATTTTGATACCAAAAAATGTACCGACAGAATATACCATTGCGATCGTCTCGTCAAGATGAATCCAACGACTACAATTGTGCAAAAAAAAATTCAGACTTTTTTTTTCTTTCAAAAAATCATTTCAAGTAATACTGCACTGATAGAAAAAATTAATTATTCCTAGATTGCAAGTTATGTTTTTTCGTCCCCACCGCTCCCAAAATCCATGCCTCGTCAAATCCAAAAAAATGCCACAGGGAACTTATCCAAATCGAAGCTATGATACCACTTGTAATGAAATGACTTAGATGTTTGCACAAAATGATATTATATCACACAGAATAAGCAAATATGAGAGATCATACATCAATAACTGATAGTAGAATAAAATACTGGATAATATAGCAAATCCACTTTGAGGGGGCAACCTCCACAACAATGCACTAATAGCAGAATACTTAATATAATGAATAAAGACTAACCACTACCTCTTATATATAGTCTACTTAGCCAAGGTTATTCCATAGGCTGACCTATCGAAGAACATAGAGAAATGTAACAAGTAAATAAAAGAGGTATGTAAGCCACAAGTCAGCCACACATATCCCTAGACATACCAATGGTTAAGGGCATAACAGACACCATGTTCCGTCTAGTGATAGCTCAGACTGCATGATCTACTATTTGTCATGGGCAAGTAGTAGAGGCGGGATGGGAGCGTAGATAATTAAGAGGTCTAGGTGGGGGCGGAACAAAATGAGTCCTCTAAGCCCTTTGTCATCTAGTAGTAACTAGAGGTAACACAAAGTGAGACATATAGCAATGATCCACAGAAAAATGAGACTTGTGTAATGGAGGACGAATGTGTAAAATAAGCTTAGCTCTAACCAAATCCATGATAGGAGTAACATACATGTGTACTTTTCTACAAATAGTTGGTAATAAACATGCTAAAAAAGTACATGGCTTTGTACCATGAAGTGAAAGATGGCTTCCGTCATGATAAAATGTAAATTAAGATTGAGTAAATGTTGGACATGTGACCCTAGCATAATCTAGGGTTAGAGTTTTGTGCAATGTTTGAAGTAAGTCGAGTTCACCAAATGTTTTAACCTTTTAGGATTTTATTATATAAATCATATGTTTGATTAAAGGGTTGAGTAGTCTAAATCAGAGAAATAATATGCAATAAAGAACTATTGATTTGTTACAAATTTTGACTTGCTTTGACTTTCTAAAAATAGTAATAAATATATGTAAATATAGACTTATCTGGAAAGCACCTGGAATGGAAGATCTTAGTGCTAAAAATTAAGATACAAATAGATATGATTGTCATCAATAGGATCCCTATGTCATATTCTCTCCTAAACAATAGTGCCACACTTGGACAGTAGCACCATGTGGCTCTAGTGCCCTAAAAATGGTATTAATGTCCTTTGTGTACAACTATTCCTAAATTTTGGGTACACCTATGCATGGGTTTCTAGGTTATATTCATGTGTGCATGAAGTTTCAAATTGTGTATTGTATATATAATAGTTGATTTATGATGTAAACCTTAATCTTCCTTGCAAGTAAGGCATGAGCTGAAAACATGTGTTTGTTAGTACGATAGACTGAACATCCTCAACACTCCGTTGTAAAGAGAGTTGCCTACATACCAATACTTTGAGGAGGGATTAAGATGATGTAGTTCTCCCCACTTACGTGTTGATGCAACTACAAGTGATGTTAGAATGATAGTGGTCTTGAATGCCTTGAGTGTGGTTGAGATTGTAAATCTTGAAAATTTTGGCTTAAAGTAGTTGTAAATGGTAGTATGCAAAAGTAGGGCAAAATAGGAATTAATAACCTTGATTTTGTTCAATTTCATGTTTGAATAGGTTTTTTGCATCTATTTTCTATCTAGTGGATATAGGTCTAAAAGTCATGTAATTATAGTGTTTTGTAGCTTGTGTGGATAATAAAATATGCTTAGGCCAACCTTAGGAGAGTTTACCTTTTGAAAATATATCTATTCAAGAAAGTTAGGGTAAAGAACATTAGCACCCTGTTGCGGACATTAGCACCACATAGCTCTAGTGTCCTTAATGTGGTGCTAATGTCCAGCTGACAGGTTGTTGGGCACGAGGGGTTAGGTTCTAAAAAAGGTCTAAGACTGTGTTTTAGCTGACTAGAGACACTTGTGGTCTGTACAAAGATTGTAAAAATGTAATAAAAATCTCTAGAATAGATTTAGGGCTAAGCTAGAAATAGGTTGTCTCAAGTAACACTCTTAGCACTCATACCACTTTTTAGTGATTACACAATCATTCTAAAGAGCTTAAAATCTGACATAACTTAAAAGAGTCACCTATGATGAAAACACAATTGTGTTGGACCTTGAAAAAAATTAAGTCAAACATTGACACAATTTTCAATTCCCACAATTTTTTCCCTCCAAAACTTCAAAATTAACAAACTCAAATATTGAAAAGTCAACAACTTTGATGGAAAAACCCTGATACACTTCTCAATATAAATTTCGGTGACACACGTTACATCAATAATATCACCACCCAATCTCTGCCAAGTCGGTTGATGCTAGTATTAGTGTTGTGTCAACATGTTTGGCATAAATTGCATTAGACAAACTTCTACATCAGGGCATGAAATATATATATATATATATATATATATGCAAAAAATGGCTTGATTTAGACAGAAACATGAAACGAAACCATGAAAATATATATCCATGATAGTTAAGGTGTGTTGATAAACCCATGAATTTTCTAGATGGTCCACGATCCCTTTGGCTTCATGAAAGCAATGTTGGGATTACCAGGAAGAAAATTGATCCAAATAGGCCAAATAAATCTGAGAATGTTTTCTAGCCTCCAACATTGCGAGCATCGATTCTTGAGATCATTGCTCATTACCATGGAATCTCCTTTGATGATTAAATTATAAATACACATAACTATGCCAACTAAATCCCAATAACTAAATTTTGAACTTTAGCCTTGTTCAGTTCCATTGATTATCTTTCTGGAGGCAAACCATATAACAGATATAGTGTAGTCACGAATGATATAACCTACACTCGAAGCATCTAGATTTCCCCTGGTAACCCCATCGAATTTCAATTTGAAGAGCCCCGGTTGAGGGTGCTACCATTTTGAGAGCAACAATCTTTCCTTCTTTTGACCAAAGTCTAATACACTTGACCTATTAATAGGATATTTTATCTAGGTGTTTTAAGTGATTTTCTTATGTTTATTATAAGATGTTGTAATCATTATCTTTTTTTAATACCTTTACCATTATCTAGTTAAGAGGTGATGGCAAGTGATTATGCTAAGGTACACACTTCATGTTCATGTCAAAGACCAATAATAGAGGCATCACTTCACTTCTTTACATACATGGTATTGATGAGATTGGAGAGGTATATACAAACCTTGTTTTTAGCAGGTTGCAGGTTCATTATTATGGCTTCATGTTAGGTCGGGGTAAATTCTATGTTCACTTGGATAAAATATGGGGAATGTCTTTCTCTGATACAAGTTAACATTCATTATTTGCATGCTTTCATGCTTCTACTTGATGTGTTTCATTATGTTTCTTATATGTATTCCCTATGGCTTAAAATATCTCATTTTCCTAATGTGTTTTCATATGTTTGTTGTGTTTCCATATGCATGGTGTGTTTTTAACTACCTTGTGTTTATAAGTGCACAACAAGATTCCCGCTAGCCGATATGCTTTTCTATGTCTCTGGTACATATTTTATATGGCTTAATGCTTCATATTTGTCTAACGTGTTTGATGTATCTTGATAATGCCTTGTATGCTTTCTATATTAATATCTGAAGTGTTTGCTATGTGCCTTGTCATATAGTTGAGATGTCTTGTATCACGATTAACCTACTCATGTGTCTAACATGTTTTATGTTCATGTTGTGTTTCCATATCTAAAATAGCATGCTAATGCCTTTACTATTTGCCTATGTTTCCATGATTCTTAAATGCACGCACTGGAGCCAAGATCATATACTCATGTTTTAATATGTTATATTTTACAAGGATTATGCTACATTGTTTATATATTGAGCCCACATTGGACATATTTTTATTGATCTTAAATTGCTTATAGCATGAGCCCATATGGGGCAACTTATCATAACACATGATTTCAAGATTACATCTTTATACATTCTACACAAGTGGTTGCATATCTTATACTAGACATGATGCATTTAATCCCTATCTTTTGAGATATGAGATTCACAGGTTTATCTCGTATCTCAAAAGGGGGACATGCATTTTTGCATCAAAATTCTAGTAACTTGGACTCTACTTCTATTTAGGATGTACTCAAGATAACACTCAAATTTTATTTACTTCTATTGAGGATGTACTCAGGATATCATTCAATTTTATTTAGGAATATACTCAAATATTGTTGTGTATAGTACTCATAATTGTATCTAGCTTTTATTCAAAATGTTACAAAAAATTGTATTCAAAATTTTGTTCAAGACTTTAGACAGGTGTGGAGGCTCATAAATGATAAGGCGTTGAACTCCATTCTATTTTTATATTATCTCAATAGAATGAAGTATTACATTTTCATTGCTTCATAATTTGGCATATTATTATTATTATTATTTGGTGCTCACCTATGCATGTGTAAAAAAAGAAAAAAAAATTTACAGATTCCCGTGTGCATTGGATTTTGTTTTAAAAATTCAGGGATACAATATTTTATATACATACCATGTCTTCATTTTACTTTGATATGCATGCGCACACACACACATCAAAGCTGGGGGAAATGTAGACACCTAAAAATACTCTGATGGTGTTTAGTAGTCAAAAAATTCTATGATTTTAGGATGTTTGTGTACTTATTGATTATTGGTCCAAATTAGGTGGTATTGGCACGTTTGTTAAGTTCTGATGTTCCTTGTCTTTCTTTCTCAACCCCAACCTCCAGTTGTCCCCTTCTTTCTCTTATGTTTCCCCCAGCCTTGAGGTTTGTGCTAGGAATGTAATTCACACTCTTGATCCCCTTGTGTGGCCCCATGTGGCTAGAGTGCATAGTTCCCCTTCATCTCATCTTTTTCACTTTTTGACCATTTGATGTCGGGTTGGGTGCCAATAGGGCCTTGATTTGAATTCAATTTGTTTATAAATACACAAGGATTGTATTTCTTTGATAACGAAGCATACAGGTGATATTGTTAGCATTTTAGTGAGTACTCACTGACATTCTAGAGAGATCAAGCAATCATTAGACCTTTTAACATTTTCTGAAGCTAGTATTTCTAGAGAAACACTTTTGGTGCATGACCTAGGTTTTGCATGTCAATGGAATTGTTTTCAATTATGCAATTTACT
The DNA here is from genome assembly GCA_037957365.1 of Torreya grandis. Lineage (NCBI taxonomy): Eukaryota > Viridiplantae > Streptophyta > Pinopsida > Cupressales > Taxaceae > Torreya > Torreya grandis. Next base: position 1,888,515 of record JARHVA010001207.1, read on the forward strand.
AATTTTTGACATAATGTTTGTTACTTGTGGCCCTGAGAAGCACATGATGCTTAAAACCCCAACTAGCATGCATCACAATTCCCTAACCATTCATTGTTTTCCTTAAGTTTATATATTGTTGTCGTTTTACAGCAAAGTGGAGAAGAAATGTTTTGTAAGTTACGAGTGTCGTAACATGAAAAACAAAGTAGAGGAATAAAATACCTGGACCATGTGTGTGTAGTCATCAAACCATTTCTGGCATACATGTCATCTACTGTAAATGCCATTTGCATTATGTCCCTATCAAGAATGTCACTCACACTTCGTACATCCATCTCTAATCACCATCAATTTTCTAGGCGAGGACATTGTCATTATTAGGCACATTATTATGTTTTATCCCTGACATCTGTCACCAAATTTTACAATATTTAAAATACACCTTTAGAACCTTAGAATTGTTCTTCTTCTAAAATTATAAAATTTAATTAAACATTTATTACTATATATTATACATGAATAATTATACTTGATTAAAAGTATTTAAATTATTTATGTTAAATGTAAGTGTGATCCTTTTATTCATATTACCGAAAGAACATTGCTTTTTAAAAAGCATACACTATTTTTAAAAAGTATCACACATTATTAGTACCTATGCAATCAGTTCTATTGTGATCGGTTGGATAGATTACTTTTACATTGAAAATTGTGTTGCCAATTAAAACCAAAAAAAATTACAAATTCTTAGATTTGAACATTAGTTCTAATATATGATATTATTAAAAAACAATAAATTAATTAATTTACTTTCCTTTCATTCGTTGGACTCTGATGATTTGATAAATATCCTAGAAAAAAATCGTTATTTATGGCTCTAGAAAATATTAAATTTTGTTCAGTAAAAACAAAAACATAAGAACCTTAGAAAAATTATTTTCACTGTGCAAATGGTCACTGTGGAATTAAATGGGAGAACAGATCGTCAATGCCATGGACAACTGGAATCCCCACGTACCTTCAGGGCATTTTAGTTGAGTTGATCTCTCTCTTGGTTTTTGCAGTAACGTCTACAGACTTTCAAACAAAAACCCTGTAGCAAACTATATGCATTATGTGTATGCAAAACTGACCAGCGAAGCTTTGGTGGACAGAGAATACAAGTTTGTAATATGTTGATGTATGTGTATTATCTGAGCAATGAAGATTTATCTATCTTAATATAAAGCTAAATTTTTGTGAATGCTTTCTGTTTACAATCTTGATGAATGTATTTGCTTTTCGTTGTATTGATCAAGGCACTCAGATCTCCTCGTAAACCCTACAATCTTTAATCCTAAGTCTGAAGCCTTGATGGAGGACTCGATACTGGCAAAAGAGACCAACACAAGAATCTTCACAACTCTCCATTGAAAAAGCCCTTGGATGATGCTTTGTAAACCTTGATTAGAAGAGACAAAGGGCAATTGGCTCTCATAGTTTACATTACTGATGAGTTGGCACAAAACATGTTACTCAGCGATACAAAGGTATATAAAGAATATTAACTTAGACATCGTGGTTCATTTATTTATTCAGAAGAAACTCAACAATTTCATTTACATCAACTGCTCAAAATTCACACGTAGACAAATTATTTATACAAATTCAAGTTTGGTCAAAAACCCAGGATTAAGATGGTAGATAGCAGTGTTCTTAATTTGTAACATCTTCATACTTAAAAAGCACATAAAGCTTTGTCTATGGAAGAAAGGAAACGTCTAAGTCTCATTGGGATGTTAAGAAATATGGGTGGCATATGCATAGAATGTTTTACACACATGGATTCACTTGGTTAAAAAATATTTAATTTCTTATCCCACCCTAATGAGTAAATATCAACTTGGAAGTTGGCATCTCACCAACTTTTCTTTTTTGGGTATAGAATCACTTAACCCCAATATCTTGAGAAAAAATAGTGTTTAAGAAAAAAACACAACAAATAACCCAGTCAAACACAGTTCAAAACCAACCAAAGTATAAAATCATGGCATTACATTGATTGTTTTCAAAAACCTAAATGAATTTTGGCATAAATATCATGCAGCTAGAATTTTAAACAATGTATTATGATAAACAATGTATTATGATTATCCTCTAAAACAAGGCTTCGACAACAAAATGCAATAGTTGGACCAGGCAAATACAACTCAAAACCAATTGAAAAGAACTCGGACATATTATCAAAATTATTCAAACTAATCTGAACAAATTTACAATCTCATACACTATCTGAAAGATATTTTAGTTAATGAACTAAAAAAAACTAAAAATCATATGCATACTATAAATGCAGCGATAATTTAAGAAAGCAAAAATATGTTCTTTAAAATGGATTATGAGAAAAAATGAAACAGATTCAGCAAGTATTTACACAGTGAAAAATGGGCAAGAACAAAATGCAAGGATTAATTCAAAATGTTCAAAAGGCTTATGATGCTCTTACATTGTTTGAAAATAGTTCACTTAATGACGTTAAAAAAACTCAAAAATTGTACACATTATAGTAATAAATGTAGCCAAGATTTAAGAAAATGAACATGAATATGCTTTTTTAAAATGATGTATGAGAAAAATCAAGCGGATATAGTACCGAACTATAGTTCAATTCCAATGGAAAAGACAAAAAGGTAGGCATCATACTGAAATTCTTTAGAAAACTATCACCTACACAATATGAAGAATTGTTTGAGGTAAAAACGTCATGTAAACTCAAATTTCATTCTCACATTATACATGTTGCTAAAAAATAGAAAAAATATTATGAACGTTTTCCAAAAATTTAAAAAATGCTTCAAGAAAAAAATGCAATAGCTACAACAATAAAATCCAATTTGAAACCTATCGAACATGAATGTTGTTGTTTATCTGAGATTTCTTCAAAAATCTCAACAAAATAGACATCTCCAACATTATTTAAAAATTATTTCAACTAAATTTCTTCAAACCCCTTATAGCTAAAATTAAGGCTCCTACATTGTATCAACCTTGTCTCAAATCATTTAGCAGAAAATTCCAAAAGTAAACTCAGCATTCATTCATATATGATAAATGTAGCTAGAATTAAAAGGCAAACAAAAAATAAACATAGTTCGAACACTGGTGGAACCTACTATAATCATTATACAATTCTTCAAAAACCCTGAACGAATTTACCATGTTCTACACTGTCCAATAAAATAATTCAGCTAAAGGAGTAAAAAATGCATCCAAAAAATACATGAATATGCTCTTTTTTGTCTTTATACTTTTTTTCTTTGATTCACCTTTAGGATTCTCTCTTCCTAGAACTTTTTATTGTTATTGGTCGTATCCTTCAGTCCCATTAACTACTTTTGGTCATTTGTGGACATTAATATGATTTATTTATTTCTTTGTTTTTTTTAAAAAGATTTAACATTAAAATAAAACAAATACATCGTGGAAAAACAGCTCAAGCCTTAAACTAGGCAAAACCAAATGCAACATTAATTAACAATATTGAAAACCAGAAAAAAATAAAAAAAATCCCCTGAAACATACGTAAACAAAACAAATGTCTCACACAAAGTTTAAAAGCCATTGCAGGTAAATTAAGCAGAAACAATTGGTGCCAATTGGAAATAAAAACACAAATATAGAGTTATATCTCACATACACAAAATTAATAGAAATAAATTAAATTTCTTCCGCTTCCTTGCTAAATTTTATGCTTTGACACTTTCTCAGACAAAATTCAAATTAAGTCAAAAAGAAACCACAACGTTCAAACTGATGCAATAATTGCAGCTAGATTTAAAAAGCGCACACAAGCAGACATAGTTCAAACCCTACTAGAAATATAATGTTGTCATTATATACATATTCTTCAAAACCCTAAACAAATTACCATCCCCTACACTGTGTGAAAAAATAATCCAGAGCTAATGGAGCCAAAATACCTCGTAAAAGAAGCACAAATATATTCTTTACAAAAGATTTATAGATCGAAATGCAAACATTAATTAACAACACTAATAAACTTTAATAAAATATTAACCCTGTGAAATAAATGTATGGCAACGATTAAGAAAACAGAGCATGGATTTTCAGTTTAAAATAAACATGAATATAATGGAGACATGCATTACCTGATATTCTTCCAAAACCTGAACAAACTTGGACACAAAGTTATCATCGAAATAAATATTCCCCAGATTTTAAATTTAGCGATAACCCCAACAAGAATAGCTACATTTTGGTTTACAACTAAAAATGTCTTGAACACATCAAGCCTAGATATTAACTAAAATACTTTAAAAACCCCCAAACAAATTTTAAAGTTCCTAGAGAAACATTTTAGTTAAATTAGCAAAAACACATAAATAGTGGTTTTTATAAAAAAAACATAGCAATATTTACAGTTAAACCCAAACGAAGAAAAATATTAACAAGAATCCTTCCCAAAACCTCAACCAAAACAAAATTGTCATATCCTCCATTAAAATTTCAGTTGAATTTAGCTAGAAAAATATAAAGAATAGCCACAATTTGGTTTACACTTTAAAAATCCACTGAAACAAATACCAAAAAATACTCCAAAAATCTCAACCGAAACGAAATTTGCCATCTCATGTAGTAAGTTTTTGGCCAATTTAGCAAGGAAAATGTAAAGAATAACGACATTTTGATTTGCAGTTGATAACCAAAGGACCGAAACGAACACACACTTTTACAAAAACAATCTCTCAAAAACCTCAAACAAAATAAAATTGTCGCTCACCTGTACTAAAATTTCAGACAAATTTAGCAAGAAAAATATAAAAGAATACCAGCATTTGGTTCACATTTAAGAAGCCATATTAAAGAAACGAATACACACTAACAATCAAAACCTCTAAAAACCTCAACCGAGACAAAATTATCGTCTACTCACGAATGTTTCAGCTAAATTTAACAAGGAAAATATAAAGAATAGCGGCATTTTGCTTTGTCCTTAAAAATTTATATATAACAAAGTGAACACACACATTAACACAACAAAATCCTCCCAAAAGCTGAACAAAATGAACACATACACAATCTGAAAGTCTTTGAAAATCTTAGCTAAAAATTACGCTCCTACATTGTCTGAAACATATCTCAGCGAATTTAATAGAAAAATATGCCAACGCCTACACTTTAGCATCAGGGAAACAACAAATTTTGTTGACAACATTCCTATTTCACCATAAATTTATCCAAGAAGGCTCTTTAGCAGAAGAAAAAAAACACCAACTCGTCAACCAGTGTCGATAGCAATAAAAACACTCAAGAACATACTGCCTTCACATATAATTGGCTATCAGCCCAAACCCTCAGTAATATGGTCCAAACGACCAGCTATAGCCGGTTCTTACCATGTGGCATCGACAGTGTTGGAAACGAAAAGGCATCACACCAAATTTCCCTTGGTAATGGCCACGATTAAAAGATATGCAAAAGGAACATAATGGAACGATAGGGGACACAATCTAGAGAAGGAGCACCTTGTGTCGTTCGATGTTGCAAAGGAATTTAAAAGATTATTAATTGGATTTAATGAAGGGCACTTCAACTTCCTGATCTTTAAATGGAGATGATGTTTAGAGTCTGCGTTCTATTTTTTAACTTTTGACTGCTTCACGGCGATTCTTTCCAATTACTAGTATGAACTATTTTTAAACCTTTGCGCCTTGGTAACTTGTATTTCACGAGAGTAATTCCCGACTGTGTAGCCGTAATTAATTCGTTACCGTAGTTATGCATTTACGCCTATTGACATATATAGAGATGGTTTGGAAATGGGCTAATCTAGATTTGTTTATGCTCGCCGTAATTTTTTATTAGTACCTGCACAACATGTTCTATTATAATCGGTTGGATAGATTACTTTTACATTGAAAATCGTGTTGCCAATCAAAACAATAGATTTTTATAAATTATTAGATTTGAACAATAGCTCGGATATATGATGTTATTAAAAAACAAGGGCGCAATGTGCCAGGTCGATGGGGGCACAAAATAGAGCTAGATTTGTTTCATTAGCTTTTAGACTTGGTCGATTGCTTTGAAGCTTTACAAGATCCAAAAGTCCCCGAGCCTAGATCAAACGGTGTTCAGATATCTGACAACATCGCAATTTTTCCAGCGTTTCAGCAATTCAATGAATTTTTTTGATAATGTTGCAATGTGTTACAATGTGTCACAATCATATGATAAGAGCTCAATTTTGCATTAGGGGAAAACCTATTTCTCACTGTTGTTGAAAACATTTAAATTATAATTGCTTGAATTATTGTCGCTTGATGAGTTAGATATGATACTTACATGGTATGTTATCTCATTGCCTAGAGCACTCTCATTTGAAAAGATTATTACAAACAGTGTAAGCTAAGCCCCATGACATTGATCACAAGAATTTATAGATCTTAAGTAGAATTCAAATCATACCTGATAGTCCTTGGCACAAAAGGCAAAATTGAAAATGGATAATAAATGGCACAAATATCGACATGTTTTGTTAAAGATGATGTTACTTGCACAACACGCCCTCATTTCATTGATGAAATCATGGAACCTCTTTTCGCTCTGGAGTTTGGTCTTTATCCTTTGGAGAGTTTTGGTGGTTTGTCTATCTAACCTCTATCTTGTCTTGTGGTTTGCATTGTGATAGTGATATGGGTTTCATGTGTGCTTCATAGTTCTATCATGCCTTCTAAACATTTTCATTGAGGGGGCTAAGGTTAGTTGCTAATTTTTCATGTTTAGCACTTTAGTCAAGAATTTTGTCTTGGTCATCTATTTTCAATGAAATGTTTTTATGGCATAATCTTGGGTCGATATGATATTTACCTTATTTCTCTTGGTTTAAATTGAAAGCATTTGTGTTATTTTCACATTAGATTATCTTTTGAATGTGCTTGGACCCCCCTTGGCATTTTACCTACAAGTTGGAATTATTCAAATTTGAAATTCTTTTGGTTTCCTTCATGTTTTATGCTTAGTCAAGTTTGTGCAATTTCTTGTTAGGGGCCGAGGCAAAGACACGTGTCGTAGCTGCAGCAAACAATGATCATAATCCATGCATAAAATTTGACAGTTCAAGCCGAGAGCCTAAACAAAGCAACAAAAGCACCCTCGAAGGCTTATGAATAATTAGGCTACTAATATCATTGTTTCCTTTGCAGTAGGATTTGTTTTTGTTAAGTATTGAAATTTAAATATGTACTTCAACTCAACTCCTTATTGATATGTTTAGTTTTAGTCAGCAATCAAATCTACAACAGAGAGTCAAATTTGAACGCCTCAAACAAACCATTACAAATACTTAGCCTAACGCCTTAACAATACTATTAAATTCATTACCATAGCAAAAATATTTTCATAACTAGAAGCAAATACTAAAGTTGCTTCACGACTCTTGTTCTTAAATTATTATTATTATTATTATTATTATTATTATTATTATTATTATTATTATTATTATTATTCGTCAAAAATAATAATAGTTTTTTAATTTTTTAATGAATCCAATGTAAAGGTTTTTAAAGATTAATAGCTTTTCTTTTTTCTTTTTATAGCCATGAGTCTTGTTTTTCTACAAGTTCTAGTAGTTAGAATTCCATTAATGAACCTAATCTCACAAAACAAAATGCTAATTTTCAACAAGTTTTTGGAAGTTTCATTTTTGTAAAAGTATGCAAATGGCAAGGTAATCTAAAAATGTAATTAGATAAGAACTATTCATAATTGACTTATTGATTTCTTAACCAAAAGTTATATTATTCAATTTATATAGTGAATGCGATAACATCTTTATTTTTCAAAATTTAATCACTAGTATTTTTAGTCCATATCACCACATATTTAACATGTCAAAAAATTTTATAAACAACAATTTCAAAGAAATTTAACATAATAAGAAATCGAAAAATACATTACTATTAAAAATAAAAATATCAAAACTTCAAAGTAACAAAAATTATAAGAATTCAATTTTTAATCTTAAAATAATTTTACTAAAACTTAAATATGGTGAAATTTTATCTTTTATTTGACATTTAATTGTGTATACCTTAATTTGTATATTTGTAAAAGCTACTTATACAAAATAAGTTGGGTTACAAGTCTTAAATTTAAAATTTTGAGGTCATATTCCTTATCTCAAGTGAATACAAAACATAATTTTTTACAATATCCTTATTGGTTTTACAATGTTGTTCAGAACACACCATTAACACCACCTCTTAAATTCTATGTTTAGCTCTCAACAATCCCTATTGATATACCCCCACCTGCCACACTTGAATATTTAACAATCAATCACCTCCCCATATCTCGTTCTACAATCTGCATTTGACTTTGTTTGTAAGTTTTACTTCTCTTTTTTTACTCTTTGAATATAGTCATGTTGCAAACTATGTTAAAGTTACCCATTGTACCAACATTATAACGTGTCATGACCATAGATTTGACAATATTTCTCATCACAAGAAGACTATGTTGCCCTTGGCACCATAAATCATTGTTAAAAGAAATCAAATGCCAAAATTTATGGTTTCAAAGAATATGCAACTACTAACAGGGTGACAGTGAAAGTTCAAACACAAATGCCACAAACAGCCCATCACTCTCTTTCCTTCCATGGTTATCTTTGAGCAATACCATAATACTTGATCGAACCCCAAGAAAATTCCTTAAACAACACAATAATTTTCAAAGGAATTTTTTTTCTACATAATCAAACCTAAAATCATCAAGAAAGTTATATAGTATCAATAGGAAAATTATTGCATTATGAAATTTTGTGGCATTAAGAAAATTAACTAAACTAATAAACCAATAAATATTTAAAACGGAATTTGATTCCATTGATTTCCCCTTTAATCTTTTCAATCGCCTTGCATTTATTGCTTTGAGTCATCAGTTTTCGGGTTTCACTACAGGACAGTGGGGTGGTAGTTTTAATGATTGCCCCCCACCCACTCAAGAAAGCTAAGCTCGGTAGATGATAGCTGCTTTGGTACGTGAAGAGTGGTATTTTTAAGGCAGCTAGACTCTATTTCATTCCGTTTGCCTCACATCTTCTCCATGTCTTCATCCAGTTTTCTCTAGGTTCTCCCTTCTATGAAGATGGCCAGAGGCCAAAAGAAATATAACAAGAGCGTGAAAGGAAAGAAAAAGGTGGTGTCTAACCAAGGGAAGAAAACCCGTAGGCGTGGAATGGGCAGAATACCAAAGGAGACAAATTTGTTTGGGCCTATTGATGATTCCATAATTCAAGACATCTTTAACCCCTCCCTTTTGGGCCATTTCTTCATCAAGAAAAGTTTGGGTAATGTTATTCTCAGTGTTAAGGATAAACGGTGATTCTGAAGAGCTTAGGTCCCATTTCAAGCTTAATTTGGAAACAAAGAGCTTCGACGACCTCACCAATAGCTTTATTCAGTACACAGTGCAAAGTAGAAGGAAGCATACTTCAAATACAATCCCCAATTCCCTAGTAAGTGATCTTGCTACCCAATTCTCTAGTTTTGACAAGGATATTAAATGTTTGGAGTGCAAATTAGACAAGATTCTCAAAGTGGTGGAGAAGAAAGATCCGTCTGCTCTTAGTGGGTCAGGGGGTACTGTTTTTCCTATGGAAGGGTATTAATATGTCTACAAATCCGTTATTTGGAAACCTCTAGGCAACTCCGAACAATACCCCTTCTTCCATTCTTCTGTATGGTGTCATACCGAGTTGTTTGAATAGTATTAGAGGTGCATGGGATTTTCTGAACTCTGAGAAGTTCCGAATGCCTATCTTGAAATGGGTTTTTCTCAAGGCTCTGGTTATGGAGGATATGAAGGCAATTCAGTGCAATTTGGCCAAGGGCACACGTGGTCTATGGGCATGTCAATAGCAACAACCTGAGTGAATTCGATGAGTTAGATCTTCTAGGATTGCTGGTTGAGTTCTTACCACAGGGCATTACTCTTGAGGACTTTTACAAAGCGCTTACTAGACAATGGCCACTTGGTGGCAATGTTGATGTAGAGCTCTCCTCGTCTCTGCTCCATAGTTGTTCTTTCTATATATTTCTATATTTTGTTTCACCGTTGGTATATTGTTATATTTGGATTTTATTTTATTTTTTTGGTTTGGCTTATTGCTAATTTTTTGGTTCTTGAATTTTGGTATGGATTTTGTTTCAAGCCTGGTTTTTTTATGTTGTAGCTCTTTCTTTGAAACTTTGTACAGGTGAAGGCCCTTCCCCTCATTTATGAAACCATAAAATAAATAAGGATTTGACTGAATACAAACTTCACAAACAAAGACTAACAATGGAACAAATGCATATAAGTTACAAAATATAGGTGGTAGGAGGCATTACCTTTGAGCTACAAATGAAGTGTTGTGGTCACTACTTCAGAACAGATGTTAGAAAGCACCAACTTCGGGTTCCCATATTCAGGCATTAGGGCCTTAAAAAGTCACCAGTTATACATTATTCTAAGGTTTTGACCTTCAATTTTAACTAGACTTATTTTTTGGCCTAGAAAGAATATTTTGATTCTTCTCTCGAATCATAATTTTCGCTACAATGTCCATCACTGGTTTGTTAATATAATTTTTTCTAATGATGTTATTAATGCACACATGCAATTGGAAGTCAATATCTTTAGTAATGTGCATCTGTTATAAAATAATGTTTGGCTTTCACCAGTTGAACGAGATTTTTCATTGACAACAAGTTGCTAATCACATTATTAATCATATATCAAATATGAAACAATGAACCAGATAGCGTACATTTATAATCTTCATTCAAACACTCAAAATGTCAGTGTTCTATATCATTCAAAATTTCAATATTCTGTAGAATTGAAACCATAAATAATTTGATAAGTTCATAAGGAGCACTAAAATAGTACAATAGTTGTTACAAAGGATTTATAAAGAGACATGTAGGTGCCCTAGACACGCAGCTCACAATAAAGCATGCTATATGCTAGTGGATAATTTCTAGTGCCTGAATCGACAATCCTGGATAAGATGCCCAGAAAATGGAATCCAGGGCATCAATAACCGGTCAAGGAATTTGAAAGGTATTAATGTGAAGGCATGATAGCTCTATTATACAAATACAAGTCGAGGAAAAGTTCCATAGCTTGCTTTTCTGAAGGAATTTAACTAAATGTCCAAAGAAGACTAGATCGGGCTGAATGGACTGATGCACAAGACAAATGACCCACATGTGGACAACTAATACTGAAAACATTGCAGTAAGCTTAAACTGTGGGATTCGCTACATTCATTCTGATTATAAAAAAATGAAAAAGAATGACAATAATCGCATAATGAAATCCAAATCTTGGCAATGAACTCACATAAACCAAATACATTCCCCACTCCAGACACCCTTATTTATGTTAGTGAACCATAAGAGTATTCGCTGAAAAATATTTTTTGTTATTGAACCATAGGAAAATTTACAGACATAAAAACATGGTGAGGTTTGTTAGTTGTAATGTTAAAGCAAATCCGATAGGACAATGAAAAGAGAGAACACAAACACCAAACATGAGCAAAAGTCTATAGGAAAAGACTCCAAAAAGTACTGGGAGAAGGATTTCTGACAGGAATCAATTTGAGATATAAGCAACTGAATGTGCATCAAGTCATCCACAACATTTCTAACTCAAGATTTACGATGTTGTGCTACTGGAATTTTGTGCTATTGCTTTACGCACATAGCTATACTACACATACATTTCTTTAAAAGTAATGAATTGATTAGCGCTTGCCCTTTACATTGTGTCGAGCATTCTCCTCTACTCTTGTAAATGCATCTGTGAGTACATCAATGCTCCAATCTTTGACATCATCCTGGTATAATATGGAAAAATTAGATACGGGCCAACACAGAAGAAGGAAGGAAAATATATTAATGTCTACAAATAACCAAAATAGGTCAATGGGACTCGGAAAGTACGAACAGTTATAAAAGAGAAGAACTAGGGTAGAAAAACCCTACAGTATGAAAAGTAACTAAAATAGAAAAATATGAAAAAAGCAAGGGGGGGCAAACCTAATGTGGTTAAACCTCGAGCCATAAGACATAGTACAAGTATTAATAGACCTGCGAGAGGAGAACCCCTCAAATAAAACTGGAGTTGATCAAGTATAACTATCAGAATCTCCAAAGGAGGATTGAGGCAATCGAACAAATCCTGAAAAATGAAAATGTCAAAAGAAGGCTTGCTGAGGTCATGCATGAGAATATTCAACAAACAAATGCTAAATGCCAAGCAACCCCGCAAGCAACAACTGTTGAGGCTGCTGTTAGGGGAGATGAATAGAATTCACCCTTATTTGAGACCCAACCCAAGTCTGCAGTGCCCCAATGGTTCCCACAAGAGTATGGAAGTGCTGATATGGAAGAACCAAGAAAGGAAAACAGTGGTTCTGCTTCTAACTTCCATAGTCCCACGGGAGGGGAAGAGAAATAAGTGTGTTGTGCCTTCTTTTAACTAGCCCTGTACTTATGTAAAAAAAATAAAAGGGGAACTTTTTGTCAATTTAAAAAAAAAATGCTGTTTTGAGTCTAAGAGATATAGCTGTCCCATCTTCCGCCTTAGACAAAACTTCCAATACCATGTTATCCTTTTAGTGGGTGTCCACGTTCATACGTTCTCAGTGCTCTCTTTTGAACTGCTTGCTCTTACACTGTAAGAGTTTCAGCAGCTGTGATGTCCCTTAAAGTGGATGCAGTCCACTTCTTCAAAGGGTATGATGCAAATTTTCCTTCTTAAATTAATAAAATTGTCCTTTTATCAAAAAAAAAGACCATGCAAGAGGCTATGAAAGGAATCAAATGCTGTCATACGTCTACAGTATAACTGAAACCAGAAGAACCAACATCATCATCCTCTATTATGGTGAAAGGGCCAAGTAAGATTTGAAAATGCTCACAGGGGAAAGTCCAGGGCTGAGGGGGCAGGCTGCACAATCTTACAAGGAAGACAAGTTGTTCCCCTGGAGCCTCTCCTAACATCCAAGGCCAAAGAACATCTGGTGGCAGAAAATTACTTGGTAAAAGAGAATTTCCTGCTTACCAGAAATACAACCGAAACATGTATGCATCTAATTGTCTGCTAGTATGGTGCCATGTATAACCAAAGGAACTGCACATATATCTATCAAAAAAAGTGACATGAATAACAATAAAAAGAAGCCATTAGAATGGTACAGAAAATGTTGAGAAACCAATACCCCAATGACAGTGGCAGTGGCAAACTCAAATACTTACTATACAGTAGTGGACCATTAGAGACAGGATTTTAGCAAATACTTAATATTTTACCAAACTTATATTTAAGAAACAAATACAGAAAAAGTAAATGAGAGAACCATACACTTATCCTTAAAAAACACACACCTGGTGCAATTGTGGATTACAATATATAATGAGTCATTAGTTTGTTGAAAGAGTATCTACTCTGTATTGAACAAGTTAAGGTAATGCAGTGGAACTGATTAGAATTCGGTAAACAAAAAGTGTCTTGGATTGAGGCTTACTAAAAATCACTAAAATCCTTGATTGACTCGAGCAAATTGGAGCTTTTCCTTAGAAAACCTAGTTGAGTGGCTTGTAGAAGACAATCTATAAGAAATACAAAGTCTTCAAGAAAATATTTTCAACTTCAATTTCTTAGATATAAAGTGTATTAAGCCTAAAATAAGTCATTTACAATACAAACAAGCCTCTAAATGGATAAAGGGTAGAAGACCATTCTAAATGTAACACATAACAATGCCAATCGGCAAAGTGATCCGGGGTTGTAGGCAAAGGTTGTTCATAATGGGTCTATAAGAGGAACCTACACATACAATCTCTGCAAAGAGAGGATGGAAGATCTTACTAAATCCAGGGTGTCATTAGACAGTAAAACGAGAGCTATAAGTAAGGTGCCACTAGGCACTAAAGCAAAAGCTATGGGTGTCACTAAACAGTAAAACAAGAACTATAACAATAATCTAAAGATGCAATGAAGTAATTGACAAGAAGCATATACTATACCATCAAATACATGAAACATACAACATTCACAAATCAATCAAAGTACAAAAGAAAGAAGTTCGGGTTAGGGATACTTCCTTTTGGTTGACTTGTCGATACATTAATCTCACCCTTGGCATTTAGCACTTTTTGAGAGATGGTTGTAGGTGAAGCCAAGATGGATAGAAGGAACTCTAAGTAGATCAAAGTAGGGAACTCCAAAAACTTGGTATACGTCACCAATGGCGCTCCTATTCTTGAAAGTTTCAAGGCCTTTGTTGCTAGCTTGTCTTCCTCGAGTGTAAGCCCATTTAACCGTAAATCCTCTTCTTCATCCTAAATGTGGAATTGCAAGCACAAGCAAAGTGAATTTATGTTGTTGCTTTTTGAAAAATGATGGAGGGAAATACATAAATATGGTTCAGACCACAAAAATCAAAACTCAGTTTTAGCTAACAACACTGGCCTAGCCAATGACATTGACAAAAACAGGGGTGCTAATGGAAGTCATTGGCCGAGCTGAATATATTGGCTATGAGTAGGCAATATCGGAAAAGGGGTTAGAGGAAGGAATATATGGCTAAGGACGATAAATCTGCTGATGTGATGGTGATATGAAGGTGGCAATAGGAGGATAACCCACGACGCCTCTCATGGAGTGCTAGAAGCCAACCCACCCTGATCCTAGTGTATGAGAAAGCATAAACTCAGGGAGATTAATACGTCGATGAACCCTAGACAAGAAAAGTGTCAGTTGAGGTGAAAATAATGTCTTTACTTAATGGAGATTTCAACAATACAAGAGATAATAATCCATTTTTCATTCATCAACCATTGGATGTAAGAATTCTCTAACCACCAAAGCAGATTTTAGAGAACCGGCCATACGTCATTCTCTATAAATTTCCAAGAGATAAAACTCACAAATTTACTATGCATGCAAAAATTGTCTCAAATTAAGATCATGAAAGCAGAAATATATTACTCAAAATATGCCAAGCCAAAAAAAATTAGGCGAAAGGCCTAGGGAAGGAAGCCCACCAATGAACCACTTCCATTTTTTTTTAAAAGAGAAAATAGAAGTTACTTGTAACTAATTGGTAGCTACCTTTTGCTTTTATCTCCTACACTAGTAACACATATACCTTACCAATGTTCCACAGGGACGCATCCCTATAAGTCTAAGTGGCGTCTGCTAAAAAGGAGGGACATTTTGGGAATGTTGACTTTAAATAACATTTTCATTCAGCTAATCTACATATGAAAAGTATATTTTTTCAATCTCTTTGAATGTTCACAATATTTAGAAAGTGCCACTAGATGGGATCAGACAAACTAACAACTAGTGCATCTATTTCAAACATATGATAAATGAACACTAGTTGCTAGGGCAGATCCATGTCTTCCTTGAGATGAAGGCATTTTGGTTGTGTTGTAGTGAAATTTGGCCCTCCAAATTTCACTACATTTTCTTCATTTTTCATATTGCTTTGTTTTCCATGATATTTTGTAGGACTCCATAGCCCAATGGACAAGGCACACTTTGTTATTAGCCCACATAGAGTAAGTTGCAAATTTGATATGGTGGGCTCAATGGAAAATTAATCGACTTGATTATGTTATTAATTATTTTATAATTAATTAATGTTAATTTAAGTCATTAAAATGACTATACATTTTTGGTCATTTGATAAATTAATTCCTTTTGAAATTAATATTGTTTTGTAAATACAAATTGAAAAGTCTATTTTAATATTGTAAATTTGAGCAAATAAAAAATAAAAATAAAAATGGGCGAATAGAAGGATTTTCATACTCCAAAGTGAAAAATTGTACAAAAGGGAAAAATCTAGATTTTGTACAGGTTCTTTTTCTCAAGCTCTTGGAGAGAGCTCGCTGCAACTTTGTGTGGAGCCATGTTATTTCCAGTTTGAAACAATGGAATGCAAACAAGTGGCTGAACTCTTTTGAGGTGTTTGTAGATTTTAATTCCCGTTGTTTATGAATTAAGATTTCCTATTTGTGAACAAGGACTCCATTAAAATTCTGCATTTATTTGATTGTGTAACAATGGTGTTTCCCAAAATTTGTGTTGAGAGCCCCCATGTATGAGCTTCATTGATATCCATGAGTTTTGGCATGTTTAATCTCAATGGAACTTCGTACTAAGTGTGTAAGATTGGGTTTGTGAGGAGACTTTGTGCTTCCAAGCATGCCTTTTGTTCCCAAAACCCCTGTTGCTTCTATGTTCATTCTTGTGTAAGAGGAAGGAATTTCATTTCTGCGATTTGTTCTTGAGTTATCCCGGTGGTTCTCCACGTTTATCCCATTGTGGGGAGAATGGGTTTCTCCCCTTTTCCCTTTTTGTTTTATGTTTTGTTTCCCTTTGTGTTTTCATGTAAAAAATGCACAAAACCCCCCAAATTACTCATATCCTACGAGGGAACTGCCCCTCTCAAATGTAGAGGAGAATCACCATTCTCTATGATAATATCTCCAACTGTTGGTGAATTGGTGTCACTTCACATTGGGCAAGTCACAAACCAAAAAATACCAAAAGTGCCCATTTTCTTACCAACAGGATGAATGTCCTTCAAAATAATGTCTAAAAAGATATGTTGGTCCCATTCAAAGATCGATCATGTGATATCTCTTTGAATAAATTATGTGATGCTTCTAATGATGCTGAAAAAGGAGTTCGAATGAGACAATTATGACCAAAACAACATTAGCCCCCTAATTGTAAATCTACCTCACTTTAAATCCCCTAATTTTGTGGCACGCTGATATGGCATTGATGTGATGCACTTGTGACACTGGATTGGAGAAAGCATCCTTGTTTTGCCCTGTGGCATTATGAATTATCACTAGTGAGTCCCACTTGACACTTGGCGCTAATATTTTAAGACACATGACCTTTGCACATTGAGAAGACAAAAAATTTAAATGGTTGGGGTTTCAAAGAATTTTTAGATTTTTACATGTTGGATTTTTGCATTTTGGCAAGCAAGTCCCAATTAGCTGACTTCCTACTATGCAGTTTGAGTTATATTTTTATTGGATTCAACTTCGTCAAAAGTTGGAAAGATTTTTGCAATTAACAAGTTGAAACTTAATGCATATTTACATTTTTTAATCAATGTACAAGTGGTAAATATTCCTTTGAATCCACTTTGACTTTGACTTACACTTGAATTCTCAACTTGGTCAGCAAGTCGTGGCAGATTTACATATTTACACATATTAGAAGATTGTGTATTTTACATATTTATTGAATGACCTCCCAACTATACATGGAATTCTTAACAAAGAATTTTTTCTCAAAATTTAAATAATTATTCTTGACACTCAAAGCAGACCCATAAGACAAAGAAAAATGAAATTATATTAATGTCCACGAGTGACCAAAGTAGGTCAATAGGAGTCAAAATTATAACCAATAACTATAGCATGTGGGAGCCAAAAAAGCTTCAACCCTAAAAGAGGCAAAAAAACTACAAGCTAAGAGCACAAAAAAATATTCAAACTAATTAGGTTGGGTAAAACCTTAAAATGTCAATAAAAAATATGTCATGTATTCCAACCATCACATATAACCATGAGAGAGTAAGATCCATGGCTAGAAAAGAATATATTGCTTAAGGAGAACTGGACAATGGATCAAAGCTAATTCTAATTTGTATCAGAGAATGGGCTAACATCCCCATCAATCACCATCAAAGGGCCAACACAAGATTGAAAATGCCCACAAAATAATGGCTTGGACTAAGTGGACTTCGTTGGGTGATTCTATGGGACGCTAAGAACATCTTCTAGTAGTTGTCCTAACATCTATGGTCACTGGTCCTCTAGCAATAGAGGGGAAGCTAGTAATATACATTTGACTGGATCTCCTAAAATGTGGGCAAGGGGTAATAGACCCTCTATGCCAAGGAATGGATCTACCACAACCACTAGGAGGAAAGAAGGAACAAGGTACCCTCATAACTTCTTGTGGAGGGAGGCACAGTCTCACCAATCTATCTTTGTTTGTGTAGGAAGATTTAGCATTTGAAGGATATTTAACACCACCAACTATTGGAATAGGTTGGAATAATGTCGTAGTTACTCAAGAGTTAGTCTTTGAAGTTCCTTGCAAAGTCTGAAGGTTTCAGTTTCTCAAAGATAAACAACCAAACGTTATTAATTAGAATATTGGAGAAGGTAGCCAGCAATTTTCCTGAATATTTATGCAAGAAAGAACATTTCCCTCAAATCTCGTAGTAAATGGGACATATAGAATAAAATGGCCCTTCATCTTCGTCTCCACCTCTTAGAAAGTGCAAAAGTGACAAATTATATCCCTTTGGGGAATGTGTTGGTCAACCTTAATCCACACACAGTGAGAGAAAACCCTCGCCAACCCAAGTGGAATCCTAGGGACATGAGTCTGACGGCACTAAATATAATCAGAAAGAATGATTGCATCAACAATATGAATGATATACTTGGCATACGAATCCATCTTAGGGCTAAGTGCTTGTGGAGGAGAGATCCGAGGGACTTGTATATATTGTTGATATATGTCCTTGGTGGACATAGGCTTCCTCTTTTGTTTTACTCCCAAAACAAAAACAATTTTTTTTTATTCCTCTTTGGCAACCAACTTTCCAGGTTCTCGAAATATAACTTTCCCCTTTTAGTGTTCTTCATTAAGGATGAATAACGTCCTTTCTTTCTTATTGCTCACTCGCATAATCGCTTGTGTGCTTAAAATTCATCTCTGCCCTTTTATTGATTTTCTTAAAGGATGTACAACATCCTTTCTTCTTATTGCTTGCTCACTTACTCGCTCATGCGCCTATACTTATTTTGTTTGTTAAAGTCACTCCCAAGATAAACGTCATTTTTTTCTTATATCATGCTTTGTTCTAGAGCAATATTCTTTCTTATGCTACTAAACTTGAATGATATGCCTTCTAAAACCAGAGTGAACATATTTATTCCACCCATTTTATATATGCTAGCCCGCAATTCTCTCCTTTTCCGATAAAGCAGTTTAGTTGTGAATCCCCGCGCGCACCAACAACCCCATTGCCCCTAACTCTCTATACCAAACTCCACATTCACAATCTCAATAAATTATCCTTCCAAGTGGTATGACAAATATCTAAACACTTAGGCCTTCTTAGTGACCCTCAAACTAAAAGACCCCCTATTCTAGTAGAATAGTGTTGCACAATCCCCTATTGGAGTCCCCTCTTGAGCACCACTAGACATGTCATCACCCACTCCTACCCAACTGTAAAATTATTGTGATTCCCCAAGAGCATCCACAACACTATTGCCCACCCACAACCTTGTTGCCCCTAACTCTCTATACCAGAATCCACACTTGCAATCTCGATATAATCTCCTTCCAAAAGGTGTGATGGAGATGCAAACATTTATGCCTTCTTAGTAAACCTCCAACTAAAGGATCCCCCTCTTCTAGTAGAATATTGTTGCACACTCTTGTGTTGGAGTCCCCTCTTGAACACTGCTAGGCGCGTCATCACCCACTCCTACCCAACCCTAACCTATCCTTGCAGCGTGGTTATCTGCCTCATCAATAGGCCTTGGATGCGCTTAACCTTCACTCTTGTTTTCTCATTGAAACCTAAAATCCATAATGGCTATAGGATGGACCCTTAAAAGTCCAACTTCATGCTCAACACATCTTCAAACCACTTTCAGAAATCCAATTGACATTGCAACCTCTCTTTCTAGGCCCTCTTCCTTACTATTTTCTCTCACTAGGGTGGGTTTCTTTGTCACATTCCCCTTTTGGAAGTTGTGATCATCAACCACTATATTCTCCTTGGTTGTTGCCCATACAACAAACTCTTTGCACATACCAAGGTCTTGATCGATGTTGTGTTATATGGGCCAAAAGGCTCTTCCACAATATCACCTTACCTAATCCATGGTCATACAGCCCTAGAAATGTTATGCATTGATAAACTAAATAGTTGTGGTGCAAAAATACAACGTTGCAAGAATATATGAAGGACAACTGACAAGAAATAACTGGAACACGTCTCTTTAATCAGATATGTGCAATGGACATCAATCACAGACGGCAAGAACACCTAGGAGAATGTACACACATGAGAGCTCCCCCAATCAACTCCTAGTTCATTCTATAAGTACCCATGTTTCCTAAGAGATGTGTTGGTTGGACAAACTGCATGTCATCCACCCAACTAGTACCCATTGTGACTAGCCAAAAATTAAAAGCATGCCCATGAACATTACACATAATATAAAGTTTAAACCATAGCTTAACACTTATATTCAAAACATACATGCTTATTACACAAATGTCTCACTAAACTTCAGAACAAACATAAATGATGCCTAAAAGGGCTTCGATATGGTTAAATAATTCCTTTAGAATCCACACCCTCCACTTTGTGTTGCCTCTGTCTTTCTTTCTCGTAACTTGTCCTACTATCTTTGATTCATCAATTCAATCATTGCTTATTGTTCTTGCTTGCTACAATAATAGCATGAATTTTTGTATCACGGCCATGATACCTTTTTCAATATTCTAGCACAACTGATTCTCCAAATGTATGTGTATCCATTGTCTTGCCACCAATTATTTCAATAATGTTGCTCTCGATATCTTCTTTGTTGTCCTATTTGTGTTCTATTGTTATGAATACGATGTTAATATGGCTTATCAATCTTTATAGGACTTTTCTCTTTTAGCCACTTTGGATCCTTGCAGTTCAAAAAAATGTCTCTAGAACATTTTGAAGGGTCAATACATATACCAGAAGCTAAGAAGGATATTTTCAGATGGCATATGAATAACTCTGATCAGTACAACTGAAGAATACATTAGGATGGCAATTTACTTGGTGGATTTAAATGCTTCTATCTGGTAGCAGGTGTGCGAAAAGGGCCTTTGGCCAAAGATCAATTGTTTCATGTGATTGGTAATCCAAGATAAGATTATCACACGGGCATTTACAAAATAGAGACATTTTTGTTTCTTTACTATAATTTGACTGTTGTAATAATGAGAAGGATGCAGTGCATTTGTTCCTCCATCCAGTGGCAAGGGATGTATGGATCCTGTGGGGAACTCGTGGGATTGCTATAGTTCTCAAGCAGATTCTATTAGGAGGTCAAAGGACATTTGGAAAAGTCTAAACTTTCTCTAACAAGATGCTGGGGAGTTTTTGGGAATGGTCTCCAAGCATGTTCATTTGGTACAAGTGATTGGCAAAAAATCAGGGTCTTTAGAGACAGTTTCCGACAACAGCAGAAAATATGGAAAAAAAGAAAATCTAGGAAACAGTAATGGCCCTTGCCCACGAGAAGAATATGGTTCATGGAAAAGCAATGAAATTGCTGTTTAAAAAACTGGATCTTCCCTATACCAGTGAGAACAATAATCATTCCAAAGATGAGAAAAAAAATTGACCCCACGTGGGTTGGTATAAATTGAATTTTTAAGGGGCCACAAGGAGAAACCTTATCCCAACCAGCAAAGGAGGTTATATAAGAAATATCAATGGAAAACACATCAGACATCCTTCAAGTTTATTCGCAACGGGTCAAATAATTGGGCTGAGGCTTTGACCATGGTCCTTGGTTTGAGACTAGGTCTGCAGTTGGACATCCAACAGTTCATGATTGAAGGGGATTCACAGCTGGTCATTAATCAGATGAGAGAGTGAAATCAGGTTAAGGACTGGCTGATTGAAGATTGAACTGATGAGGCAGCATTCTTCATTAAACAGTTCCTAGAGATAATCTTCAAACACACCAATGGGGAGGAAACAAGGCTGTTGATTTCATTGTATGTTTCGCGCACCTGATGATGTGGTTCCTTTAGAGAAATGGGATGAGCAGAACTAATTATTAATGGTGGTAGATGATAGCTGCTAAGTGTAGGATGGTAGGGCTTGGGTTGTTGAGCTTTTAATGCAAGTGAAAATTAGAGAAGATACAGATTTGCTAAATATCATGGAGATTGCATTCAATGATAATGAATGCACTTCTTGCACCAGGAGTGACCTTCTTGGAAAGCTTTGCACCAGCAAAGCTTGGATCTCTTTTCTCTGCCACTCTTTACTGGCAGCCAACAAAAGGATTCCTTTCAAAGACCTTTTTTGGTCTTGATTTGTACTGCTGCACATCTAGATGGGCTTCTGTTTTGCTTGGACCAACTTCCTGCCTCTTTAGCTCTCAATATGGAAAATGCGGCTGGGGATGTACCCATGCTGTCTCTTCTATATCCTCATTTTCTTGGTGGGGATATGAAGGAGCAAGAGGTTTGGAAGAGGATCAACATTCAGGAGTTTACCATCGGATGGCACAGCACCATGTCAGATCATTTTTTTTAAATGTGCATCTTCATCAATGGCACTCTGTCCACTAGTCTGCAGTCTCTTCTCAATAATTAAGCATTGGAAAATGTGGCTTTGCACTGTTATGTTTTACATGCTCCAAACCTTTCATATGGCACACAGTTGACAGCAAATCCTCATGTAGGTTTGGCTCATGGGCGTATCCAACTTGAAAATATTCCTCTGTGGTGGTTTGCCTCCGGTTTTAGCTTTGCTGATTCTGCTATAGTGGTTTTTAAGGGCAGATTATATTTTCGGATTGTCTTCTGTTCTTGTATTTTTTCTGCTTTTTAAATTCATTCTTCCGCTTGTATGACTAGTGATGTACTATATTATGTTTTTTTAATAAAGGTGTGCTTTTCAATCCAAAAAAATCTTCCACTTTTTTTATTAAAAAAACTATGATTTAAAGTTTTTTTTGCATCCACCAAAAACCTTATATAATTAATTTTAGTGACAGGCATATAGAATCCACCCTTTTTTCATATTATTTTGAAAAACTCTAAAACAAATTTAAATAACAGTGACTTACCAGATGTATAGGGTCCCCTGTCCTGATGCGAGCACGAGGACGTGCAATTTTAGATTCAAATGGCGTCCTTGGCCTAATTTCTTGTATCTCCTCCCATTCTTCACGAGAAAGCATTCTTACAGTGCCCTGTTCTGGAGGAGCCTCTCTTGCTCTGCGTTCTATTCGTTCTTGCTCTTTTGAATCATCATACTGCAAACAATAGTATCAACTAAATTTGTTTTCCCCTTCCCATGGGCGAATAAAATAGCTAAAAAAGATGCAGAAGAAACTAACCATCATTAGCAATTTCATAAATAATGCAACGGCTACTGCAGAGAGGACCATGGGAACTGTTGCAGTGTCCAGATAAGCTTTGGATTCTGGTACTTTCACCATGACTTCCTGCTTCTTGTGTTTCTTCATCTTTTTCATTTGCATTAATTTCTTCTTCAGCATTTGGCTTGGGGAACTCGCACTTGCATTTGTGTGTATGCAGCTCTGCAGATGCCATTGGAATCTATTGCAGAAAAGAGTTCTCAGCATCTCTTTACCTGTGGTACAAAGAGACACCCTGACTAAAGATGGCAAGCTTTGTTGAAACGGGATACTAATTTTCCATTAAAAAAAATTGTAATAAAAGGCTGTTAAACATAGGAGGAAACAAATAAGGAAAATATATTAGTGTTCACAAATGACCAAAAATTGGTCAATGGGATTCAAAGTATGCGTTCAGTTTTGATAGAGAAGCAATAGGGTAAAGGGATCCTAGATCAGTAAAAAGTAACTTGGCACAAAAGAAGCATAAACATAACATTGGGGCGAACCTAAAACAGTTAAACGGGTAAAGCTATAACAGATAAACCTCGAATCATAGAGATAAAAACAAATAGCCATGTGAGGGTAGGATCCCTGAAGGAAGCATGGAGATCACAAAGACGAGAGTGGGAAATCATGACAGGAAAGCAGTGATGTCATGTGTGTATCAAGGCTTGGACCCAAATAACCAAGATGGATGGCCCTATATCTGATCCGATCTATATGGGCCAGCAGGAGAGCCCTGTATATCGGCGAGAACAGCATCCTCGTTTTTTACTGCAAAGGGAGCAATGAAGGATCTGATAATGCTCATAAGGGAATGTCCAAAGGGAATTTGTTCAACAATAATTAAATATCAATGACTGTGTGCCATATATATTTCTTTGCCAAGATTTTTCCATATTAGAAGATCACAATCTTTCAGTTGGATATACAGTTTATGATAAATTTTCTTTTATTATAAGAAAATAGGGGATATAACTAAAGGAGAGGGTCAAATAACAAGGGAAGTCAAATAATAACATAAACTAGATCGTGTGTCCTTAAATTCTGGTGTTATAATGACATTACATTTTGCTACGAATTAAGCACGAAAAGTGTTTTGCATATCATTTTTAAAACAAAAAAATTAGGATGACTTTTATGAGGATAGGATAACGTGGTGAAGGGGAAGCAAGTTACAAAACACAAACAATAGTAATGGGATTTATTTAAAAAATTAAGATCTTGAGGATGAAGGTTTCAACCAGTATTATGCAGGGGCATGTCCCCTTGATTTTGGTGACATCCAGGACATTTCGGGGACTTGGACTTGGAGGGGATGTCCCTAATTTTATTTTATTTTTTTAAAATTTTGTAATGCTTTTATTTTAAAAGAGAGCCCCTCCCCGAAACAAAAAAGCTGTTATTTTTACAAAAACCATTGAAAACTAATCTTGAAAGTACCTTGAAAAACATTAAATAAAATTTAAACCCCTAAATTTCATTGAATAAAGTTAAATATTTAAATATTAATTTTTATATATTATTTTAATAGCCATCCCCCGCCGTCCCCTATCCCCCATCCGCGAATCTTAGGAAACTATGGTTTCAACTCAATTATCTAGCTTATATTTTGATTCCTTGATAACATTAAAACCCTAGGTCACTCTATATAGCCTAAAATTTTCAACAGACATAGGTTTGCTCCGGAGTTAGGTAAAAGGAGATGCCCTAATAGTTCCAACATGGAAGCTCTCACAAATAATATCATAGCAAAGTAAAATGAAGAATCCAACATGTTTAAAGACTCTAGTGCAAAAAAGCTTTAAAATGCTCTTACAAAAACAAAAGAAACAATTGTCAATTGTTTTTTCAATTATGTCATTAACTAATAAAGCATCCATAGTTAACGCTTCACATTAAAATATTGAAGACCATTGTCGATAAGGTTGGAATGGATGAGAAAATTAAAGGGTTATTGCAGCTTAAAAATTCTCTACTAAACACTTTGAGATATTAGCTTATTGCATATGAATCCAAGGGGTTGTGGCGTAATGGAGGACATTCATAAGAGCATGACACAGGTTCAAGTCACCTCACTGCAATAAGGTGGGCCATAACTCATGGGATGCATTCGAACGTGTGACCCACATTTATAAATCTTAATAATATCATCCAAGCTTAACCCATAATACATTAAATGTGACCCATCCAAGATATACAAATAAAAACACGTGCTTGAATAAAATTGAATCTATATTTAAATTAAACTGATCAGTTGTATCTGGCATGAACAAATAAAGCATCCTTGGTTAATTTAAACTAGCTATACAAAAGATAATCTCTATAGCTGTCCACTGAGCTAGTTCTAGTGGTAAGTCACAGTGATTATTATGCTAGAGACCTAGGTTTTACTCCCTATGGGCACCAAATGGCATTTCTGGTTTCAAACCGTTTTTGTCTTTTCATTAATTTTCCAGAGGAGTTGCTTTGGAAAACATTTCCTGAATTTAGGTTTCTGAAAAGCTGTGTCAAGAATCATCCCTCCTACATCTACACACAATATTAGAATACAAGCATATAGAAAAATAGTTATTATTAAAATACAAGTATATAGAATAATAGTTATTAGTAATATGGCTTAATGTGTAAAACTAAATAGATTAGCATGAAGTTCATAATAGATGCCAAACAGCACCGAAGTAGCCGCGCTGCTATAATAAATGCTCCAGTGGGCCCAAATTAGCCTCACTCTTACAACAAATATCCAACAGCCCAAAAGTAGCCTCATTGGTATAACAAATAGATCAGTGGCCCTAAAGTAGCCTCACCAATATAGTAACAACCTAGTGACCCTGAAGTAGCCTCGCTGATACAAGAAAGAACTTAGTGGCCCCAAAGTAGTCTCTTTAATATCACAAATTGTATGGTGGTCCTGATGTAGCCTCATCGATGTAAAGATTTATAGGTCATTCATGCAAGCATCATCGTAATAGTATCTATGTAAGGCATTAACAAATATAAAACTAAAATAGACAACTATCACATTCAGATTGTAGCTGCTTGTAAAATAACAAATTCATGATAGTTGCTGAAACATACAATCAATTGATGCAAGATGATCATTAATGAAAAAGATTGTTCAATATACATTGTACAATATAGCTTGTAATTATCCTTTTTTTTTGCTCGGTAAATGAGAGTTAAATGGGATCCTCACCCTTTATTGAAAACAAAAAAACAGAACCATGCTGAAAACCGCCACAATACAAAAAGGAGCTAAAGAGAACCAAAAAGTTCAGAAAAAGTCGAGGAAATAAACCCCCTAAAACGACACAAACAATACAACCCAAACCACAAGCCTGTTGGAACCATCAACAACCACAACAGCTCCATACAGCAGGGGCGCACTCAGCTAAGAGCAACAAGCGCTCTCCTTCCTCTCCTAGACAAAAGGGCCTCCAAAGTCCACTGAGAACCTTCGTCTAGCACATTCAAAGCATCTATTTGCAAACGCTTTGCCTCCATCCGCCTTTCTCTATGCCTAGAGGAATCACAATTTGGTTTGGAAGGCAGCGATTTCTTCTGAGAAAGGGTGAGAATCTCTGACAAAGCCATCTCTTCACTATGCTGAGACGCATTATCTTCCACCTCTTGCTGAAGAGCAAGGACTGGGTGATCCATCTCTACCTCCAACTCCTCACGGCCTGCTGAAACTTCTTGTACCTGAGACTCCCCAACCTACTCAACAGCCACATTCTGCTCTTGAGATTCCTCTGTCAAAACTGCATGTACCTAAGATTCCACAACCTGTCTTAGCCAAAATCTTCTCCTTGGGTTCCTTATGCAAAGCGAATGAGTCTACAAGAACACCATTCACTTCCCCTCCTCTCGGAAAAGAAGCAATTCCAGGAGCAAGATCAGAGACGATGTCCACCATAGGGGTTGGAGAAGAAGCATTTGGGAGCCACTTCTAAGACCAAACCGAGCCCTGCCCATGAGCTCTAGGGGAGGAACAAGCAGCAATCTTATGCCCCAAACCATTACACCTGAAACACTGAAAGGCAGCCCTTCCAAATCCACTCTTTGCAGCCACTTACCATGTTTGGACGAAATCTGAACAGAGCTGACAACAGGGTGAGAAGAGTCTAAAAGAATGAAGACCCTAGAAAAAATTGTCTGATTACCATCAACCCCCTGGTCAATGTTAACAAAGGAACCCACATTCTCAGCAATGAGCTTAATTGATGTCAAGTTCCTTACCAGTAGAGGCAGATGATACAGCTGAATCCAGATAAGGATTCAGTCCAAAATCTCTGAAGAAGGGTCGAACAGAGGCTTCCAAGGACGTAGAATCAGTCCCGATCTCCCACGAAACTAAGGCCTTATAGGCCAAACAGAATTTCCATCTTCTCTTGACTAGAATTGAAAAAGTAAAAACCATTCTAAAGAACTGCTACCTATACAGGGGTTGTTAATCCATCCACACACTTCTGAAAAAGAAGGCCATTTACCCCAAAATCTGTCCACAAGAGAACATCACTCCATGTCCTTAGTGAACTGGTCCAGTCCATCCTCAGGGAGACAAACCTTGATCGCTTCTGCTGCCAATTTTAAAGGAATATCCCCAAAGCACAACTCTGCATCACAAATCTGATCTGAAGACAAAACAAGCCAAAAACCTACACCAGGCTCTTCCACTACACCAATGCCTGCTGCGAAACCCCTAATAAAACTATCCTCGTCCAGATCCAACATCGAATCTGACTGCCGTTTGAAGATAGGGGAAGAAAGTGGATTTTTCTGAAGGATACGAAGCCTACAATAATCACTACAGCTGTGAAACGGGTTCCCTGCATTAGAACAGTCCGCCAAAACAAGGTTGATCCGTGCACAGCCTCTATCCAACCAAACACACTCCTTGTTTGTTCGTCTACGTAGAGCTCGCACTTCTCACGTAGCCCTACGCATTCCTTTGCCCGAAGCTTGCTCACAACCTTACACACAAGTCCCATGCCTGCACACAGATTTTTGTGCAACAGTCACCTCAAATCACAACCTATGCATTGCACTACACACTCCTTGCGTAGCCCCATGTCCTTCAACGGTTTTTGGTCACGGACTTGTCTACTCCTTTGGGCCCCACTTCAGCACACCACTATGTCGGCCTACCGCGACCGCGTGGCACAAGTGGTCCAACTAGCCGTTAGCCACCAACCAAGGATCACGGGATTGGGAATCATTGAAGATAACATGGACATTAACTGTTTAGACCATTGCCAACTACCACATCTGATAGGAAGATTCAAACATAATCCTTGGTAGTTTTGCAACAATTGATACGACTCTTGTATTATACATGTAAAATATGTAATATACGCATCGGACCTTAGGCAGTCAGGTCGATGCAATGCACAGGATAACACAGATAGCATGCTTTGCGTATTTATTATGTAACACATGCATAACAACACAGCCAGTTCAATGTTATTTACACAGTCGTAACACAGCTTGCTCCGCACATCTACTCTGTGTACACACACTGTAGACATTGTACTATGTTTTCACTATTCTTTCATTTATGAATAGAAGTTGCATTCCCTGCAAGTAAGACTTCCACTCCATTGAATGTGTGTTTGATTGTTCTGTCTAAATACATCTCTGTGCATTCACTCTGCACATCCAAACTCAGTTGTCCCGGCACACTCAGTCCTGGGCCCTGTGGTCGGGATCATTGGTATCAAAGTTGTGCTCTATTCCTTTCTATGCCAATAACCACAAGAGCACAATGAGAGAGAGAAGGTTTAATATTCAGTTCTATTTCAAAGATTCTAGAAGAACACCATAGCAAAAGCAAGATGGCTAACACCCAGAATCAACATAAGGCAGCCCCAAAAATTTGAAGGCTCATTGCTGACATCCTGTGGGCACAACAGACCATTCTTTTTGGCCAGTTCTACGAGTTAATGATGCAGCTCAACCCAACAGCTTCCCATCCATCTCAATAGTATGCTCCACACCGGTTTCAACAATAAACCCCCTTCAAAGTACAAGTCAATCTCGACATCCCTCTATTCGGAGGCAAGATCGATGCTAAAGCATTGGATGCCTAGATTTGACAACTCAAGGCGTACTTCTCAATCAACTGCTTCACTGACGCTAAGATCACCTTCGCAGTAATGAAGATGTCCATTCCGATCATTCATTGGTGGGAGACCTTTAGGGCACAGCATGGGCAAGAGTGCATTCCAATCGAACCATGGAAGACTTTTGTCAATGTGTTGAAGGAGGTATACTACCCTCTTCGACACTTTGAAGATGAATACATCAAGTTCCAACAACTACGCTAGTGCAAGGATCAATCAATGTAAGACTACACCAACACATTCCATGACTACTCTGCACGCCTGCAAGAGAACTTGAGCGAACAACATAGGGCACTGAAGTACATCAGTGGGCTCTCACCTTATATCCGTGCGACGCTGGAGTTCTTGACTTACGACACTCCAGGGCAAGCATATCGCAAAGACCACCAAGATGGAATCCAAGGCAAGGATGAAGCAATGTCCCACCTCTTCATCCAACGCAGTGTGCCAAGCCCAACCCTCGCATAACTCCACATCATAACCCCTTACACAAAATTAGCACGTTTCTCACAAAAGCAAGCAGCGTTAGAAGACTGCACAACACTCGAAGGCTCCTACGTGTTCTACTTCAGACAATGGCAAGAAGAACTCATGTGATAAGTGGTGCCATCGCCATTGCTCATCCACCTATGACGACTCTGAATGTTGCGCGCAGCAGTCCTTGCTCGAATAGTCTGCATCAAGACCCACACTAATGGATAGCACTGATCCAGATGCCTCTTGTCTAAGCACCAGCACCATTGCAATACTGCGATCGACATCTCAGAGGAGCATGAACATCTCTTCCAAACCAAGTTCTAGGTGAAGGATCAACCTCTCCATGTCATCATCAATAGTGGCAGTCAAAAGAACATCATTGTGCAATCAACAGCTCAACGCCTTGATCTTACCACTACTGCACATCCCAAGCGTTATTCTCTGGGGTGGCTACAGCTGGGGAAAGATAAATAGGTTCGGCGACAATGCACTTTCTAATACAAAGTCAAGCCTATAGAGGATAACATCACTTGTGACATCGCACCTTTGGAGATCTATGACATCTTGCTGGGGAGACCATATCTGTACGACCGTGAAACTACATATCAAGCCAAGCCACAATGTTGGATCATCTGTGCACAACATCGTTTCTACCACCTCTTCGATTCAATGCCCATGACCAAAGTCACCTTGGTCTCTACCAAGGAATGTTGCAAGCTCGTTTCACAATGCAAAAGTTTGTGTTGTTTAGGGTCCGCCCTGACACACCTGTGTAGCAAACGACAAAGCACACTCTGGCAGTGCACAACGTTGCAGCTCGACAAGTTACTGGAGCAGCATAGCGAGTCTTCGCATAACCTGAAGGCCTTCCAACACACTACGCAATAAAGCACCACATCAATTTGGTTCCTGGATCCCCTCTTCTGAATAGCCCTATATTGCAAATCAATTTGGGAGAACGACAAAATCTAGCGCTAGATTCAAGATCTCCTTGATCAAGGCAAGATCGGGCCTAGTTCTTCACCTTGCGAGCGTCAAATAATCCTCACACCCAAAAAGGATGGGTCCTGGTGACTTTGCATAGACTATCACGCACTCAACAAGATAAAGGTGAAGAATCAGTACCAATTGCCATGCATTGACAACCTTTTGGGCCAACTCTGAGGCACTCAATACTTCACCAAGATCGACTTGAAGTCAGGTTACCATCAAGGTCCAGTCCATCCTGAAGATGTGGTTAATCACACACTTGTTCATCTTCTGTGAATGTACAACCACGCACATGCTGGTACTTGGGATGAAAATCCCTTGTAGATTCAACACGCCTACAACAAAGCCCTTCACAACTCGACAAGTCACGGACCATTCTAGATATGTCTTGGATTCAACTTCGGCACCCTTTAGACATCTACTACACACCGACCGCCACTGAGTCGCACGCACAAGTATGGGAAGCGGACAAAGCCAAGAAGTTTCTGCAACACATCCAATATGTTCATCAATAGGTTCAGCAGATTCTCTCTCACACCCAAGCAAAGTACAAGGAGCGCCAAGATGCAAATTGCACACCTCATGTATTCTGAGTTCGCGATAAAGTTTGGTTGCACCTTCAAAAGGAATGCTTCAAAGGCCACACCGAAAGACCAAGCCTCTGCACTATGGTCCTTACACCATTCTACGTGCAACTAGTGAGAACACCTTTGTTCTTGATCTCCCTCAATACTTGGGCTTGCACCCAGTCTTCAACGTGGAACTTCTCAAGCCTTACACTACCACTTCTTGAGCCAACAATGACACAACTTCCTTTTGATTTGGATCCCACACACCTATGCCCCGCAAAGGACCAAATCATCGAAGTGACTGACACGCACCTGCCATGGCACACATCAACTTTTCGAGTGATAAAGGTTGGACAATATGTTGATCAAGCTAAGTGGTACACTTCTCAACAACTTTGAGTGGAGTTTCCTTGGCTGCACACCAACACAATAGAAAGCATTGCTCTTCAAGAAGGGGCAAATGATTTGTGCGCAACCTCTATGCAGCCGTAAAAAACTCCTTGTTTGTTCCTCTATGCTGAGCTTGCACTTCTCACATAGCCCTACCACTCCTTTGCCCAAAGCTTGCTCACAACCTTACGCACAAGTCCTGCACTTGCTCACAAAACTTTCGTGCAATGGTCACCTCAAATCACAGCTTGTGCATCGCACTATGCACTCCTCACTGCACAATTCGACACTCTTCACCGTTTCTACTCATGGACTTGCCGATGCCTTTGGGCCCCACTTCAACAGAACCATGTGTCGACCTGCCCCAACCGTGCAGCACAAGTGGTCCAACTAGCTGTTAGCTGCTAACCAAGGATCACAGGATTGGGAATCGTTAAAGACAGCTTGGACATTAACTGTTTAGACCGTTGCCAACTACCACATCTGACAAGAAGATTCAAACACTCTCCTTGGTAGCTCTGCAACAATTAATATTGTTCTTGTATTATACATGTTAAATATGTAATATATGCATCAGGGCTTAGGTAGTCAGGTCAATGCAATACACAGGCATAACACACATAGCATGCTCCACATATCTATTCTGTAACACATGCATAACAACACAACCAGATCAATGCTATTTACACAATGGTAACATAGTTAGCTTGCTCTATGCATCTACTCTATATACACGCACTATAGTATTTGTACTTTGTTTTCCCTATTCTTTCATTTATGAATAGAACTTACATTTTTTGCAAGAAAGACTTGCGCTCCATTGAATGTGTGTTTGATTGTTTTGTCTGAATACATCACCGTGCATTCACTCTGCACAACCAAACTCAATTGTCCCCCGCAAACTCAGTCCTGGGCCCTGTGGTGCAGATCAAAGGTTTTCGTCCCCACCAACTTCGCTCTAAGGAAAACAACCTTTGGTCACCTCCCTACTTGCTCGCAACGAACCCACCGCCGCCTTTAAAACTCTGCTTAGCAGCTTGTCCCCTATGCACCTTGCCTTGCATCTCAACACCAAGGAAGGAGCTCGAGCAAGAGTCCTACAACGGATCCTCCCCTAGAGCACCAGAAACCCGAGATTTACCATACAGCCACTTGAGGGCTTTCCCCTAATTGCCCATCGACCCATTCCCAGGGAAAGAAACCTTACCGACCTCCTTCCCTATATTGAAAGGCATCGCTCCATCCGTCGCCTTCCCAGGGCTGAGCGCACCTGTGCTGGTCTTTGCCAATGCCATCGTTTTCCCTACCCCGAGTGACCCTGCTCCTGTAATCGCCATCATTGTCACCATATAAAACCCTAATATTATATAGCTTGTAATTATCTTATACATGTGGTCCCTGGCTAAATAGAAGCCCTTTGCTAGTCAATATCTTCCGATCCTCACCTCAACTAGCTACAAAATCACCCTACAAGCACACTTCCAAGAAGGATGTTTTGTAAATTTACAGAAAATAATGCCACAAACGGGAGGATATTTTTGTTGTTTGTAGTTTCTAAAGGGTCTCTCTTCTTAGTCAGCAAGCAAAAGGGAAAAGGTTGACTTCTCACAAATTTTCCTTTTTCTGTAGTGAGACTATTTTCCGTTATATTGAATAGGTAGTAGATGATTTCATGATTTATAGTTAACTCTTTTGAGGCAGCAACAATCTGTGGCTTTTATTCTATGTCAAATCTCTTACTTGCTCTCCCTCTGCATGACTCTAGATTTTTTTTATTAGCATGGATTCCTCAAGGTAGAGCCATGCAACCCTATTAGTGGAAATCTTATAAGCAAACTTCTAGCTCACCAAATACTGTAGACCTGGTTCAGCTTGTGAAATGCCTTGCAGAAAATGCTCTGGATTATAAGGCTGCTTCAAAGGACGGACCTCTATATTTGAATGGAAATGAGATGTCTACCTTCTCCATGAGTTTGTAGTCTTTGACTAGCTGAGCAAGTTAAGGAGCATCTTCATGCTACACACATTTGCGTGTTCAATAACATTTGGGCCCTCCCAAGAGCAATAGAGGGCCTGATTTCAAAGTAGTGACGACCTGTTAAAAGAGATGTCAAAGCACTGGCATGTGGAAGGATATCTTCTATTGTTGATTCTCTCTTAGAAAAATAGAAGCACCGTATTGAAAGTGGTACCATACTTTGAGGTATAGTGGGGTGAACAAGAGATTTTCAGAAATGGCTGTTTCAAACTTTCACCCATCTGAAGAAGCCCCTCCTTCGGTCCTAGTCTGGTGGGCCTCCCTTTTTTTCTGCTGTATCTACAAAATGATGAAACCCTTGAAGTAAAATAAAATCAAATGAGGATGCTTGTCAAATTTTCAGAGCAGAAAAGTGTATAGCTATCAGTGAGTGTTACCTCAAGTTTCAGGGACGTATGAGGAGACCTCCATGATTTTCAGGGGATGGCAGGGAACATAGAGATCCCCAGCAAAGGTGATGATCAGCTGGCTAAATTAAAGAAACAATATGCTGACCGGGATGAAATTACATGAAGTTTAGGGAGCTTATTTGACACATTCCAAGTTCAGAGCCCTGAAAATGTTGAAAAATCAGGCTTTCGGGTTTTCCTTCCTTTTTATTTTGTGTGAATGGGGGGACAGGACAGGACAGGACATCTAGAAGTCCCTCAAGGTGGTGGGGTACTTCTAGACATCCCCCTGGCGAGAAAGTGGCCCCTTTTTGGATGCTACATTCCTTTTGATGTCCCCTGCATTACTCAATGTTTCAGGTACATTGAAAATGTCCCAACATCGTCCCCAAGGTTCTGGGGTTACAAGGAGAACATCACGCACCCCTGTGTACAAGCAACTGGTAACGCTGCTATTGGTTACTTGTTTTCACACTAGTGTAGATGAAATATTGATTGCATCTCTTTAGACGCCAACAGTCTTAATATTTTTGTACTTCTCGAAATTTACATCTTGAAAAGGCATTTTGGAAGGCCATTAGTATCAAAATAGTAGATTAGAAATTTATTCAAAAGATATATTACAAACAAAACATATGTAAATGCAATTAATGTGGTGGTTATGGACATTACTTACGAAACCATCTGACCTATCTACCTAAAGATCATCCCATGACTCCTTGGACTAACTACAAATTTAAATAAAAGTTATATGGAAACCTAAGGAAGGCTGCAAAGGAATAGAAGAAAATGGATATAAGAGAATTTATGACTGATGATAATTCCTTGGAGGTCCCAATCTCAGATAATGAATTGTTTAAGTTGGAGGGTTCAAGTTTTATTTGAACTCAAGCCCCTAATGTACTAGGTCTTATAGTGAATCGGAACAAACCATAGGATGAAGAAGAAATTCTAGGTCTTCTATGTCCACAAGGTTGAGAGGATCCTACAGCCCTCCAAGGCCAAGTAATCAAGAACAACAGTCGTTTCTCCTTTTCTTGACATATTAAGCTCATAAGCCAGTTACTCCCCACATATTCATTCCCTTGCAAGCAAAATCTCTTTCTAGACAGCCTCTTGTAGACATGAATTCTTCCCCAAGATTGAAGAGTTCAAGGGTGGAGGACGAAGAAAGGAGTTTTTGACTGGGAAACCAGCATGCAAGTGGTGCATGATTAAACATTCTGCACATTAATCCCCAATCCAGAGTTCACTGAAGAACAAAAACTTCTTCCTATAAAATCATGTTGTTGAACCTGGAATGTTAAATGATATGTTCTTCACGAAAAAATTATGTTAAAAAAAAAGAATGAAATAGAGTATTAAAATCACTTTTTTGGAAATAAAATCAACTGTTAGACGGAATCACTAAATTAGAGAGATTATTCAGAAACATTGAGGTGTAGCTCGTGAATGTGTCAAACAATCAGGAGGTTTGGCCAGTATCAGAAATAAAGGCAAGTTTGAACTTGTAATTTTTGTTTCTGATTACAATTGATTAAGGTATACCTTCAACATTCTGAAAAATAAAGCTCTCTATAATCCTGCTGCTGTTTATTTCCAAATAACCACACGTCAAATTCTGTTTTGGTACTCTCTTTTGCAAAACAGAATTCCTAATCCTTAGAATTAGATTTAAGGAGTGGACTTTCACTGATGTACACCTATGAGTGAATTTTTTAGGGTTGTTCTCCTGAAAATAGAAGAAGTTGTTAACTGCCCTGTTTTAGAGGAATGAATGAATGTATGTGTTGTAGAATAGGATAATATAAATACCATAGATGCCTAGTATTAGCGGTAGAGTAGAAGTTAACAGCAGTTTGCCTTTGCTACGCATGTATTTGAGAAATTGGGA
The DNA here is from genome assembly GCA_037957365.1 of Torreya grandis. Taxonomy (NCBI): domain Eukaryota; kingdom Viridiplantae; phylum Streptophyta; class Pinopsida; order Cupressales; family Taxaceae; genus Torreya; species Torreya grandis. The sequence continues at coordinate 1,924,645 of JARHVA010001207.1, forward strand.
GTAATAGAAGAACAAGCTTTTCTTACTGATTCTAGCTTTTTCTCAATGATTGCTGCTGTTCTCTTGGCTATCTCGGCTGATTTTATTTTACCTGTCTTATTTTGCTTCTCTGTGTACACATAACAAATTCTGCATACATTAGTTTCTGACTGTATTAACAGAAATGCTGTAGATTGAATTGAAGAGGGCAAATATTGGACTGCATCATTTGTGTTGCAGGTATTGGGTGTCATCAGTTAGTTTTGAAGACCATGGCGGAGAGGGGAGTGCATTCAAACTGGCCAGGTAGAGGCCGAAATAATGCAAGATAAAGGATAAATGTTGAAGATGAACTACTCCGAAGGTTAGAGGCCCTTGAGGCTAGGTTGATGCATGAGGACTCAAAAGAAGAACAAGAAGTTCAAAGAGTTTGAGTTGGAGCCATAGATCCTATGGAAAGGCTTATTGAAGTTATGTCCAAACAAGGAACCAAGGATAAAACGGACGTAAATAAGTTTAAAGGTGAATTAAATCGAGAAGTGTTCATAGATTGGATTCAAGAATTAGAGAGGTACTTTGAAATGGAGGGAATTGAGGAGAATGATCCATGAAGAGTCAAATTCGGAGCACCAAAAATGAAGTCTCATGCTGCTCTATGGTGGGATAACCTGCAAAATGTTAGAAGGCAGCAAGGGAAGGAGAAAATTGTAATGTAGCCAAAAATGCTAAAGCATTTAAAAGCTAAGTTTATGCCCTCTAAAGCCACATAGACCAAAAGGCAGACAAAGAGCTGTCCTCATGAGCAAATGCCAAAGACATTCTTGCACCTTATTTTCCAAGAATAAATAAGGCCAAGACCCTCATGCAATGCCAGATCCCAGCAAACGTTGGACGATTGCCAATGAATACTGCTCTGAAACAATGTTGAATACTAGTCCTCAAGGTATCTCCAACACCGCCTAGCAAACAGACACTCCCAAAAGATATGGTTCACAGTCTCCAAGAGGTGGCAAACAGGACAAAGGCCATCAAAGAATCCACTCTTGGCCAGCCTGGCCTTGGATGGTACCCATTGGTAAACAACCAACCATGCAAAAATTCTCAGATTATAGGAAAGCTGAAACGACAAAACACTATGACAACACATATTTGATAAACTTCCCTGAAGAATTTGACATTAGTCGTATATTCAATGTTGTAGATTTTTATCCCAATCATACATGCCTAGAAGAAGATCAAGATGAGAACGTGCTTGGAGAATAGACCAAACATTTGCCAGAAAAAAAAGAGATAGATTGAGAAGATAGTGGACACCCAGGTTACTGCTACAAGGTCCAAGAATTATAATATGTATTTAGTCAAATGGAAAGGATTACTAGATTCAAATAACACCCGGATCACAAAGAAGGAGCTTGTGAAGTTGAACAAAACTAGGTTCTGCTGCCCCAGGAGGTTCAGAATTTTGAAAGAAAGGGAGGATGACATACAGCTATCAATCCAAACGGTTGAGAGTTTCCCAGAGTTTGTTCTCATAAAAATGAAATTTTTAGTAACAACATGTTTAATTGGACTAGGTAGACATAGCTGGGTAGGTTACTTATTTTTAATAAAAAGATTGTTATTCTTAAGGGCAATCGACAGCTGTGAATGTACTCGGTGTTGATTTTGTATGCATGTATTTAGTGAGTTTAGAGGAATAAAATTAGGGTCTTCTTTTGGATGGATAATTTTTCTCCTGAAACAGCTGCTGTTGTGTCTTTCTCCCTATCTCTTTATTATCTGCAAAGCATAATATAGTCTATTAGTTACAGATCTTATAACAGTTTGCATAAAGCTGTTGTACTTTCATTTAGCATCCAGATTGCATGTATTAGGTTTTGTGTTGCAGGTAATGGACTGCATCACAGTATGCCTTGAAGGCAAAGGAAAAATTGAATAGAAGAAGTAAGCAAAAGGGGTGGTAGCAATTTAAATAGAAGAAGAGGAATCCTTCCAAAACTACGAAGGAAGAAGAGAGCAAGAGAAAAACAAGGAACCAAAGACTGATTATGGTGGTAAAGGAGCTTTTACAGATCGAGGTAGAGCTAGAGGCCAACAAAGGTTTGTATATTGGAGACCCTTGAAGTGCTACAATTGGGGCGGGCCTCATAAAGACACTGTCCTGAAAATCCCAGAGTTGCCAATGGAGTCATGATGGCTCAAACGGAACCACAGGCAGAAGAAATTGAAGCAGAGACGGGGTAATTTGATGCTGTAAATAACCTTAATGTCAAGAAACAAGGAGACCCCAGAAGCTGATTGGAGAGAAGGAGTGTGTTCCGAACAAAATACAAGTGTAAAGACAAAGTGTGCAAGGTGATTCTGACAATCTAGTAAGTACATAAATGGTGCAAAAATTACAGCTTGCTTGTATTCCAAAATCAAATCCTTATAAGATTTCCTGGTCGAAAAATGACATTGCCTTCAAAATTAGTCCTTATGAGGACAAAGTGTTATGGGACATGGTGCCAATGGATACTTGTCATTTGTTGTAGGGAAGACACTGGAAATGTGACCTAAAAGTAATCCATCGTGGAAAAGAGAACACTTATGAAGTACAACATGAGGGGAAGAAGCATCATTTAAAACCATGGAAAGAGGAAGGGGCATCAGAAATATCTCTGATAGCAATGGGTTATAAATAAAACCGCAAATAAACTAAATGAGAAGTTTGTCATCTATTATGCCCTAAAGCAGAAAGGGGACATGAAGGTAAACTCCTATAAGAGGTGCAAAAATTGTTGGCAAGATATTCTGATGTAACTCCAACAGAATTACCAACAAGCTTGCCTCCCTCACGAGGCATTACACACCATGGTATTTTTGACCATGCTATTTTTGGTGCCAGGATCAAAACTTTCAAATCAAGTTGCATACAAGTTAGCTGCACAAGAGAATGAGGATATGAGAAGACAAATCTCATTATTGTTAAAAAAAGGGCTCATAAGGGTAAACATGAGTCCTTGTGCCAAACGAGCCCGACTTTCACCAAATAAAGGAGGAAAGTGAAAAATGCGTGTGGACTCTAGAGCCATCAACAAGATCACAGCAAAGTACCAATATCCATTACCTAGAATGGATGATGTATTAAATTGCTTGGTTAGTGCTAAGATTTTCTCCAAGATTGATTTGAGGAGCAGTTACCATCAAATCCGCATTCGGGAAGGGGATGAATAGAAGACAACATTCAAAACCAAAAATGGGTTGTATGAATGATTGGTGGAGCCATTTAGAATGTCTAATGCCCCCTACCACTTTTATGTGGTCTATGACCCATGTTTTTAGGCCATATATTGGGAATATTGTTATAATTTATTTTGATGACATTTTGATTTTTAGTAGAAACCTGGAAGAGCATTTGAGAAATTTGACAATAATGAGTGATACACTAGGTGGAAAAGTTGTTTGTAAATCTTGAGAAGAGTGCATTTTGTAGAGACAAGTTGGTTTTCTCGGGAAGTGTGATTTTAGTAGATGGAGTGAGCATGGACCCAGAAAAGATCAAGGCTACACTTGAATGGCCTATCCCTCAAAGCATAACAGAAGTGAGAAGCTTTCATGGATTAGTAAACTTTTATAAGAGATTTATTAGAAATTTCAGCAATATAAGTGCTCCATTAACCGATTGTACAAAGGGCAAGTTCTTTTTCCAAACTCAAGCAGCTGAAAAACGTTTTGAACAACTTAAAAGGAAAGTCATAGAAGCTCCAATTCCTTCATTGCCAAACTTTGAAAATATCTTTACTATTGAGTGTGATGCTTCAGCAGTTGCAATTGGAGGAGTGTTGAATCAAGAAGGTGAGTCAGTTGCTTATTTTAATGGAAAACTAAATGACGCCAAAAAAAGGTATGGTACTTATGATAAATAATTGTATGCTATTGTCTAAACATTGAAACAATGGAGGAACAACCTATTGCTAAGAGAATTTTTTATGTTGACAGACAATTAATGAAATATATATATACTCAAGCCAATTTATCTCATAAGCATGCTAAGTGGATCTCATTTTTGCAAAGTTATACATATGTAGTGCAGCAATTGAGTGTAAAGATGAACATATTGGTTGATGCTTTAAATAGGAGATGTCACCTACTTGTCACAATGACCAATGATATTGTTGGATTTGAATAAATGAAGGAAGAATATGCAATTGATCCCATTCGGTAAAATTATTTGTGCTCTCAAAAATCCAATAGATGCAGGTAAGGATTTTTAGGATGAATACTTCTTGACTGATGGATTTTTGTTTAAGGAGCTCCAACTTTGTATTCCCACTGGGTCTAGTAAGGAAAAGTTGATTAGGGAATTGCATTTGAATGGATTAGGAGGTCACTTTGAAAGCGAGAAAACTTACAGCTTGGTAACTGATAAGTTTTTGGGACCTCAATTGAGGGAGGACATCAATAGGTTAGTTTCTACTGCAGAGTTTACCAAGTTTCTAAAGGTGGATGGCAAAACGTTGGGTTGTGTAAACCCTTACTGGTACCTGAAGGACCATGGATTGATATTTCCATGAAAGTTTTCTTGGGGCTGTCTCACACTCAAAGAGGTAATGATTCCATTTTTGTTGTTGTGGACTGATTCTCTAAAATGGCCCACTTTGTTCCATGTAAAACGACTACTTGTGTGAGTAAGATTGCTGATATATCTTTTAGAAAGATTGTACACGTACATGGACTGCCCAAGATTATCACAAGTGACCGGGATACAAAGTTTCTTAGTCACTTTTGGATAACTTTGTGGAGAAAGTTTGACAGCAGATTGCAGTATAGTTGAGCCTATCACCCTCAAGCGAATGGGCAAATGGAGGTGGCAAACAGAGGTTTGGGAAATTTGCCGAGGTGTTTAGTTGGGGATAGCCCAAAAAAATGAGACTTAGTCTTGTCACAAACAGAGTTTGCTTTCAATTCCAGTGTCAACAGGTTCTCATTTTCATATTGTTTTTGGAAACAATCCAGAAGTAGTGGATTTAATTGATCTTCCTGGGGGGAAATGGATTAGCCAAGATGTGGATAATTTTGTTAAGCATAAACATGGTGTGCAACAAGAAGTTAGGCCAAAGCTGCTAATAACTAATGAGCAATATAAAAGTAACGCAGATTTGCATCGGAGAGAAAAGGTGTACCAAGAGGGTGAGCTAATCGTGGTTTATTTGTGTAAATAAAGGTTTCCTCAAGGAACTTAAAACAAATTGAAGCCAAAGAAAATTGGTCCTTGCAGGATTTTCAAAAAGTTTAATGAGAATGCTTATTTGATAAACTTGACTAGAGAATTTGACATCAGTCTAATATTCAATGTTGTGGATCTTTATCTCTATCATGCAAAACTGGAAGAAGTTCAAGATGAGAACATGCTTGGAGAGTGAACCGGACATTAGCCAAAGAAAAGAAAAAAGAAAAAAAGCGGTTTGAGAGAAGACAGCGGACACCGAGATTACCGTTGCAAGGTCCAAGAATTATAAAATGTATTTAGTCAAATAGAAAAAATTACCAGGTTCCGATAACACCTAGATCACAGAAGAGGAGCTCATGAAGTTAACAAAACTAGATTCTGCTGACCCAGGAGGTTTGGAATTTTGAAAGAGGAGGATGTACACCTCTGAGTGAACAGTTGAGATATTTTTGGGGGTTGTTCTCCTAAAAATAGAAGTGGGTGCTAACTGCCCTGCTTTAGAGGAATGAATGTATGCATGTGTTGTAGAATAGGATAATATAAATAACTTGGATGCCTAGTATTAGTGGTAGATAAGATAAGATAGATATATTAATGTCCACCTAATGACCACAAAAATAGGTCAAAGGGACTGCAGATTACAGAAATGTGTCAGGGAAACGCGGGAAACCAAAAAGGTCTCCAAATACAAGTAAAACAATAGTTAACAATAGTTTGCCTTTGGTACACATGTATTTGAGAAATTGGGAGTAATAGAAGAACAAGCTTTTCTTTTGGATTCTAGATTTTCCTTAATGATTGCTGCTGTCCTCTTGGCTATCTCGGCTGATTTACTTTTAGCTGTCTTATTTTGCTTCTCTGTGTATACCTAACAAATTCTGCATACATTAGTTTCTGACTGTGTTAATAGAACTGCTGTAGATTGAATTGAAGTGGCAAGTATTGGTTTAAAGTTGCAGGTAGTGGGCTGCATCACATGTGTTGCAGGTATTGGGCTGCATCATTCACTAATTTTTTGTCAAGAAGAGGAAAGAGGTGCCTCTATATGGACAAGATTCTACGACTCCAAATCTCCAGCCGATGCAGAAAATCATGCTCTTTTAACCACATGATAACGAAAGGTCATTTCATATTTACTTGCATAATAGACAGATCTAGTTTCATAGTTGAAAGGTTGCACTAGTTCTTAGTGTGCCCAAACTTCCAAGAGGATACTTTCCTATTGGAACCTCTCCAATTTGAATGTGAATTAAGTGTAATAGTCCATGATCAAAAGAAATGAAATATCCACAAACATTCAAGAGATCATGCACAGAACACAGAGATTTTGGGTGGTTCCCTAAGGAATCCCAGAACACAATAACTCGATAAAAAAAGAGAATTCACGATATAATATAATGTTTGAATGTAGGTGGGCAAAGCCTCTTATTTATAAACCTACACCTAATAATGTGTAGGGTGAGTTGACTGTTCAAGAGCCTACTACACCAACATACATTCCAATGAACTCCATAATTGAAGGAAAATACATTGGGCCTGATAACAGATGTTTATGTAATGTTATGCATATTTCCATGATGATGTGATGTTGAAAGGGAGATTTCTAGATTGATCATGTCAAGATTATTGTGAACCGACGTTTCGGACACAATATGTGTGTTCATCCTCAGGGAAAGAAAGAATAAGTTGAAACGCTTGAAAAAATTTAATATGGACCAACTCCATATATAGTGAATAAGACAAGAAAAGGCTAATGAAGTGGTCGGCTTCATCCAAGGAATAATATTATTTTACCAAACAAAATATTAGAGAAACAAACAAAAGTTGCAAAACATGTCTCACCCACCACCGGAGTTACCCTGATTTTTTAAATAATTAATAGTTGGATGCCATGATTCCCCAATGCCCAATCCCTTATCTCTGTTAAGGTTGTTCAGTCTGTTTTCAATCTCAATGGCCTCCCGAACCTTTCTTTTCCAAAACTCGTCCTCTTTAGCTAAAATCTTGCCATGATCTAAACAAATATGGAGTTTCCTAAGGATTAGTGTGTTCGGCAAGGGTGGAATTATCAATTTTTATATAATGATGCAAGAAATAACAATTCCGCCCTTGCCGAACACTCTCATCTTACGAAACACCATATTCGTTTAGATCAGGGCAAAATTTTAGTTAAAGAGGATGAATTTTGGAAAAGAAAGGTTCGGGAGGCCATTGAGATTGAAAAAAGACCGAACAACCTTAACAAAGATAAGGGATTGGACATTGGGGAATCATGGCGTCCAATTATTAATTATTTAAAAAATCAGGGTGAGACATGTTTTGCAACTTTTGTTTGTTTCTCTAATCTTTTGTTTGGTAAAATAATATTATTCCTTTGAGAACGCTAACCAACTCCATTAGCCTTTTCTTGTCTTATTCACTATTTATGGAGTTGGTCCATGCTAAAAAAATTCAAGCAATTCAACTTACTCTTTCTTTCCCTGAGGATGGACACACATATTGTGTCCAAAACGCCGATTCACAATAATCTTGACATGATGAATCAAGAAATCTCCCTTTCAACAATATTTATGTAGTCTTACCACTGAGACCACATGCTAATTTCCCTTATGTCATTCAACAGAGTATCTAGAGGTCAATCCCTCTTAAATTCAATTCCAATTGATAAAATCATTCAGTGTGCTTGGAAATTAATGGAGAGAGAGAGAGAGAGAGGATGTCCTGCCATTGAACAAATATCCAATGAATCACTATATGGTAAATTAAATTGTAAGATGAGATTAGCTCATGATCTCATTCTCCTGGAAGGGGATTGTTGGAATAATTGTCATTGATGTCAAAGGAATTGTAACAGATATGAATGGAAATGTCAAACGGAATTGTTCACAGAAGTGAACAGAATTATTGCCGAAAGTGAACGGAAGTGTTGTTGGAAGTGAACGGAATTGTTGCCGGAAGTGAACGGAATTGCCGACCTTGGCCAACCTATTGGGAGGAGTTGTGACTGTTCGAATGGACCTTTTCACTTGAAGAGGCATGACCTTAATTTGTGGCTTTCCGTGGGTTATAAATAAGTGCATAACGAATGACAAAAGTGTAGATTCGAAAGTGGAAGATATAAAAGAAGAGCAGAATGTTTAAAGGCAAAATATTGTGAGAATATTAAAAGGAGAAAACCATCAACTATAAGGAAGAGTATAGCAGCGAAAACACTCAAGTGTAGATCAAATCGAAAGGAGATAAAGCAAGTGTTCTATCATCCATTGTTTTGACAACAAATTTGAGATAGAAGAGTGATTTTTTCTTGAGAAGGTTGGTGCCTTCGTTTTGAAGAGATTGGTGTCTCTTGCTGAGTTGGTGCTCAGTGAAAGGGGTTGGTGCTCCTGTAAGTTGGTGCTTGCAAAATTGTTTTTGGGGTAGGTGCTTCAGTAGGTTGGTGCCTACGAATATTTATATTAAGAGAATTTCTCTGTGGTTTTCTCCCGAAAGGGTTTCCACGCAAATCTGTGTCTATTTGCATTGTGTGGTTTTGCATTGTATTCTTTGATTGCTTTGAATATATTAATTGTGAAGTAATTTGAGGTTTTGGATTTAAGATTAATAGTCGAAAGCAAAAAAAAAAATCTTATATTGATTCACCCCCCTCTCAGTATAAGCTTGTGCTTAACAATTGGTATCAGAGTCGGTTCCTTCGATGTTAGCACAACTGCTAGAAGGTAGATCTTGGAAAGCACATATGGTAGGATCTCAAGTGCTGGATGGTTTCTCCACTAACAAGGCTCCTTTGTTCGATGGAACGAATTACGCATTTTGGAGCATAAGGATGAAGACTTACTTGATGGCCCTAGGCTTCGATATTTGGCAAGCAGTGGTAATAGGATACACAACGCCACAAATTGCACAAACGGATACCACCGGAAAAAAGGCCAGTGAGAACAATGCGAAAGCTATGAATGCAATCTTATGCGGGCTTTTAGAAAATGAGTTTGTTAAGGTTATGCATTGTGAATCTGCAAAATAGATTTGGGATAAACTCAACACTATTTATGAAGGTGATATTAAGGTTAGAAAAGCAAAACTCCAAACCCACTGGAGGCAATTTGAAAGTTTAAAAATGACGAATGATGAAAACATTGCTGAGTATCTTCTTCATGTCGATGAGATTGTTAATGTCATTCGACGAGTCGGAGAGAAAATTGAAGAATCTGTGATCGTTCAGAAAATCTTGAGATCCCTACCATTGAGATTTGATGCGAAGGTCTCCGCCATTGAAGAAATGAAAGATTTAGACACGATGAAAATGGACGAGCTCCATGGAATTCTTACGGCATAGGAAATGAGAACCAAATCTGAGAGACAGTTGAAGGAAGCATCATTCAATGTCTCGAAGAAAGAGAAGATCAAAAAACCGGAATCAAGTGAAAATTCAAGTAGTGAAAAAGATGAAAATGAAGCTCTATTCATTCGAAAGCTAAAGAAAGGATCGAGCAAATATAAAGGAAAGTTACTGTTTAAATGCTTTAATTGTGATAAAATTGGTCATTTTGCAACCAAATATCCAAATAAAGGAAATAGCAATGATGAGGGAAACAAACCAAAGTACAAAAGGGGATTCAAGCCGAGCAAAGACAAGCAAAGATTTGAGAAACAAAAAAAAAACCTATACTCCAAGAGGTATAGCAGCTCATTCGAAGAAAACAAAGAAAGTGATGTTGAGAGTGATAATGAAGAGATTTTGTTCATGGCTCCAGAAGAAAATGCCGCCACCAACAAAGATAATTTGGAGGAAGACGAAGACATGGAAGAAGAAGGTGAAGTGAACCTTGAAGAAGAACTTATTTGCACGTTGGAAGAAATGAAAGTATTTAAGAAGAAAAATCAGAGACTGAAGTTACAGCTCCAAAAATATGAAGAAGAGAATCAAGACTTCAAAACGAAGACATCACAAGTCTTTGAGGAATCAAACAAGGTAATTGCTGATCTAAAAGTCCAAATCGAAGAAACAAAAAAAATTGAAAAAGATCTAACGGATCAGCTAAAGAAGAAAGGAGAAGACTGTGAAAGATATGAATCTGAGATAGCTGCTTTAAAAATGGATCTAGAAAAGACGAATTCTAAAATAGCAAGTGACTTGAAATCTGAAAAAAGCACTCAAGTTTTGAATAAGATTCTAGAGAGTCAAAGATCACCATCTAACAAGTCAGGGATTGGGTATGAGAAGGAAAAAGAGAAAGCTAAGAGCTATGCTGAAACTTTTAAGGAACCAGTGAAAAAGGAGACCAAGAAGGAAAAAGCCCAGAATACAAAAACCAGCTCTATCAACAAAAAAAGCAAATGAGAACAAAACTTTATAAGACCATTTGCTCCAAGATATGCAAATAAAACTAGGTTTGGTAATTATTTTGATGGATATTGTTATTATTGCAATCATTTTGGTCATAAGAAATTAGATTGTAGAAAAAGAGCCAAGGATATTGAAGTCAGAAGCAGAAACAAAGGAACCTATAGAGCTTGGAACAGAAACTACAATTCGTTTGCTCCCTTATCAAACTTTGATGAAGCTATAGTTTGTTACAAGTACAACTATGGACATATAGCACGCTATTGTAGAAGTGTTTTTGAATCTATAAGACAAGATCAAAAGTTCAAGGCTCCAATGATCAAGAAAAGAGAACCATCAAAGACCTGGAAAAAGAAGCAAGAAGAATCCATGATCGTTCAAACAACATTCCATGCTAGAGATGAAGGACAACAATGGTTCATTGATAGTGGATGTTCGAGACACATGACTGAAGATAAAAGCAAATTCATCTCGTTTAAAAGGGTCAATGAAGGCACAATGAAGTTTGGAGACAACACTACAGCCAAAATAATAGGAAAAGGTACATTTAGTCTCGATAATGAAAAAACCAAAACAAAAAATGTGTTATATGTGGAAGGGTTAAAGCATAATCTTCTAAATGTTAGCCAAATGTGTGATCAAGGACACACACTCAAGTTCTTTTCTGAAGGTTGAGAGATCAAAAAAAGAGACAAGAGAGAACTAATTGCAGATGCTCATAGAACCACAAACAACCTATACATGCTTGGAGAAATGAGAGGAGAGAAATGTTGTTTGAGTCAAGTTGAAGAGAGTTGGCTATGGCATAAAAGCTTAGGGCACATAAATTTTGATAATCTTGTGAAAATCAGCAACAAACAGGCTGTGCGAGATATGCCCAAGATAACAAAACCTTCAAGCACTCTATTCAAGCAATGCCAACACGGGAAGCAAACCAGAGCAAGGTTCAGAACGAAGGAATATTCGACCACCAAACCACTAAAGCTAATTCATACGGATCTTTGTGGTCGTACCAGAACTGAAAGCATGCAAGGTGAGAGCTACTTTATGTTGCTCATTGATAATTATACTAGAATGACGTGGGTAGCCTTTCTAAAAGAAAAATCAGAAGCATTTGAAAATTTTAAAGCTTTCAGGGCATTAGTAGAAAATGAAAAAGAGTTGAAAATAAAATGCCTAAGGTCAGATCGAGGAGGTGAGTTTATTTCAAATGAATTCATTGAATCTTGCGAAGATCATGGAATTAAGAGACAATACTCAGCTGCAAAGACTCCACAACAAAATGGAGTGGTGGAAAGGAAAAATTGAACCGTTCAAGAGATGGCTAAAACTATGTTGAATGAATCTAAGCTATCAGATAGATTCTGGAGAGAAGTAGTTAATACAGCAGTATATATCTTGAATAGAGGGCAAATCAGAGTTAATAATGATAAAACTCCTTACGAATTGTGGAAAGGAAGACCGGCTTCGGTCAAACATTTCAAAGTGTTTGGAAGTAGATGTTTTATCAACAGGAATAAAGAAAACTTGGGCAAATTTGAATCAAGAGCTGATGAAGGAATTTTTCTTGGCTACTCCATTAAAAGCAAAGCCTATAGATGTTATAATAAACGGCTACAAACTATCGTAGAAAGTGCTAGTGTTGGAATAGATGAGATCATAAATCAAAAGGCAAAAGAACCTTCAAAAGAGCCTCTAGAAATACCCTATCTTGTAGAAAAGGGGAGGAAGAAAATGTAGAAAAATTAAGTGAATCTGAAAGGCAAGACACCAAAGCACCATCTCGCTTTGTTCAAAAAAATCATGCTGAAAGTCAGATTACTGGCAGCATTGATGTTGGGGTGCAAACCAAAAGAAGAATTGTAAGTATACCCGAGCATGTAAATTTCTCTTTGTTATCCAAGGTAGAGCCTAAGAATTTTTCTAAAGCTAGTCATGATAAACATTGGGTAAAAGCAATGGAAGAAGAGTTAGATCAAATTGAGAAGAATGAGAATTGAGAACTTGTGCCCAAGCCAATGGATCAAAATGTGATTGGCACTAAGTGGATTTTTCGAAACAAATTGAATGAAAATGGCCAAGTCACTCGCAACAAAGCAAGGTTGGTATGTAAGGGGTATGTTCAAGTAGAAGGTGTGGATTTTGAAGAGACTTTTGCTCCTGTTGCTAGATTAGAAGCAATTCGAATATTTCTTGCATTTTCAGTAATCAAAAAATTTCAAAGTCTATCAAATGGATGTTAAATCAGCATTTCTAAATGGAAATCTAGAAAAATAAGTTTACATACAACAGCGAGAAGAATTCCTCTTATCAGAAAACAAGGATTATGTGTGTAAGTTGAAAAAGGCTTTGTATGGATTGAAACAAGCTCCTAAAGCATGGTATGCTAGGCTTGATAAATACCTACAAGACCAAGGATTCAAGAGAGGATATGCTGATAGTAATCTTTACATCAAAACTGAAGGAGATCACCAGTTAATTGTTGTGGTGTATGTAGATGATATAATCTTTAAAGGAGACAATGAGGAAATGTCTAAGAGATTTGTCGAAGATATGCAAAAGGAATTTGTGATGTCCATGTTAGGTAAGTTGTCATTTTTTCTTGGTTTACAAATCTCTCAATCCAACAAAGGAATATTCATATCCCAAAGCAAGTATGTAAAGGAGATGTTGAAGAAATTCTATATGGAGGAGTGTGCCCCTGTTAGCACACCTATGACTATAGGTACGAAGTTGAGCAAAGATGATGAATCTCCGAACACTGATCAAACTCTTTACAAATCAATGATTGGGAGTTTACTATATGTGACGGCATCTAGGCCAGATATCATGCAAGCAGTAGGTATGGTTGCACCATTTCAAGCAGCTCCAAAAGAAACACATGTGCAAGCCGTGAAACATATATTCAGATATTTAAAGAGAACCTTGGATTATGGGTTGTGGTACCCAAGAGGTAAAGACTTCACATTGGTAGCGTACACATATTCAGACTGGGCAGGTTGTGTAGATGATAGAAAAAGAACAAGTGGAAGAGCATTCTTTCTTGGAGATAGCCTAGTATCATGGTTGAGTAAGAAGCAGAATTTTGTATCTCTATCCACATCAAAAGCAGAGTACATAACGGCAGTGCTATATTGTACACAAGTTCTATGGATGAAACAAACCTTGAAAGATATCAAAGTAGAGTATGATCATCCAATCTCCATATTCTAAGATAATACTAGTGCGATAAGTATCTCGAAGAATCCAGTTATGCATTCCAGAACTAAGCATATCCCTATACAATATCATTTCTTGAGAGAACAAGTGACAGAACAAGTAAAATTGCAATATGTTTCCACATCCGAACAGATGGCAGATATCTTCACTAAGCCACTTCCAAAGGAAACATTTGAGTACCTACGACAGAAGTTGGAAGTAATATCCTTTGCTTCTACTCATTAAAAATCAAGAGAAACATTGGTTAAGGGGGAGCTAAATTTCGTTTTCAGCTCCTTAAATGACCCTTTGACATCAATGTCAAAGGGAGAGAATGGCAGTACCGGGAGTTACAGCAAGGGGGAGTTGCAGAAAAGAAGATGGGGAGTTGCAAAAAAGATCTTTTTGGAAGGTTGCCATCAATGACAAAGGGGGAGATTGTTAGAATAATTGTCATTGATGTCAAAAGAATTGTAACGGATATGAATGGAAATTTCAAACGGAATTGTTGCCGGAAGTGAACGGAATTATTGCTGGAAGTGAACGGAAGTGTTGCTGGAAGTAAACGGAATTGTTGCCGGAAGTGAACGGAAATGTCGACGGAAGTGAACAGAATTGTTGCCGAAAGTGACGAAAATGTCGACGGAAGTGAACGGAATTGTCGACCTTGGCCGACCTATTGGGAGGAGTTGTGACCGTTCGAATGGACCTTTTCACTTGACGATGCATGACATTAATTTGTGGCTTTCCGTGGGTTATAAATAAGTGCATAACGAATGGCAAAAGTGTAGATTCGAAAGTGGAAGTTATAAAAAAGCAAAAATTTTAAAGGCAAATTTTTGTGAGAATATTAAAAGGAAAAAACCAGCAAGTATAAGGAAGAGTATAGCAGCGAAAACACTCAAGTGTAGATCAAATCGAAAGGAGATAAAGCAAGTGTTCTATCATCCGTTGTTTTGACAACAAATTTGAGATAGAAGAGTGATTTGTTTTTGAGAAGGTTGGTTCCTTCGTTTTGAAGAGATTCGTGTCTCTTGCTAAGTTGGTGCTTGGTGAAAGGGGTTGGTGCCCCTATAGGTTGGTGCCTACAAAATTGTTTTTGAGGTAGGTGCTCCAATGGGTTGGTGCCTACTAATATTTATATTGAGAAAATTTCTCTATGGTTTTCTCCCGAATGGGTTTCCACACAAATCTGTGTCTATTTGCATTGTGTGGTTTTGCATTGCATTCTTTGATTGCTTTAAATATATTAATTGCGGAGTAATTTGAGGTTTTGGATTTAAGATTAATAGTCGAAAGTGAAAAAAAATATCTTATAATGATTCACCCCCCCTCTAAGTATAAGCTTGTGCTTAACAATATTTCAAGTAGAAGGCTATGCACTCTTTGGAGCACAAATTGAAGAACAAAAAAACCCTGTTAAGGAGCCATCCATGGAGAAAGGAGAAATTTCAGGATCATTAAACAAAAATTCTGGGAAACAGAAAAAGGTATGAAGCTAATTCAAGAGGAAATTACAAAGGTGTAAGCAAATGACTGTTGTTGCAAAATAAAGAATGTGCTAATAAAAGCTTAAACTCTTGCAAAATAAGGATGAAGAGTGAAGGTTAAAATGATAGATGATCTAATTACAAAGGAAGAGATCAAAACACAGTTATTTTAGAGAAAAATTACTTAAAGGTATTTTAATTCGATAACCAGCATCAAGAAGAAAAAGATTCTTGAAAATGTGGGTCTTAAAAAAATCAAAAAAGAATGTTAGTAAAACCAATACAAATCGATATGGAAAAATAGAACTTGTAAGTAATGCCAAGATGATAAGGTAGAAAGCTAACAAGACGTTGTATGTCACTCTTGAGGAACTTTAAGAGGTTGGCTTTTCCTCAAGGCCTCACCCAAGATTCCAAAGCTCACCTTTAAATAATGCCTTTTGCAAGTTGGGGAACTATTTCGATAGGCAAAGGAGGGTAGTTCTAGAAGGTTCTAGAGTTCCTCTTAAAATCATGCTTTTTGCAAGTGGCTACGGTTTCCATCAACAAAATAGGGAAATAGAAGGTTCTGAAGTTCTTGATGTTCTGGAACTGTCCTGTTTTGCCAACAGATAGAAATCCGCAGCTTGCGAACGGCATAGCTTCTTTCTCAGAGGATCTGAAAATCAACTTTCAAGAAGATTTTTGATTTTCTAAGCTGAATATACAAATAAAATTGCACATCAAATAGCTTAGTGGTTGCAAAGAACAAAAAAAATTACTTTCAGGTTTCCAAAAATCCTAACCAACGACAGGATTTTTGTACTACTACTTCAAGGACACATAAACTTTTGCATTTCGCATTATGTTTCAGAAAAAACTACAGCTTAATTTTACGTGACTAAACTGGACTCTTCTTATAAGATATCTGAAATTGAGACCTTGGAACATTAGGAACATGAGTCTTTTACAGAAGGAAGGCTCAGTTACAACTTACAAGGGAGACCTCCAAAGTTAAAGCCATGATTGTTGAGATAATCAAAGTTAACTGAAGAAAGGCCTCTAAGCAGGATAATTACCCACAAGAAAAAATAATTGGTTCTGTAATATTTGAATTAAGGGAGGATGGAACCACCTATGCAGGCTATATTTTAGTATTACTGCTTGCTTTAAGGGAGGATAAGATTGGTTTTTGAGCTGCAGTTGTTCATTTCAGCAATAGAGAGATAGTGACAACTCTTACAAGGCCCCAAGAAGAAATTATGCCATCTTAGAAAGTTTCTACCTACCTGTCTATTTCCAGGCCAACGTTGCCTTGCCAGTCTTTGGGATTGAATGAATGATCTGAAGATGGACAAAATGGTATTGGTTTTCATTGTCTCAGTCTGGTTACTACCTACCGCTACTTTAGGGTTTAATTCGATTTTCTTGGGCTAAACTAGCATCATAGTTCTAGAAAGCAGAAATTTACGGTTAATGTTCTGAGACTTTTTGGGGTAGGCTACCTACACTGTAAGCATGTCCAGTTTGGCTTTACACAGCACATATTTGAGCTGGTTAATGTATTGCTGATAGCGTTATATGATATATTGCTGTTGATTCTCTACCCATCAGGTATGTGTGAGGGGTTGTATCCTTCTTTCTATAATATAATGTGTTCTGTTTCTGTTAAAAAGAAAAAGCCGTTATGAACCTTGAAGGAAAAATGCCTTTGTGCAGGAATAGTCAGTTATGCAGAAATACATCATTTGTGCAAGAATAAATATATATTACTTATACAGGAAAATGCCAGTTATGCATACAAATAATCTTTATTTAATTGTGCAGGAATAGTCAGTTATGCAGAAATACATCACTTGTGAAAGAATAAATATAAAATAACTATACAGGAAAATGCCAGTTCTGCATAAGAATAATCAGCTATGTGGGGATATGTCAGCTATGTCCTGATGTAGTCATCAGTAACAAATCAGTTGTTATGTCAGTTACTCATCAGTTAAGCATTCAGCAGTTATATAATCAGTTACCCATCACTTATACAGTGATAATTGGGGATATGTCAATTACAATAAACTGATCCTAAAGGTGGCAAAAAATTCTTAGGTGAGTTACACTAAGGCCTTTATTCATGCAGGAGTTATAAAAGGCCTTTAAGACTCAAGTAAAAGAGTTTTTCTGGGCCTGGAAAAATGTTGAGCAGGGGGTTGTGGAAACAGTGTTTTGGGTCAAGTGTAGCACCCATACTGTTCTTGGACTGGGCTTCTATGGTTTACCTCTCAAACAGCCATGAACTTTTAATCAGGCCAGAAAGAAAAAATATTTTAATATACCAGCATCACTTCCATATCAAAAACTCTGCAGAATATCATTCCAGGAGGAAGGTACCATGCAGCAACCCAAGTCCCACATGAATGGGTGGGAAAGGAAGGTGTTTGGGTTACTCCTCAAGAAGGCAGTAAAAGACACCCTTGCAAGGGATTCAAAGGTCTCTCACAAGAGCAGATAAGTTTATATATAACATTGTTATGCCCTTATATGAAGAAGAATGCATATTGTCCATGACTCCATAGTCAGCCCAAGTAGTGCCAACACTAAAAGGAATGTCTGATTCTGGCTGGTACACATAGTCGCTACAAATAGGCTAAAATTCAACTCCCTTTTCCAGCGGGTTTGCTGTTGTTCTACTCTAGAGTTTCATCTGATTTTAGGAGGGTTTGGTACCAGGTTCTTTTACTGATTCACTACGAGTTCAATGCCTAGGAAGCAATCCACATAGTGGCTGTTTGAATTGTATTTTCAGCCACATTATGTAAATAATATTCATGGTTTTTTCTTCCTGTTTCAACAGTGATTAGCAGTAATCATTGCTTGATACAACCATCGGTTGGATGGGCGATTCATCTTGAGAAAAGGTTTTCTCACCAGCTGCTATTATAAAACTTTATGCTGAACTTATAATAAACTCTAAGTGGCCTTCTAAAGATATGGCAAGTTATCACACCCATGCATATACCTCATTTCAGTACAAATTGTTACTTCTGTTGGCATATTTACTCGACCCTGGTGTGGTATATGCATCTTTTCTATGGCTTGTTCAGATCTAATTTTTATAGAAATTTGCTACATTATAAGCCAGAGAAGCCAGAGGACCCAGTCTTGGTTGGCTCTTAGCTTTTAAGTGATGCATTGTTGATTGGGGTGTTCAAATGAAAATAGACAAAACCACTTAAAGCATCGCTACACACCTGGGTATGTATAACCTGCTTGAAGAGCTATTTTTTGAAATCTTGCAAAATATTTTGTGCAAACACTTTCTGCTTTAAAGAAACGTTGTTTTCACTCTAGTGCAGGCACATGGGAGCAATAGGGCCAAAAGCATATAGCACAGTTCCTTTCCATTTAGTATAGTCCTACTTAGGTCTTGTGTTGATTATGGGTAATGAACAAACGGAATATATATACACACACAAAAAAAGTGTGTGAGGGGTTTGGACATAATACAAGTAGATCGTTATGAGTATGCAAAAAAAAGAAAGAAATTATATTAGCGTCCACAAATGACCAGAAGTAGGTCAATGGACTTGAGAATACACCCAATTACAATTTAAAATGCCAAAGCAGAATAGGTAAAAGGACCATAGGATCAAAGACTAAATAAATAAAAAAGAACTACAACACTGAAAATAAACGAAGAGGGGTAAACCCAAAGACCTAAAGCCCCAACCCATGTGATTAAGTTACCAATACAAATAAACATGTGAGTTACCTCTATGCAGAATTAACTGTCTAAATTCTGCTTAGAGGTGGGGAAACAATTCTAACTCCTTGCATGATATGCGCCTCTGCAAATGGAAACGATCAGCATCAGTTATCAACATACTCCCCCTTAATGCTGAGAGGGCTCACAATTGGGCTAATGAAAGTTGGAAAGACTGGATGCTAGTCCCATCAAACATCTATGATCATGCCAGAGACAAAGGAATCATCTATGTCATCATCTATCACTATGAAAGGGCCAATGCGGGATCTGATAATCCTCGTTGAGGAGTGTCTAGAGCTGAGTGGGCCAAGCTGGGTAATTCAAGGAGGACGCAAAGCACTCCCCTTAGAATCCCTCCTAACATCCAAGAATGAAGAAACTCTCATGGCAACGAAGAAACTCTCGTGGCAACAAAGAAACTTGTAATGTATGCCTATTTCCACGGCCTGAGAAGCAGTCAAGATGCAATAAATCCACAACAATGAGAAGGAACAAATCAATGATGCTAAGGAGCAGATCCATGTCACCGAGAGATAGTGTGCTAGGGCACCTTGGTAGTAGTGTTGTGAAATGATGAGCACCACCTCACTAACCTACCCCCCCCCCAGTGGGTGAAGCAACAATATCCAAAGGGTGCAAATTGTCGCCCACCTCCGTTATGTGTTGAAAGTAAGAGGTGATCAGCCTAGGGACTCTAGGGGACCCCTGCAAGGCCCTATGTCCAAGGGTGACAACCACCCCAAAGAAAAAGGGCAAAGCATTGTTCGTCTGGGTACCAAAATAAAGCGGATAGAGAGTCATCAATGTCTCTGTAAAGATAGTGGTATCTCCCCTAATAAATGGGGCATCTAAAAATGAACTACTCCTCAGTATCCACCTCCAGGGCAGAACAAAGACGACAGATCTGGTCCCCACATGGAATATGATGATCAATCTCACCCCGCAACTAGTGTGAGCACACTCTCAACTGACCGAGGAGAAACCTCAAGCCATGAGACCAATGACATGGAAGATAATCAGAAGTCGGGATGACGAATGACACCATTCACCACCCGCAAGAAATACTCAACATAAAAGGAAAGCTTGGGGTTGAGCGACAAAGGAGGAGGGGTCTAAGTGACCTGGATGTACTAGTTGTCGATATCCTCTCTAAAAACTCTAATGATGACCTCATTCAAGGAAGAAACCGAGGGGCATCCAAGGAGTACCTAAAATGAGGTAACCTACCAAAAGAGATGTCAATAGATTGGAGCAAACTAATCTCAAAATTCCAGCAATGCTAGCCTCTATTAAGGCCCAATGATGCAACCCACTCTGAAGAAAAAAGAGCAAAGTATGGATACTTCTCACGATCTGAAGCTAAATCTCCGATAGTTCTAAGTTTATGCATGTAGAAAGTAAGCCTAAAGACAATCTCAAGTCATAGAGATTGGGTGGAAAACTCAACTTGGACAATGCACTGAGGAACAATTTGTTTGCAATGGATCATACACTAGATCATGAGAGTTTGGACCTTCTCGATACGAACCCATTCAACGGACCCCAAACTAAGTCCCCAAATCTCGGACCCATACGAAACCATAGGCTTAATGATTGCATCAAAGAGGCTCATCTTTGAAGGGATATCCTAGAAGTGGATTTGAAAACATTGGCACTCTGTACTAAATGAAGTCCAAAAACTAGACCCCAAAATGAGTGTAGTTCGATGTGATCTCCAAAGGTTCCCCGTTGTAGAGAAACTGGAACCAAAAAAGAGAATGTTTGGAGGTGTTGAATAGCATCACCTTAGTTTTTCTAAGGTTGACCGCCAGCTGACAAAGCTCACAGAAACAAGCAAGGGCATCAAGTTATCTCTACAAACCATCTACAGAGAGATAGAGGAGATCAACGTCATCAACAAAAAAAAGTATGGCTATCACCACATCGTGTAAAATGCAACCATCATCTGCATGGGTATGTTGTCGAAGAAAATCCTCTCATTCATTGATGTAAATTCTAAAGAGGGTCTATGAAAGAAGGCATTCGTGCTTTACCCCAATGGTACTCATCACAAAGCTCGAAAGACCATGAGAAGTACAAAATTACCCGACAACTATCTTATAGAGCCTCCAAGCGGTTGTAATATGAGAATCTGGAATGCCGAAATCACGCAACTTCTAGAAAAGCAAATGTGTCTCAGAATCAAGTCAAAGGCCTTCCGGAAGTCTATAAAACAACCAAAAGATTTGGAAGACCAATGACGAGCCTCCTCAATAATAGCCCAAGTACAAAGATGTGGTCAATAGTCTTGTATTCTCCCCTGAAGCCATCATGTCCCCTACTCTAAGATTACCTCTCTCCAAGGGCTCTAAAAGCTACCTGTCTAACACCGTGGCATAAAGTTTGCCAAACGTAAGCCCAATATAATGGTCTTGTAGCTAACTAGGGTTGGAGCTATCCCCATACTTATGAATAGGATGGATTATGTGTTAGGACCAAGAACAAGGAAAACCCAAGCAAATAACCTCATTAAAGAGCTTGACTAACAAGGAGGCAAGGGAATCCACACCATATTTGAGGAACTCAGTCTCGAGGCCCTCGCAATCTGCCGCTTTGCTGGTAAACAACTTCCAGATAACCCTCCTGCCTGTACCTCCAAAGACTTCTTGTTCAAAGTAGTATATTGTTTTCTACTAGAAATGATAAAAAAAAGGTTTACAATGCACTTTTTGATAATTACATACCACGACAGCTTTTAAGATATAATTAGGATAGAAAACCAATACTGATTGCTGTACTCAAAGCAAATAAAGTATCATGAGAATTTTTTTTGGTAACAAATCATCATTCAGGTCTGAATGTTGTTATGATGAGTTCTTTCCTGTCACTCATTTCAATGTAGCTTGTAGGTTATCCCAAAAAAAAATGATAGATATTTTGCCAAGCATTTGGTATTTCAGTTCCAAGCCTAAAAGCTGCAAAAAGCACCGGTGAGCAATTTGGTTGACAACTAAGAAGTTGTGTCCAGTTCCAAATATAACATTGTGTTATATGAAGAATAGAAAACATTTTGTTATCTTGCTATTAATTTGATTAATCGTTTATTCAGTTTATCTTTAAGTGTTATTTTTTATTATTGAGTTTTCATTATGTGATTAGATAATAACGTCTCTATCAATCTGGTGTTAGCTCTTATAATTTTATTTGTTTTCTCTGTCTTTTGGATAGAAAATAAACCTAACAGTCAAGAATAGCGAAAATTTTGTTTGGACAGTTGAATTGTTATTCCACAGGGAAAAAATTATCAACATAGAGTTCCTCAATTTGAAAGTTAAAGGCCAAATGTAAGAGCTCAGCTTATTACTCACTACACACTTCACTAATTGATATCGAATACATGTCCATTAATATATGCAAACCTGTTTTGAGCTATATACATATATATTGGACCTGATGAGTTACAAGAACATGGGTTGCCTTTGCTTCAGGCAGCGAATAAGTATGATAGGGGTCATCTCGAGGATGCTTACGAAGAAAGCCTTGTTGATGACATAAATTGTGAAAATGTACTTGAAAGGCTTCAACATGCTTCCTTGCCTAAACTAAAGAGAGGCAGCCTGAAGTATCTTGTAGAATTTAGTAAAATATTTGATATTCATGTATAATAGTCATAACTTGGGTGGGCCTGATAGTGAAGGCCTGTGTACTACGTAGAGGAGGTCACAAGTTCGGACCAAGAGAGGGGTGGGGTTTTACACCTTGTTGAACAATTTATAAGGTGAATTTTAAAAAAATTCCTTTAAGACTTCCATGAGGATGGTATCTTACACTAAATTGGTCTCTTGCTTGGTGGTGACCTATAAAACCACCTTTACCTTTATAGGTGAAGAAAAATTAATCTGTGAAGTTTCATTTGTAGTGATGGGCCATGCCAGACAATCTTTTTGTTTCCATGGAAACTTTAGATTCCATTTTAGTGCAAGTGTTTCAAACAGATGCCACTTGAAACTTTGAGTGCTTAAATTTTGATTCGGTCATTTGAGTTATTCTTCAGGCCACTAGATTGAATATTTCTTTCTATATATAAAATATAAATATATATATATATATATATATATATATATACTCATTTTTGTCTATAAAAGATAAAACACTTTAAAATATGTAGTATCCATTCACTCATTACTTCAAAGACAAAAGGTACATTCAAATCTAGAATAAATCATCTAGCTTGCCCTCAAAATCATGAATGCCAACTCCCACTATTTTGAAATTTTCCGACTTTATAATTTACTAACACTTTCACTCAAAGGGGCTTGCCAGTGCATTAAATCTCCCTGAGTGTATGCCTTAAGAGGTGCACCAGGAATGGGGGAGATCAGCTTGTGGCACTTTGAGAGAGATGTTCTCATACTATTCTATCATACCTACATCCCTTCATGCAGCCTTCATACCTCTTATGATGTCTCCTTGAAATCTTGAAACCCTGAAATATGGCTAAGTCTGAAACCCTGGAATTTGACTAAGTCTGAAACCCTGGAATCTGACTAAGTCTGAAATATGATAGGATCCTCCAAAACCTATAATTTGCATTATAGCTCCTAGAGGTCTGAAACCACTCTCAAACATCCTGAAAGTATATATATTAAATATAACTTAAAGTTAAACTTATACTTAAATGTTTTTTTTATATATATACTGTCTGGTTCGGGCTGGTTTTACATTTTTTTTAATATTTTGTTGCGTTCGACTGTTTTGTCTTTTGGAATCCCTTGGAGACGCCCGGAAACACCATGGAAATGCCTGGAAATGTCCAGATGTTTCTAGGGCATTTCAGGTACATTTCCAGGCTGTTTCCATACCAGACAGGAAATTAGTGGGGGGGGGAGGGGCAGGACGAGGACGAGGACATTTCCTGCAACACAGGAAATGTCACAGACATTTCCAGGTATTTCCGGGGTGTTTCCATACTGAAAACATTTCCGGACAGGAAATGGGGGGATGAGGGGGGAACATTTCCTGCAACACAGCCCGGCATAGAAGATTAGTCACCAGCATAGATGGGGATAGGTCTGTGAGACAGAATCACCCCACTCCCTCACGAAAAGCCACCATGACACTTCTTACATCTTCCAACTCCCACATAGAGGATCAGCTACTCTTTACCATCATATTCTAAACTACAAAGGTAGACATGCATTTTCAAATTTCTCTCTGCATCTGTGGAACTGGCAGATGTGGATGTTAGGAGAGGTACTGGGAGGAGTACCTTTGATTCCTCCAAGGATTGCTCGGCCGTGCTCTCTCCGGTGGGGCCAGTCTCCTCCCACATCATACTCCTGCACAAATCATCAAAAACTGTATTGGTCCTTTTGTGGTTATTGAAACGAACATCGGTCCCCCAGTCCCTCTTCCGCTCCCAACTGTGATGAAGATTAGAGTCTAGTTCTCCATCGGCTCCCTCATTTTCTCCTGGAGAATTCAAGAGCTCTCTCTTTCAGCACGAAACCTTCATTTCTCATGATAGGATTTTTGTATTTCATGGCTTTGTATTTACTTACTTGTCAAGGGTTTACACATTTGTGTTACCCCCTCTCTTTCTAAGCTCTTTTTGCTTCCTAGTTCTAAATCCCCAGTTAATTTTACATTTTCATTTTGGTTGCAGGAATCTTTGCGGCACTGCTATTGTAACTTGCTGTATTTGAGTCCCTTATACCTACTTTGCTCGTTAGTGAGCATTCCCAGAATTTATTTATTTCACTCTTTCTGTCTCTGGCTGTTTTCTATGAAGCTAAAGTGTTAGGTTAGGCTCTGGTATGTGCTTCAAAATATCATTAAAGAGATGCAGTAATAGACTAAATTGTTTTGTGTTTACTGATCATATGTAATGTTTTGGTCATCGTAACATGCTGAATTTTTTATCTCTCTAATTATAGTTCCGATTCTGGTAAACAGTAAAATAAATAAATGCATTAAAATTTCAACAATAGAAATGTGGTACTCGAACTAGGGCTACAAAATATACCTGTATATGTCCTTGCCGCCCTTTGAATGCAAAGCCTTCGCCAATCTTAAAACACCTGGATAATCAACTGTGTTTTAAAATTGCATATACTTAGGTACCAGAGCTGGCAAATATTCACCAGGGCTGGAGAGAAAATTTAATAAACGTTTCCGAAACCCTGCAAAAATTCTAGAGAATAAATGGTTGCAAATTTTACCTTGGCGTAAGAAGACATTGTTCAAATTGATCATAAAACTGCAATAGAAATTTATGGAGGACGAAGCGCCATTTCATCACGTGGAAAATTTAAACTGTAAGCATCAACAAAAATATATTTTCCATTTTTAATACTTCAAAACATAAAAACTTTCTTCTAATTGCTAATATTTAACTTTTGATTACGCCGTAGGCGTCTTCTATGATGAAGGGCTTACACTTTTTCGTCTGAGCACAAATTAGACGATGGATTATCATCTAAACAATAATTAGCAAACCTTGTGATCTAAACACAGATCATTAGTGGCGAATATCGTTTCAGTCTCTCAGGAAGCTATTCCTGTTTCCCAGCCTTGTCCGCGTTTTCCCAGCAAGACGTCGGTTCGACCATCCCGTTCTAGTTTTTCAATCTGTATTGTGGATTACAATCAGGGGCATCCATGATTCTCTGTTGGGGTAGATGGGTCTCCAATGCAGGAGAACGACAGAAAGCGATGATGGGTTTCAAATCCTTTCTGGGTAAAGGAAGTGTTGGGTTCGCAGTAGAGGTGGAAGTGGGTGTGTCTGATCTTATTCTGTTATTGCATTGCTAATTTGATATGAAAAAACAAAAATCTGGTGACCTTACCTTCAGTTTTTGGGGTTCTGGCGGTTTTAATGAGAAACAGCCTCATACCCACTTCATTTGGCAGCATAATCTTCCTATCCACTTGAATTTTAGTAGCATCTGTAAACGTATTTGATTTTGGATCGGAATCTTGGAAGCAACAGCGAGTTGAATTCTTTGCTGAAAATTGAACTCGCGACCTGTGCAAGAATGATCGAAAAACTAAATAAAAATGAAAGACTCTGTAAATGCACTTTTTCAAATTATATTTATACGTTTACATCCCTAGCCATAATTATATTAATGGTATATAAAATATAATAGAATATAATTTATTTATTTTTGAGTTAATTATCAGGGTTGATAGGTCCCTTATATTAAAAATGAGAAGATTTTTTACAAAATGACTCGATCATCAAGCATTTCAAAACGAAATTGAGGTTTATGACTAAACAAAAGCAACTGAGTGACTAAACGACCACAAAAACAAAACATTAGATCTTGACAAGACAACCAACATAACTATTGCAAACACAAAATATAACCGCTCACCATAACGTCGACCAACACCAAGACACTTTAACCCGAATTTGTTTCTTGCTTCACTTCAGGGACCAAAGCACTTGTCTCGTTTAACACAACTCAATGCAGCCTACCTTTCACTCCACCCAATGACATCGCTCCACGATTGCTCTCTAAATGACCTTGCATTACTGCTGAGACTGCAAATCTAGGAACTTGAACCTTCCATGATGGAGCTACTTTATGGGGTTTATCCACCAACTGGTACAAATAAGACACTGCTTTCACCCTTTCTCTTAATGACGGGTTTCTTTCCAAAATTCTAGGTCAGCAATGGGACTCTATAACTGCGTCCAGGGAGGAGGGGATATGAATTGACCACCCACTAACGAAGGATGGCGAAGCTTATCTTGCAGGGTACAAACCACAATTTTAGGGCCCTGAAAATAGAAACTAGAACAAAACCAAAACCGTTACTCCCTGAGAAAGGGAGCCCCTGATAAGGACTTGCATCGAAATTATTCACACTTTCCATCATACCATTCTTGTGCTTCGAGGCCGCATAGAAATCCAATACCCTGGCAACCAATTCCTTATCCTAGACCAGAACCAAAATATTTGTTGCAAACAAAGCTGCAATATCAGAATTTACTCTGCT
Organism: Torreya grandis; assembly: GCA_037957365.1. Lineage (NCBI taxonomy): Eukaryota > Viridiplantae > Streptophyta > Pinopsida > Cupressales > Taxaceae > Torreya > Torreya grandis. Next base: position 1,951,590 of record JARHVA010001207.1, read on the forward strand.
CAAATCACTTTCCATTAAATAATCCTCCCCCAAGGTAAAGAAGATGGTTTGCAATATTTCTTCCGTTGGAGCCCAATTTTTTTTCTTGTATGCACCTTGGTTGCACCGCTACTAAATGCCAACTCCTAAACTGTACTACCTCCATGCATCGCTAGGATCCCAAGGGTCAAAGCTATATTTCGATCCATCTCTCCACTATTACATAAACCCCAAAGCAAAAACACAACGAAAGAAGAAGGGGAAAGGCAAATAAAAAGATGGGAAAGAAGCCTCTCGAGAATTTCACCATTAATGAGGATAATCATACCTCATCACTCTACTTCCGCCGCCACCTTCTTGCCACATGCGGGGAAGCCAAAAATTAAGAGGACCTAATAATCACTGATTAAGCCCCTAGATAAATATTGGATAAGCCATCAAACTCCTCCCACGACTCTCTATGATTATCCACAACAAGTGTTACACTTTGATCAACTCCACAATTTGCTATGAAATCCATTGTGAAATTAGCTACCCTTAAATAATGAAAACATGCCCACCCTTCAAACCCCTCAAGACTCTCCCCGGCATTAGAAATAATATTTTTTAGGTTCCATGAAGACACTGAGGACTTATTCAAAGCAAAGATAATTAATTGTGAATCACCTTCCACTTGAAGCTTTACAATACCACACTGAGAAGCAAGATCCAAGCCAAGCACCAAGGCTTGAACCTCCACCTCGTTATTAGTTTTGTCCTTCAATTTCTTTGAAACAACCCTAATAAGGGATCCATTACAATCTCTAATGATGCATTCGAACCCGGAGGCTCCAAGATTGCCCTTAAAAACCCCATCAAAATTCAATTTGAACCAACCAAAGAGGGAGACACCACTCAGCGTTCTTCTTTCAATTTTCTCTTTATGTGACTACTATTGACCCATTAACGGGACATAGAGTATAATATTATAATAAAAATATATTATATCATATTCTATTATATAAAATATTATTATAATAATATAAATAATATATATTAATGACATATAATATATATTAATAAAAATATAATATAATATATTACTTTATATAATATTATATATATTTTTAAATATATAATAAGAATATAATATAATATATTATTACTCTACATTATAAATAATATACATTAACATATAAAATATAATATAATATATCATTAATCTATATATTATATATGATAATTATTATATATATATATATATATATAATGTAATTGAGAATATAATATAATATATCATTACTATATAGTAATGTATATTTTTATAATGTAATAAGAATAATGTATAATTATAATGTAATAAAATATAATATAATGTATATAGTATTGATATATATATATATATAATGTAATAAGAATGTATTGTATTATAATGTAATATTAATTAAAAAATAATATATTATTATATAGTAAATATAATAATATGTATTTTTAATAATGTAATAAGAATATAATATATTATTATTTATAGCAATGATTTATTATATTATATTCTTATTACATTATTTATACATATTATATTATATAATAACAATATTAATATATATGAATATCATATTATTGTTTCTTAAAGTTTTGTGAATAAAAGGTGAGATATGGGTCAATAGTTATGGGTTTTGAACAAGGTATAATTATCGATTTACACTTATACTTTACAAAATTACGTTTTACCAAAATATAAAATTATATCCTTTTCGACATAACACTCTTTAGAATAGTAGTAGTAGTATCATAGAGGATGCTATAATAATGTAGGTGGTGCCTAATTTAAGATATATCAATTCACCATAGTGCTTTGAGAGAGCATATAGAAACTGGTGGGAATTCAAAACTTGTGTCAACAAACAACCCAAAATTCGCAGTGCTTGTGGACCTAAAGACAATTTTACATTTCTTTCATTCACCAAATAAAGAGAAATAAACACTTATTTTACAAATACAATCGTTGTTGTTAGTGTTACTGAAAATGAGAATAGAAAAAACTTAGAAATATCTATATACATATTTATTTGTATATGGCATTCTACATCAATTAATTAAATTATATAAAAGGTGCCTTTCATTGAAGAAACCTTTTCTATTTTTTATCTAATTAGTTTTAGAGTTGTTTCATTAGGTCTTATATAGTTAACATAGTGAGAAATTTTTGTCTTTTTAGTTTTAGACTTCTCTAAATTGACACATAGTGTATTCTCTATCTTTTAAAAGGAGTCATTGGATATATGAGTCTTATTTTCATTGAGATGACCCATGTTTCAATCGTATATTGTGTAATTGAAATAGTTCAATGGAAGCCATAAATTACATTGACAAATGTGGCATGCCATTAAACTTTGTACATGTATTTTTTCAGGCTTCTTTGAGTCCATCATCGAGATAACTTGTCATTATCCCTCACCATCACTGCCCAGTGCACCTTGAAATCTTTCATCGCTTGCATGTTTTGGATGGCATTGCCCTCCCTCACCACTTCATCATTGCTCAAGTTCACCGTGAAACAAAACATCTCTTGCTCACAAAACATATCACCACATCATATGAAGGAACACATGCCCTCATTTTCCACCATCGCCTCCACAAAAAATATCATATTATTTTTTCTCAATGCTATGTGAACAAAATGTGAGACAGGGACAGTGGTCATGAGTTTCAAATATGATACGATTGTCGATCAAACCGCCACAGTGCTTGGAAAGAACATGTAAAAACTAGGAGAGATTCAAACCCTTGGCCAAAAAATTACCCAAAATTGGTAGTGCTTGTGGTCGTAGCGGAAATTTCACCTTTCTTCCATTCACTAAAAAAAGAGAAATAAGCACTATTATTATGAATACAATGGTGGTTGTTAGTGTTTTGAAAATAAGAATGGAAAAAACTTATAAATATTTGTATCCTTATCTATTTGCATATGGCATCCTGCATAAGTCAATTAAATTATATAAGAGGCATCTTTCATTGAAGAAGTCTTTTCTATTTTTTATGTAATTGGTTTTAGAGTTGTATAATTAGGTTTTATATAATTAACACATATAGATTTTTTGTCTGTTTATTTTTAGACTAGTCTAAATTGACACATTGTGCATTCTCTATATTTTTAAAAGTGGCATTGGATATATCTAACCCATGTTTTCATTGAGATGACCCATGTTTCAATTGTGTATCAAGGAATTGAACATGTTCAGTGGAAGCTATATATTGCATTGATAGATGTGACATGTCATTCAACTTTGTACATGTATTTACCTGGGCTTCTTTGAGTCCTTAATTGAAATGCCTTGTCATTGCCCCTCACCATTACCCCCTAGCTCACCTTAAAATATTTCACCACTTGCATGTTCCTTATGGCCTTGCCCTTCCACAACACTCTATCATCACTCAAGTTCACCATGAAATAGAATGTCTCCTCCTTGCACATCACATTGCCATGCTATATGCATTAACCCACAACCTCATTTTCCACCGTCATCACCACAAAAAATAGTAGATTTTTATTTCTTAACACTTTGTGAACAAATTGTGAGATGTGGTTAGTGGTCATGAGTTTCAAGTTTGATTCAAGTGTCAATCAGACTACCATAATGCTTGGAGAAAACATGTAGAAACTGGTGGGGATTCGAACCTTAGTCTAACAATCCACCCAAAATTGGTAATGCTCGTGATCTTGATAATAATTTCACCTTTTTTCCATTCACCAAATAAAGATAAAAAATCACTATTTTTATGAATATAATCATTGGTGTTAGTTTTACTAATAATGAAAATGGAAAAAGCTTGGAAATATCTGTATTCATATATATTTGCATGTGGTATCATGCATCAATGGACTGGATTATATAAGTTACATCTTTCATTAAAGAATCTTTTTCCATTTTTTGTCTAATTAGTTTTAGAGTCGTATAATTAGGTTTTATATAGTTAACATAGTTAGAATTTTTGTTTATTTAGTTTTAGACTTGTCTAAATTAACACATGGTGCATTCTCTATGTTTTTAAAGGAGTCGTTAGATATCTTACCCTTGTTTTCATTGAGTTGACACATGTTTCAATCTTGTATTCGGTAATTAAAATATCTTAGTGGAAGATATAGATTGAATTGACATATATAACATGTCATTGAACTTTGTACAAATATTTGCCCAGGGTTCTTTGAGTCCATCATTGAAATACCCTGTCATTGCCTCTCACCATCATCACCCATCTCACCTTGAAATATTTCACCAATAGCATGCTCTATATATGGTTTTGCCCTTCCCCACCATTTTATAATTGCTTAAGTTCATTGTGAAAGAGAATGTCTCCTCCTCACACAACACATCACCACATTATATGATGAAACATAAAACCTCATTTTCCATCGTCACCTCCACAAAAAATATTAGATTGTTGTTTCTTAACACTTTATAAACAAAATTTAAGACAAGGTCAACGATCATGGGTTTCAAGTGTGATATCACCACCAATTTACACTCTTTCACTTTACAATTCCCCACTTTACCAAAATAAAAAATTGAATCCCTTCCGATGTAACTTGTACCTTTAGAGAAATTGCTAGGAAGTATTTTTAGAAGAGCTTCAACATTCACCGTCCAAGATTCATTCTCTAAATAGAGATATATTAATTTAAAATTTTATTACATATTATTCCCAAATACACACACATATACACTATTCACCCAAAAAAAGAAAAAGTAAGCAACATGGGATCACGCGACAAAGTCTATCATACTAGGCCAAAAGGCTTAGAAAAGCATAAAAAGAGATAAAATCAAGTCACAAGATGACCGATTGCACGTTCAATAAAACATTATAAAACCAAGAAAAATTAAGCTAATTAATGCAAAGAGGCTAGTAACAAGCGACAAATCTCGATCATCAAATTTTCCTTAACCAACATCTGGTAGGGCATGTACGGGCTTCCAATCAATGATTGCATTATTTTCCTCATTCACTTCCTTTTGTTATTATGGGGCTCTACTTGCGTGCCATTTGGGTAAATCTTGTGAGGTGAGATAGCCAGCACTATGGACAATAACTTGTCATGATGGGGAAGAGGATCCCAACTACCATGTTGTGTCGAAGGAGGTGAGTGCCTTTAAGGTACAAAGTATTTGGTTCAACATGTGAGAGATATGGTGAGATCAACTTCAATAATGCCCGCCCAACCATCCCCATAGAGTTATATCCATTAAAAGTGACAAGTGAGGCACATGGGAAACTATGTAGGGAACATTACCAAAGTGATTTAACAAAGTATGGAGATGGGCCACCCCCAGTGCCACCTTGTTATCCTACATTTGAATATATGTAAACACATTTAATAATATCCATGCGACCTTATGTTTTATCTTTTTTATTGCATTAGGGTAAATAACTCTAATACAACATAATAAAACATTACATAAAGGGATCTAAGATAAATACAGTCCAAGAACATAATTTAAATCATCTTCATGGCTAAAAATAATAAACAAGCATAAATGGAATAATTGAACAAATGATGAACTAAGAAAAATAGCCAAAGTGATGAAATAACCACCGGTAGGCAAAATCTTGAGATTCTGAGTGTAGTAGTGGCTTAGAAGTGATGATGAACCTCTATGTGAAATCTAAAACCTTAGCCATCAAAGAATAAATTTGGCACCTGTCAATGTGTCACCAAATATGCCCTAAGCGAATTCGGCCACCAAGTGTGCCATGTTTTTATTTCCACCAAATATGTAATTTTGTACCAAATTTGTACTGCGTTAATTTTAAGTTTTCTTGTGTATGTGCACTATCTGATGCCATATAATCATGTGTCTTCACTTTCATAAATTTACAGGTATAAAGTTTGATTTTATGTCTTCTTCTTATTGTAACCTAGTTCTCCACAAATGCACAATGAAGAACAACA